>CM069078.1:27560421-27995421 GCA_035578085.1 Solanum pinnatisectum | reverse complement strand
TAACAACAAGTGGATCACAAACATTGTGTGTCTTCCTTCATCCTATAACATTGTGAAATCTTACATTTCCAGTTTAAACAGCTTAAACTTCAGCATCCATATTCCCCACCTTCCAACCACCGATACCTATCAACGATCCTCACATGGAGAAGAGGATCCAATTGATAAGAAGCCAGCTTGTTTCACAACGTCCTCACTTGTTTCTTCTTTCACTAGCCTTTGCTTTCCTTGTGGCAGATCCATTTGGTTTAAGTCCAGTTGGGGACACTGACTTTAATCCAGTAAAGAATGACATTGCACCATACAAACAAGTCATGGAAAGTTGGCATGGAGACAAGAATAACCGGTTAGGCCTCGGCAATTTGGAGTTTGTTAATGAAATTTATGGTCCTGAATCACTAGAATTTGATATTTTGGGTAATGGACCATATGCTGGACTAGCTGATGGACGTATTGTACGGTGGATGGGGGAAGATGTTGGTTGGGAAACATTTGCAGTCGTCACACGTAACTGGTAAGCATCTGAATTATCTTTATGGACATATTTAATATGTTGTGAAGATGGATTAATTGCAATGTATTTTTGTATTAGGAAGATGGGAGGATAGAATGTATATATATACTCTATAGTATTATTCTTTTAAATTTCATTGATCTCCCTGTCGTTGTCATATAAGGTCGGAGAAGCTTTGTGCTAAAGGAAAAGATTCAACAACACCTAAGCAATACATAGTTGAGCCAGAATGTGGCAGGCCACTTGGGCTAAGGTTCAATAAACAGACAGGGGATTTGTACATAGCAGATGCATACTATGGACTCCTAGTTGTGGGTCCTGAAGGAGGCGTGGCAACGTCCTTGGCTACACATGTTGAAGGGAATCGAATTCTCTTCGCCAACGACCTTGATATCCATACAAATGGCTCCATCTTCTTCACGGACACTAGCAAGAAATACAACAGAGTGTAGGTTAACAAATCTTTTTATCAAATACTACAATTGTAGTGGTTTATATTACTCTTCTTTCATTATATAAATTTCTTATGTAGGAACCATTTTCTCATAATGTTAGAAGGAGAAGACAGTGGTAGACTTCTTAGGTACGATATTGCTACGAAATGTACTCATGTTGTCTTGGATGGATTGACGTTCCCTAACGGAGTACAATTATCCAAGGATCAAACTTTTCTTCTCTTCACTGAAACAACTAATTGCAGGTATCCATCCCTCTACAAGTGTTTGTTTAATTCAAAAGTAAATCACCTAAACGTGTGATTCACCGAGACAACAAATATTATAATACCTTGCTGTTATGTGTTCAGGCTGATGAAATACTGGATAGAAGGTCCAAAGAGAGGGATAGTTGAGATTGTTGCAAACCTTCCAGGATTTCCAGACAACGTAAGGGTGAATGAAAAAGGTCAATTCTGGGTTGCAATAGATTGTTGTCGAACTCGTGCACAAGAAGTGCTGATAAATAATCCATGGATGAGAAGCATTTACTTTAGATTACCGATTCAGATGCGTTACCTGGCTAGATTGATGGGGATGAAAATGTACACTGTTATATCACTCTTCAATGAAACTGGAGAAATTATTGATGTTCTTCAAGATAAAAAAGGTGTAGTTATGAAGTTGGTTAGTGAAGTTAGAGAAGTAAATGGCAAGCTATGGATTGGGACTGTGGCTCATAACCATATTGCTACCCTTCCATACCCATAAATTAAACTGTGTTTTGCCTTTCCTTTTTTTTATTAATTAATTTTGCAATCTTAGTATGGCTTCCTTCATTTATGTGTAACAAAACTAATGAATAATACCCCAACACTTATTTAACCATTCTTCACATATCTTTTTATATATTTCTCACAATCTGCCCCTTAACCCATTTGTTTGCCTGAAAAATTATTATTTGGAAAAATAATTGTTTTCGTCCCTGTGTTATGGTTTTACTATGATGTTAATCCATGTGATATTCGACTTCCCCATTTAACATTTAATTAAGCAAAGAGAATAATTTCAGTCCTTTTACTAACGACAGTTACAAATATAAACAGACTTATCATGACTTGTCAAGGGAAATTACGGTATTATAATATTATTTGGTTGCCTAGGATGTCACAACTCACATGACAGAAGAAAGTGTTTTTACTCTCTCCATCACAACTCACAAGAACAGATCATTTCCATTCTAATCTTTTACTTTAATGAAGTGTTTTTTTTCTCTCCATCTCTTTTCATATCTTTTGGTTTTCTCTTCACAATGCAAATGTCCGGTTTACACATGGAACCACAATCACATACCTGGTCCTCTCACGGAACTCAATCACAAATAGTTAGTGTATTAGTGTGGTACCTGAGTCATCCATAGTGTATCAGTGTGGTACCTAAGTCATCCATAGTAGTGTACCAGCTTGGTACTAGAGTCATCCATAGTGTAATGACCCTTCTAATCATTTCTGTGTCTTGCCTTCTATGTGTCGTTAGAGCATTCCTGTAGTGACCCCAAGTCATAAACTGGGACTGACAGTTCGGTCACTTGGTCGTTTGTTTGGTTATTGTGCGAGTTTTAGTGTTTTGGAGCTTATGAATCTTGAACGATCAGTTTCGATCAAAAGTTCAAGAAGATGACATCGAAATCCAATTCTGACGATTCCATCAGCTCCAGAAGGGTCATTTAAGGCTATTAGCATGGTCGGCATGACTCCCGAAGTTTTCAGTGTGAGTCGGTGCGATTAGGCGTTTTAACTTTAAGTTTAAGCCTAAGTTTGACTTTAGTCAACATTCTGAGTAAACGTGCTTGGATGAGAATTCCATCAGTGCGGTCAGCTCCAAAATGTCGAGTTTGGTCTAGATTGACCCTTCTTTTGTGTTCTGAGTTTTCGATATTTTTCCGAGCCCTTCTGTGGTTTTTTACTTAAAATGACATTTGGGTGTGGGACTCACTTTTTCAAGACCTCGTATGGAAATTTTGACTGTGCCATTGAGTCCAAAATATCAAATTTGGTATGGTTGCATATCTCGTTTGTATGCACGGGGTTCCAAACGAGTTCGCAGTGCCTCGTTGGAGTTTCTTAAGTTGCTGAAAATCTGGTGTATTTCAGCACTGTTCTAATACTTTAAAAGGGCTTAACTCTCTCATTTATAATCCAAATTCAGTGATTCAAAGGTTCAACTTGTGGGGGTTTTCTCAAGGAACACGTTGGTGAGCTCAGAAACTGATTTGTGATCCCCGTTTGAGGTAAATCTCGTAAAATACCTACTGCCGCGACCTTTTTTTTGTGAGCTTGGTTTGGAATTTTTGAGACTTGTTTTCTTAGTCATTTTAGGTCCGATTTCAGTGATTCTTGAGGCTATCCTGAGTGGTTTTTCGAGGAGAACATTTTGGTGTTGTCAAAATTCACTATAGACCTCCTGTTTCTGGTAAATTTACTGATTCAGCTGTTGTCCCATTTCTAGTTCTTGAGAAAATCCGAGTTTTGGTTGCTTGTTGATATTGTGATGTTCCCGAACCCTGAATTGTGTCCCATTTTGGGACATGAGCTCGGTGAACTGATTGGGACCTACTTTTGGGATTAATTCCAGAATTTTCGGCGCGGGTCCCACTTTCCTCGTTTTGACCCCGAATTTGGTCCGTCTCCATTTCTTGCGATTTTAGTGTCTAAGCGACCGTAATATCGTTGTGACTCTATTTTTGATAGTATGGCAGTGTTTTGAGGTTGTTCGGAAAGGAAAAGCTCCGAAGGAGTGATTTTGAAGCGCGCGTGGTCGGCCTACAGGTAGGCTACGGTTTCCCTCTCTTAGATTGAGCTTGAGAATGTGAATGCATGTTGATTAGTTGGGATTTGGGTTGGTAGTTATTGAATAATGCATAGGTGTTTAGAAATCATATTTTCGGCCTCTTTCGAGATTCATCGAGTAACTGTGAGCATGCTATGTGTTACTAATTGACCCTCCTTGCTATGTGGAGTGCTTGTATGCTTGATTACTATTTATCTGAAGCATGTTGGGCCTTAGTTTAGGTTTGACTAGTGCTTGCCTTAGAAATTCATGATTCGAAACCGATAGGCCTTAGTTTTGCCCCGACGTCGCTCGGCCGGCTTAGATCCCTGTAATTGGTGTAGCAGACTGGAGTCTGATAGTTTGGATCTTAGCTAGGCGATACGCTTACTTCGACGATAGTTATCCTTATTTCCCTGATTTTATGGCTTAACGAGATACGTCGACGACACTAGTTTTGGTTCGGATTTGAAGTTGGTTTTCGATTAAGTTCCAAGGACTTACATTGATTGGCTAAGTGTGGACGATGTTCCATGGACATTTTTGTGCATGGTTCGATTAGGACTCTTTCAGCAGCTACATTGGCACCTTTGTCGGGCATTCGGATTCGAGCTCCGGTCTCGGCCTCATTGATATTTTCGAAAAGCATCCGGTTTAAGATCCGGCCTCTATCGTCCAAATACTTATATAGAGCATCCGGTTTAAGGTTCGGCCTCTATCGCCCAAATACTTATATAGAGCATTCGGTGTAAGGTCCGGCCTCTATCGCCTAGATACTTATATAGAGTATCCGGTTTGAGGTCCGGCCTCTATCGCCCAGATATTTATATAGAGCATCCGGTTCGAGGTCCGGCCTCTATCGCGCAGATACTTATACAGAGTATCCTGTTAGAGGTCCGGCCTCAGTTACTTGATACTTGTGATTAGTTACTTAGGTACTTTTAATGAGCATCCGGTTCGAGGTTTGGCCTCCGTACTGTTAGTTTCTACTATTGGGGTTGAGGTTATGGTTCAATGTTCTTCGTTCTTGGGTTCTCATATGCAATTCTCTTTAGCTATAGTTTTTTTGTGTACTTGTCGGGCTTATGGGGGTCCGTTCGGGTTTTTAATTTAACTTGTGCACGAGTGTACCTTCTGGGCTTATGGGGGCCCAGTTAGGTGTAGTTAACTTGTAGATTACTTTAGTTAGTTCTTTCTACACCGTGTGCATTCCATTGTTACTTAGTTTTCCGTTCTTGACCTCCGTTTGTGTTATTCCTTCTTTTCATATTGCCTTTACTTTTCAAGTTCAGTCGGCCTATGATGCCTACTAGGTACATGCTGTTTTGGTACTCATGCTACGCTCTACATCTGTTTCGTGATACAGGTCCGAGCACCAATGGCCAACGTTGATCCAGCTTGGAGTAATCTGATTCGGAGACTGGGGTGAGCACACCGCATTTTGTACTATTTCATTCTCCATCTGTATATATAGACTTGTCTTTTGCCTTTAGAGACAGTCGAGTCTCTGTGGTCCACTTTTGGGCCTTGTACTCTTTTTGTTAGTAGCTCTGTACTAGTGACTTCCAGGTTTTGGGAGGGATCTTTATTTGTATATATGTTTTGGTTTGCGTCCGCCTGTTTTATTGTTATATTAAATTCTGCCTACTCTTGTTTAGTTTCTGCCCTCAGACCCATTACTTGTTGTTCCGGGTTACGGGTTGGCTTACCTACTGGTGGGTTATAGTAGGTGTCATCATGGCTCGAGAAATCGGGTTGTGACACATAGTTAGTGTACCAGCGTAGAACTCGAATCAACCAATAATCACAAATAATCATGCACAAGCACAAGCACCTCATTCTCATTACTCCCCAACACATACAAGAAAGAGAGTTCAAGATTTTATAAGTTTTAATAAGGTTTAGAAATTCACTTGTCTTAGTCAATCACAAGTCAACCCCAAGACTTGAGTTTTTCCCTTCCAAACAATATCCAAATCAACACAATCTAGTCAAACAAGTCTTCACAATGAGCTTCCGGAACTAACAACACTCATATCAAGCAATATGAATAAATGGGTCAAATCGACTCAAAAACTCGATTCCAAAAACAAGGTTTGAATATGAAAATTGTCACATAAATATAATACTTTATTAAAAAATATGAACTTGATGATTTTATGCTATGATTCTAATGACAATGAAAACAAATCATGATTATGAGTTGCTGAGCTAACTTTTATCACTGAAATGTTGGGAAATATTGTTCACTAAGAAGGCTTGAGTTGTATGATAAACGCCCGAAACAACACATAACAACATAGATAAGGGTGGTACCGTTTATTCAATGATTCCTCTATGTTACCCACAATATGTGCATCGTTTCAAATTCTAGCTTATGATATTTAAGTCTCATCACCCCGATAAGATGATGTGATGACTTAGCCTACCGGGTCGAGATCAGACTACATGTGCTTACATGGTGGATATGTTAATAAACTAAGAATTCTCAAAAAAGAAATACATTATGATTAATCATGCAAAACGTTGAGGTCAACTTAATGATATAGTTACTTGATTCTTTTCCAGGTCTTATTAATATTGCTTTGGTTGTCCCGTTATTTCATGTATTCATTATGTTCCATTCTATGCTATATTACATACAAGTACTATTCCACATATTGTTATGATCCTATTGTCTAGGCCCTGCATTTTACGATGTAGGTTTAGATATTCAGAAAGATAGGGGTACATGCTAGATTTTCCACACTCAACTTTTGGTGAGTCTTACTTGATCTTGAGGCATAATCTTTATTTGGCGGGATGATATGATAGATCCTTATACTTGTATGAGTTTATATTCCAGACCATTCTACTTGATCATTTGTCAATTGAATCCTTAAACTCAGTGAAACTAAGCATTTTAAACCCCTTTCGTTGTGTGTGAACTTCAAAGGCTTGACAAAAATGACATCATCCACATCACATTTTAAATAACACATCACTTATTATTATTTTTTTAAAAAAAAAAATCTATTTTTTTCTTTCTTTTTCACTTCATTCCTCCTTCATCCCTTCACCTCTCTCCATATTTTTTACATTAGAGATACCACCACAACCTTCCATTCTCACTAGTATCATTACATTCCTAAATAACTAACAATTATCATTCGATTTTTTTTCGAAATTTCTTTCATTCACAACTTTTAATCATATTTCTTTAACCAACATTTATATCTACCACTTTAACCACCATAAATCTCTTTTCCCCGAATAGCCATTAAAATACATCAATATACTCTAATATTTGTACACAATTTTACATAGCACATTTCACCTAATTTCACAAAGACATTCAACAATCACTTTTCATCTTCAAGACTATTGAATCTTTATCACTTTTGGGTTAATTACCCAAAAATAAAAGAAAAATACATATCTACAACAACAACACAATTTTGTTTCTGATGTCAGGAGGAAAAGTATGTGAAAAAAAGAAAGAAAGAAAGAAAGAGAGAGAGAAACAAGAAGTTGGAAAGGGCTGGAAAGGGGAGAAAGAATAAAAATGAGAGTTTGAGAGTAGAAAGAAATGGGGGGTTTGAGAATAGAGAGAATAAAAGAAATGGGGAGGGGTGGGGTGGGGAAAGAAGAAAGAACTGGAAAAAAAATTATTTTTCTTATTTTTGATATTTTTATTCTATTTTTAAAAAGAAAAAAAAATTAATTTTAGTCTAAAATTTGATCTTTCATGCTCCTTCTACGCATGACATCACACATTTATGCCAACTCAATAATTAAGTTGTCACATAAGCTTGGTCAACGGTCAGAAGAACTTAAGACATAGAGTTTCATTAAGTTTAAGGGTTCAGTTGACAAATAGTCAAGTAAAAAGGTCCAAAATACAAATGCATACAAGTAGAAGGGTCTATCAGACCATTTCACCATCTTCATTTATTCAACTTTTGGCTATGCCGAGACCTTGTCCTGGTAAACATAATTATTGAGGTTATATAGGGGTCATTTGGTACAAAGATCAATAGTGCAGGGATTTGTAATGCTTGAATTAGTAATGCAGGGATTATTTTTATCAAGTGTTTGGTTCGTTGCTTCCCACCTAATTTTGTGTGGGGTTTAAAACTCTACAAGGAAACTTCTTTCCAATTATACCCTTGAGTTATTATGAGATTTTCTATTTCATGTAATTGGGTCAAGGTAGATAATTGACAAACAATATTATTTTTTTATAGTCTTTTAACTAGCTAGGAGATGGAAAGTTTTATCACCAAAGTTCACTATTTTCTCACTTAAATTATTTGAGGGTAAATAATTGTCATCTTAATATATTGAAGTTAATATCTCAAAAGGTCACACAACTATAAGAATCTATAGAAAAAAGTTATTGAACGTTGTTTTACATCACTAAAATCATTTAATTTAGGACTTTTATCATACAAAATCGCTCTTTATCATAAAATTAAAAAATAGCAAAATAAATTAAACTAATTTTATACTCAAGATGTTTTTAAATAGCAAAAATAGCTCTTAAATTCATACATCAACATTAGCATATTAGTCCGATTATAATATTTTATATTAATAATAATTAGATTAAATAACTCATATTTTAGCTACAAATAACTCTATTTAAATACTAAAGTTTGTAAGCTAATCGATTTAAATAAATTTATTTGTACAAATATAAAACATAAAACTAAGAAAATAAATAAAATGAAAGGATTTGAGGGGTATTTTTGTCTTTACATATATTAATCCCATGATATTAGATATCATGTATTGCTAACACCACAAAATGGAAGGTATTAGTTATACACCCTATAATACCATGAAGGGTGTAGATAGACCCAATTCCTACCAAACATAGTACTACTTAATACCACACATAATACAAGAATTATTTCTCCCAATACTCCCTACCAAACGACCCCTTAGAGTTTTCATAGATTCACTAGTCTAAATGTTTACTTATGCAATCTCCACTAGTTCTTTTGATTTATTAGATTCTTATGACATGAATTAAAGACAATATTTTATGAATGAATTTTTTTTTATAAAGACTTTGTTCTTCCTTCCTTTCTTCTTTCCCATAATACCAATGGCAGAATCCGATGAAACACCATCACCCGCAACGACACCATCTGCCTCTCCAGCTTACATACACCCACGTAGAGAGCCATTCGAACGTGGCCTATTACCGATCTCAAAGCTAATTTTCACAGACGGAACACAAACCCTAGGTCCGATTAAGGACAAGCTATTGTCCCTTTCGTGTAAACCCGGAATCCATTGCTGAGTCCCTTCAGATCTCGCCTGACCAAGCTTGACTTTTCCTTGAAACCATTGTCTGTGTTCTTCTCGTTACCACTAAACCCTCCGGGATTGGGTCTGTTGGTGTTAATGTGTTTGATTTGGTTGTATTTATGTACATTCAGAATTACAAGAGGTTGCTTCCTAAAGGACATAAGGATTTAGCTGCTGTAGCTGATGTTTGGCCCTCCACTTCAGCTTTCGATGGGTTCTTGTCTGCATTGTCGCCATTGCAGGTGAGGATATTGTTCAAAACTCTAGCATTTTTTTTAACAGCCGTTTCAAAGAGAATTATCATTGAATTGATAATATATAGTGAGCTTTCTTTACATTTTTGTTATCTATTGGAATATTTTTGTGTTCCTCTAATAAGATTTAGACATATGAAAAAGCTAGAATATGGATTGTTTACCATGCTAAAAAGACTTTGAGAAACAGTAAATTTTTTTGAGGATTTTCTCGGGTTATTGATAGTAAACCATAAACAAACCAATACAAATCCCTATACATGACATTAGGATAGTGGAACTTAAAGATTTTCACATAACATCCAAAAAACAGTACATTAGTCAGGGAAGTACCCGAATCCATGGTATTCTCTTGATCAACCTTGAGCGATTGATTGATCTTTCCTTGTTCTTGATAAACTTGTGTCTCTCTTTTCCTTACTTCTTTGTTCCAAAATAAAGTAGATGGAGCACTTATATATTTTTTTAAAAAGGGAGAGAGAGGTCCAACTGTTTCAAGGCATTTTTTTTGGAGAAATGGTAACTTTTCCATCTATATATCGACATGTATACTATATCAAAGTTTAGTCCACCTTTCCAAAAGTATTACAATCTAGGAGGCCTATTTGTTCTTTTGTTACAAATAGTCTAAAACATCTAAAATATCTTCATTCTGTCCTAACACTTTTTATTCACATCAAAGGTAATACGAAGTCAGGTAATTGATCTTAAAATTCAATAAATTGCTCTTCTTGCCTTCAAAACATCTTTGATTCCTTTTTTCCCACTCTATCCACTATATACAAATTGGGACAATCTTCCATCTTTCCTCCTTTGTTATAGCATTGCCAACTCTAATCCAACACTTCAACACTCCTTCTATGATCCTTGGTTTCACCCAAGAGATTTTCCGCTAACAGATGAATAGTCTCCATAGTTGGTCTGCCCATTTACAGTGTAAAAGAAGATGGTTGACTGTCTCTGTTTGTTCTTCATGTTAAGAAGTCCCACATCGGTAGAGGGATGAGAATTTGGTCTCCTTATATGGACTTGGACAAACCTCCCCTCATGAGCTAGCTTTTGAGGTTGAGTTAGGTCCAGGTGTCATATCTTTACATGGTATCAAGGCCCATCCCGATTTGTTGTTCACCGATGTTGGCCTCCATTTAGAAGTGTTCATGCTCCAGTTGAGGTATGGGCGTGCGGGGGAGTGTTAAGAAGTCCCACATTGGTAGAGGGATGAGAATTTGGTCTCCTTATATGGACTTGGACAAACTTGCCCTCATGAGCTAACTTTTGGGGTTGAGTTAGGTCTAGGTGTCATATTTTTACACTTCACATAAGTAACATCTGGAGCATAAATGGTATTTCCTCTTCATGTTCTCCGGTGTCCGTACTACTTCTCTGGTCAGCAGCCATGTGAAACAATTGACATTGTATATGATATTCTGGTATGTTGAGTTCACAGAGAGAACTTCTTTGTTGCCTACCTTCCATATTGCAGTGTTTTCTTTTCCAGTTAAGTTGTTAACAGGGGCCTAGGTTTTGTATATGGTACCTATCCTTTCCACCTCCCAGTCATTTAAATTTCTCCTGAGTGGAAGGTTCCAACCTAGACATGTCCACATTTTAGCAACAATGGCCTCTTGTTGAAAGATTAATAGGTGTAGATCAAGGAATAACTGCTTCAAAGTTCTCTGAGCTATCCACTTTTCCTCCCAGAATGCCACTTTTAGTTCATTTCCCACCTTAAAGTTTATTATGGACACTAGTAATGACCACTGATTCCTAACTGATCTGCAGATACTGTAACCATAAGGAGTGGTCACCATTTTGGTAATCCATTTATCCTCCATTTCATACTTTGCATAATGATCTCCTTCCACAACATATTCTCTCCTGTGATGAATTTCCATAGCCACTTCATCATTAGGCTTCTGTTTTGCATCTTCATATTCTTGATCCTCACTCTCTTCCTTCTTGCTTTTCATTACCTCTTCCCATTTGACCGGATGAAATTTTGTCTTGCCTTCATTTCCTTACCAAAATATTTTTCTTCTTAGCATGTCTATTCTCTTGATCACATTGTCAATGGTTGGAAAACGGACATCATGTATGCAGGCATTGCATCCAGAACACTATTGACCATGGTCGATCTACTCCCCCCTCCCCCCACACACAGAAAGGAACTGACTCCTTCAATTGGTCAACTTTTTCACACATTTTTCTATCACCCCATTCAATATCCCTTTTGATTTACTTTTGGCTAGGTAGTAGGTAATTCCCCTACTCTCCATCCTAGAATAGTTGCCAGATTGTCCACCTTTGTCACTTCATTAATAGGGTACTTGTAGCTCTTCCCCCAATTGATATTTAACATAGAGACAATTTAAAAAATTATGAAGATCACCCTTAGTATCAACATCTGACCAATAGCAGCTCCACAAAAAAACTAGAGTATCATTTGCATATTGAAGATGAGTTATCTCTAGGTTGTTTATAGCTATGTTATCCACCTGAAAATCCCTAACCCAATCTTTTTCCTTGGATGTCTATGTTAAGTTACTTCGACCTTCCATAGCTAGGATGAAGAGGAAGGGTGATAAGGGATCACCATGTCTTAGTCCCTTTGGAGAGGAATAATGCTTATTAGGATTGAAAACTTCACTATGCTAATGTTGTATTTCACCCATCTTATTCAGTTGGCTTCAAAGCCCTTGCATCATCAATATAAAAAACATCCTGTTCAAGTGATCATAGGCCTTTTGGATATCAAGTTTGCATAAATTTTGAGATTATTTGCTTCTTTGCCTAGATTCCTTGCAAAGGACCCAAGGTAATCCCGTGGCTGCACCAATCTCCCACCAAGTTTCTTCCCTCTCCTTCCTGACATTTGAAGCATAAACTCCTATGAGATGCCAATTTAAATCTTGGCACTTCCCTATGAAACTTCAGGTGACACTGTACATGCCTACACTACTAATTTTCCCCTTCCATACTCTTTTGTCCCACATTATGACAATGCCTCCTCTAGTCCCACTAGCCTCTAACTGAACATAATTAACCCATTTGTTTCCCCAAACTTCTCTGATTATTATATCAGTGATCTCCCTTTCCACCTTAGTTTCCATACCACATCTGCCTTCCAAGTATCCATCGTATTGGCGATAAAGCTGGCAAGGGGACGAGGACGGGGACAGGGACGGGACAGGGATGCCTTTGATCGGGATTCAATCGAACCCAAGATGAACCGGGCTAGGATTAGCGGGACAAATTAAGCCCATCCCGTCCCACTATATTAATAGGATGGGGCACCGTTTGATGGGACGGGACGGGACGCGAGATTTTATATTTTTAATATATTTATTTAATTGTTTTGAAGGTATATTTTTTTAATAGCATTTTTAGTTTTTATTGTTTTTAATAACATTTTTAGCTAAGTTAAAATGCTTAAGTTTTGAAAATTTCAAATTTCATCTTTTAAATTTCAAAGTTCAAAATTAAAATTTGAAATTTAAAACTTGAAAGTTCAAATTTGAATTTCAAAGTTCAAATTTGAACTTAGAAATTAAAAACTTGAAAGTTTAAATTTGAATTTGATTTTTAAATTTCAAAATTCAAATTTTTTAAAGTAAGTTTATATATGTATATATGTATGTATGATTGTATGTATTAAAATTTAAATGCAAGATAATAGTTGTATAAAATAGACTTGAATAAAGTCTTTAAATTTATTCAAATAAAATCTAATTGCAACTTACAACTTACAAGTTACAATTTACAAATATTAGATGAATAACTAATCTACGCAGCCACCTTCTAGGAAGAGTTCTGTTTCAATAAGTTCTCGTATGTAAATTTAATATTTGTAACAAATATTAAAGAAGTAACTAATCTAAGTAACCACCTTCTAGGAAGGATTCTGTTTTAATTAGTTCTTATATCTAATATAAAACTCTATTCTAACTCTCGCATCAAATCGACAGTAACATCCTCCAGTCTTGGCAATGATGCTAGAAACTTTTGTGCCTCTAATTTATTGTCATTAGATCCAATTGCTGAATTAATCCAAGCTTCTTGTTTGGAAGTTAACTTTGGCAAATTATAATTTTTCCTCTCGGCGTTGACCCAATCTCTAAATATAACTGATGTCTCCAAGCTTTTTTTTGCCAGTGAATGTCTGTGATCTCCAATTTGAAATCTTGCCGCACTAAAAGTAGCCTCTGAAGCTTGAATAACTAGAACATTACGAAACATTTTGCTAAAAGAATTGGAAATGGATTGCCACGTCTCCTCCACCATGCTAATATTTCTACGTTGCCATGCTCATCGTCAACTGTTTCCAAAGAAGGATTAAGATATTCTTCAAAATCATCACGGTTAGTAGAATTAAGACCAAGAAAACCTCGCATAAAATTATCAATTTCATCATTACTAAGGCTGGCAAGGGGACGGGACGGGGACGCCTTTGACCAGGCTTCAATCGGATCTGGGATGAACCGGGCCGGGATTCGCGGGACAAGATTAAGTCCCATCCCGTCCCACTTTTGTTTTTTTCCTTGCTACCTTTTTTTAGAAAAATTAAATATATTAGAAATAGTGGTTATTACTTTTTCCTTACCGGTATTTTTTTATTATAACTCAAATTTAATAAAATGTGAAGTGTAATATAAAAATAACAATAACACAACAACTAATTGCGAAAAATTTAATAAATAAAGAAATGGAACGAATGTACCAAACGTCTGCGCTAATAGCAAATGGTTATAACCAATTCTTAAATTTTGTAAAGATGAGAGAGTAGATAATTTTGGGAAAAATAGTGAAGGATAAAGGGGTATTTATAATATAAAAAATGGACTAAAGTGTAGTTTATGTAATTTTAGGGTTAAAATAAAAGTTTAAAAAGTAGGGGTGGTAGGGGGTGTTTGGGAGGTGTAAACAAAATTAGATATAGTCGTTGGGGGGCCCACTAGCCGTTGCCCCAACGGTCCCTAACGGCTAATTATTTGAAAATTGGTTATAACCATTTGCTATTAACGCAGACGTTTGGTACATTCGTTCTATTTCTTTATTATTAAATTTTTCGTAATTAGTTTTTGTGTTGTTATTATTTTTATATCACACTTCACATTTTATTAAATACGAGTTCTAATAAAAAAAAATACCGGTAAGGAAAAAGTAACAACCACTATTTCTAATATATTTAATTTTTCTAAAAAAGGTAGTAAGGAAAAAAAACTAAAGTGGGATGGGATGGGCATTAATCTTGTCCTGCAAATCTCGGCTCGGTTCATCCGGTTGAATCTCGGTCAAAGGCATCCCCTTTTGTCTCGTTCCCATCCCCTTGCCAGCCTTAGTAATGATGAAATTGATAATTTTATGCGAGGTTTTCTCGGTCTTAATTCTACTAATTGTGATTATTTTGAAGAATATCTTAATCAATCATTGGAAACAGTTGACGACAAGCATGACAACGTAGAAATATTAGCATGGTGGAGATGTGGCAATGCATTTTCAATTCTTAGCAAAATATTTCGTGATGTTCTAGTTATTCAAGCTTTAAAGGCTGTTTTTAGTGTGGCAAGATTTCAAATTGGAGATCACAGACATTCATTGGCAGAAGAAAGTGAGGCATCAGTTTTATTTAGAGATTGGGTCAACGCCGAGAGGAGAAATTATAATTTGCCAAAGTTAACTTCTAAACAAGAAGCTTGGATTAATTCAGCCCGTGGATCTAGTGACGATGAATTGAGGCACAAGAGTTTCTAGCATCATTTTCAAGACTGAAGGATGTTACCATCGATTTTATACGAGAGTTAGAATAGAGTTTTATTGAAGAATATAAATATTAGATTAGATACGAGAACTAATTAAAACAGAACCCTTCCTAGAAGGTGGCTACGTAGATTAGTTACTCCTCTAATATTTGTAACAAATATTTGATTTACATGCGAGAACTTATTGAAACAGAACACTTTTTAGAAGGTGACTGCGTAGATTAGTTACTTAAATAATATTTGTAAGTTGCAATTAGATTTTACTTTGAATAAATTTCAAGTTTTTTTTTTATACAACTATTGTCTTGCATTTAAATTTTAATACATATAGACTAAACTTACTTTAAAATTCAAATTTGAACTTTCAAGTTTTAAATTTCAAAATTTTAATTTTGAAATTTGATATTTTCAAAACTTAAACATTTTTACTTATCTAAAAAAAAAAATGAAAACAATAAAATTAAAAATGTTATTCAGAAAAAGTACAACTTCAAAACAATTAAATAAATATATTAAAAAACATAAAATCCCACATCCCGTCTTGTCAAACACTGTCCTATCCCATTAATATAGTGGGCCTGGATAAGACTTAATCTTGTCCCACGAATCCTGGCTGGGTTCATCCCGGGTTCGGTTGAATCCCGATCAAAGGCGTCCCCGTCCCCTTGCCAGCCTTAGTTCTATATCTATGGCTTGATTTCAAAATAGGAGCGTTACAATCTTTATGAATCCTCTGATATAAATTCAAGGGCTCTTGATCTTAAATTTTGAACTTGATCTTGACTTGTACCAATTTTGGGCTTGTTCTTGAATGTTGATGAACTTGATTTTGACTTGTATTTTGGATTCAAGGACTTTTGGGCCAATTCTTGAATCTTGATGACCTTTAACTTGACTTGTACTTTGGATTCAAGAGCTTTTGGGCTTGTTCTTGAATCTTTTGGTCTTGATCTTGACTTGTACTTTGGATTCAAGGGCTTTTGGACTTGTTCTTGATTCTTGTGGTCTTGATCTTGGCGTGTACTTTGGGTTTAAGGGCCTTTGGGCTTGTTCTTGAATCTTGATGCACTTGAACTTGACTTGTACTTTGGATTCAAGGGTCTTTGAGCTTGTTATTGAATCTTGTGGTCTTGATCTTGACTTGTACTTGAATTCAAGAGCTTTTGAGTTTGTTCCTGAATCTAGTAGTCTTGATCATGATATTGACTTGTACTTGAATTCAAGGGTATTTGAGCTTGTTCTTGAATCTGGTGGTCTTGGTATTGAATTTTTGAACTTCTAGCTTGTAGAGAAATCTTCGACGTTTGATCCACGAGCTCTCTTTGGCTTCTTGTTAGAATGCTGGTGTGATTTCTGAATTATGAGGACTTCAATTTATAGTTGTAGAATAAATGAGTTATCATGAAAATAGATTTTCCTTCAGTTAATGAGATTTAAGTGGCATGACAATATTTGATTGGTCAAAACACAACACTTGTATATGTGACACAATTTTATTGGCCTTTAACTAGGATAGAAATGTCATGTCATTTTGACACGTGACATGATCCTATTGACTTTTTTGTGTGACTTGGCATGCCATGTCATTTGACCTGTGGCACAAAATTGGGCCTCTAGGATGAGATGACATTGGGCTTAAGATAGTCCAATAAATATGGACTTAATTAAAGTCTAAATTCATTAATTTAGGTTATTATAGATGAACCCACTGTGCTAAGTCTAATTTCATCTCATCTTGAGGCCTAGTTTGGTGCCACATGTCAAATGACATGACATGCCAAGTCACACAAAGAAATCAATAGGATTATGTCACGTGTCAAAATGACATGACACTCCTATCCCTATAAAAATGTGCCACATGTACAAGTGATATGTTTTAACCAATCAAATATTGTCATGTCATTTAAATCTGAATGGCCGAAAAGAAACTTGTTTCATTATAACTCCTTTATTCTACAACTATAAATAGCGGTCCTCATAAATCAAAAATCATACCAGAATCCCAACAAGAAGCTAAAGAGAACTCGTGGATCAAGCGCCGCATATTTCTCTACAATTTCAAGAATTCAAACATTCGAGAATGTAAAGATATGACACTTGATCCTAACTTAACCCCAAAAGCTAGCTCATGAGGGGAGGATTGCCCAAGTCCATATAAGGAGACCACCTGTCCATTCCCCACCAATGTAAGACTTTTACCCCCTTCACATGCCCAGACCCGACTGGAGCGTGGACCTGGAGCCTACACGGGGATGAAACTGACTCAAATACTATGTAAAGATATGACCCTTGGGCCTAACTCAACCCCAAAAGCTAGCTCATGAGAGAATATTGCCCAATTCCATATAAGGAAACCACCAATCCATTCTCCCAATCAATGTGAGACTTTTACTCACTCTAACAAAGAACAAGCTCGAAGCCCTTGAATTCAAGTATAAGTTAAGAACAAAGTCCTTCAAGAACAATCTCAAAGCCCTTGAATCCAAAAAAAGCTCAAGAGCCCTTGAATTTATATCTGAAAAGATGAATCATAGAGATTGTAACGCTTATATTTTGAGATCAATTAATACGATTGTTGCGATATTTTCTAGTCCTGATTATTATTTTTTTGACTCGAATTTTGTTGTCTACAAGTTCCTCTAAAGAAGCATTTTAACCCATAAGGCTATTTTTCAACTCATTTTATCTCATAAGGGCTATTTTCAACTCGTGTGTTTTCAATGCACATGCCACTTCTAATCTAAAAAAAGTGGCAAGCAACAATCTCTTTTTCAATGCCCCACAAATTTTCACCGATGAAAACTATCAATTTTGGTCGGTGAGAATGAAATCTTTTTTTTGAAACCTATGATTATGGAATATTGTAATGGAAAAACAATTCTTACAATGGAAAGAATTCAGCATCAACCGCCAAAGCAGAAATTGAGGAAGAGCATTTTTTCAATTGCAGTAACTAAAGTGTTGAATTTTGCTTTTAGTTATTGCAATAATTTTTAGTTTAATAAGTTGCTTAATTTTAGGATAATTTGAATTTTAAATTTCTATTAGATAAATTAGTTTGTTGAGATATTTTAGTTTGTTTTGAATTTTAAATTATGCAGATTTTGTCTTTTAAGTTGACTATTTAAAGCCCTCTTATGATAAATAAAATTACAAAGAGACATTGTCAATCCCTTTTTGCAGCCGCATCTTTTATAAAACCAACAATGTTCCTAGAGATTGAAGGGGGAATGGTGTTAGAATTGTGTATTAGGTGAAGAAATAACTAAGAATCCACAGAGATAACTTACCATGATGTTGTAGGACTTGTAAGAGAGGAGAGTGAAAAATAAGTTTGGGACGTCCAAAAATGAATGAAAATGAAGTGAGAATGACGAGCCGTCGAGCCCATCTGCGGAGCAATATGCTGCCACATATTGGGGTATGCAGCCGCATATGCAACACACTCCCTAATAGAATGTTTGGAAATTTTGGGCCAATATGTGCTTGAAAATGCGGCCTGCATATCAGAATATGAGGCGGCATATCTGCACAGCATACTGCTTTGCAGTTTTCAGGTAAAATGATCATAAGATTTTGCTCCAAACATGGATTGATTAACCGTTTGATTTGTTGGAAAGAAGACTCATAGAGCTTTAATTTGATAGGTAGAACACCCCCTAATTTCTTGTAGATTGGGAGATGCACACGTTTGAAGTCAGACCATGTACGAGATCATTGTAAACAATCAACCGTAGTGCACCCTTCAACTTGATCTCTTGACTTTTAACCTTATTTTAACACTTCAAACAGCTTTATATATTGGTTCCTTGATATATTTAGCCACTTACCATGTTCTCTCGAGCTCGAATTGGCATAGAGATACAGGGTGTTACACTAGCATTTGTTCTTATGATTTGTATGATGAATGTAAAGCAACTAAATACCAGCAGTTGTAGGTATTGGGTCAGTTTTTCACTGCTGGATATGTGCAAGGACAAACATTGTATCAAATGGACACTGGGCAGATTCCTCATGAACTATTCAGCACTTGGTTTAGGTAGTCTGAGGTCACCGTCTCATGCCAAGTATAAGCACCTGATCATACTAACAGCAACAGCAACAGCAACATACCTAGTGTAGTCCACAAAGTATAAGCATCTGATAAACATACTGAAACCGTAATTGGGTTGATGTTGTGCATCCAACACAGTTTTCCTCTCAAATCTCTTACTGCACACTCATAACGGATTTAAGTGTGTTGCAAGTGTATGCCATTGTCATTCTAATGCTATTGAGAGGCTTGAATACTATTTGGTCAGTGGTAATTCTTTAGAAATGGTGGAGCACTAGAGATGAAAAATTAATTTTTGGATTTCATAATATTTGATGGAGGGAAATGTGTGTTTAGTGGAATAGATTGGCAATGCAATTGAGAAGTTTGGGATACTAAACTTTAGCATGAGTATATATGAAGTGCCAAAGATGAAAATCTTAACTTTTTGGATTCTTTGTATATTCTACTTTTATATTACCAGGTTACTGGACTCTGTTTAAACCGTTAACAAGTTGCTACAGAAAGAGAAGTCTAAGCAGTGATATTTTCCCAAGACGAAGAGAAGGATAGCCTAGTAGAAATGGTTTTCCAGTTCCAACCATGAGATTTAGAGTTTGGGTCACCAATGGAGTAAATTGGGAAAACTCCACTGTTTGGCTTCTGGCTAGTGGGGTTTACCGTAACATAAAAGAAGCAGTGGTTTTTGCTGCACTGGAATACCCGTGACATTATATTTTTACCACCCGTCTTCTAGCCGGCTTTGAAATACTTGGTACATCTCAGCAGATTTAATATCTCTGCAGTAGTTTAATTGGACACATATTTCTTTCTATTATGAAGTGTTCTTGACTTGGTGGCTCTGCTATTTAATCCGCACATTAAGAATACTATGTCAAATATGAACGAAGAAACTTCTGACCTATAAGCCTAATAGGCAACATTTACAAGATTATTGCAAAAGTCTTGACTTAGAGGCTGAAGAGAGGATGATGGAGAAATTGGTAATTTATCAACAAATGGCATTCGTAAAAGGAAGGCAAATAATGGATGTGATACTAATAGCCAATGAAGCAGTAGACTCAAGACAGAAACAGGAGAAGCCTGACATAAAGCGTTTGGCCATGTGAACTGGAACTTCTTACTAAACGTGTTACAACAAATGGGATTTGGAGTGCAATGAATTAAATGGCTGAGATCCTGCATATCTATTGTCAGATTCTCAGTCATCATCAGTGGTTCTCTGGAAGGATTCTTTCTTGCTCAGATACTGACAGGGTGATCCCCTGTTACCTTTCTTTTCATAATTGCCATGGAAGGTTTGAACAGCATGGTCAAAACAACCAAACTTAATGCTTGGATTTAAGGCATTGAGGTAGCCATGAATGAACACAACAATCAGGAGATTACACATCTTCAATATGTTGATGTCACCTTGATCTTCTGTGATGCAGAAGTGGAACAATTGAGAATTTTGATAATTATAATGGTTCTCTTTAAGGCATTGCTGGGCTGCATATTAATTGAAGAAAGAGTCATCCTTTCCCAATTAATGAAGTATCGAATGGGAAGGTGTTTGACACTGATCCTGGGGGGGGAGATGGGACTCTTCCCACTACCATCTACATGCAGCTGTGGGCCAAGTGAAAATCTACTATAATATGGAACAATGTCCGGGAGAAATGTGAGAAATAGCTCTCAAGAAGGAAGTGCCAATATTCTGTATTAGACTCACTACCAACCTATATGATGTCCCTTTTTATCATTCCCGTGGGAGTCGTTCAAAGACTGGACAGCATAAGGACTCTGGCGAAGTAAAAAAAAAAGGTCTATCACCTGGTTAAGTGGAAAGAGTTAATTCTCAGCGCTCAAGGTGGATTGGAGTTAGAAGCTTGATGAATCACAGCAAATCCCTCAAATTGAAGTAGTTATGGAGGTACTCTCAAGACCCTCAAAGTTTATGGAGCATGGTAATTAAAGCCATATATGAGATAGAAGACAACTGGATCACTAAACCAATCAACTCAACTGATGGAGTTAGTCTTTGGAGGTTTATAAGGGTATTATGGCCAGGTCTAAAAGAACAAGTCTCTGTCGGAGTGCTAAATGGTAAACTTACATCCTTCTGGAATAATATTTGGCTGGGGAATGGAGCTCTGAAACATTTATTCCGTCATATACGCTCTAACTCATCACCAACAGAGGATCATAGCTGAAATGTGGTCACCTCAACTTTGGGAACTGATACTTCGAAGAGACTTGAATGAATGGAACATGAATAGAATGATTGAGTTCTACAAACAACTGGATAATTTCCCAGGAACTCAGAATGGAGATGACACTCTGAGATGGCAAGGACATAGTAGTGGAAAATTCAGTGTTAGTGTAGCCTACAAAATGATAAACTAACGAAGAACTCAAGTCACAAACTGGCCCTGGAAACATATTTGGAAGACCAAGATACCATACGAAGTTGCACGCTTCTCATGGTTATAGGCAAAAGAAGTTGTGCTCACAAATGGAAGTTTAAGCAAGAAGAAGTGGACTTGCTGTTCAAGATGTTTTCTTTGTGAAAAGGAGGTGGACATAGTTAAGTCACCTATTCTTGCACTGTAGGATAACTAATCAGTTACGGAAGATCTTCATTAATCTCAGAGGCATAGCCTGGACAATGCCTAGAGAGATTACTGAAGCTCTCTTTAGTTGTGCTCACATGGTCCCTGCTTGCATTTGGTGGGAAATTTGGAAAGGAAGCGACTCTAGATGCTTTGAGAACAGCTGCCACGCAGTGCAGAAGATCAAACTTTAACTTTATTAAGCTCTTCTGTTTTTGGTGCAACCCAATCTACTCTGAGAATACTATATCTATCCTAGACATATTAGGTTCCTGTTACAGTAGTAGAATGGTTTTGCTCTCTATTGCTCACTTGTATATATGGTTTCAGTACAACCCATGTACTGTTTTGTGTCTAATACATACATGTTACCTTCTCAAAAAACAAAAATAAATAAAATTGAACGAAATATTCTCCTAAGCTGACTGGGGCTCTATTACTACATTTCTTCTAGTTTTATAATAAGATGTAAGAGTTGACAGTGGAGTGTTCTGTTTTTTCCTCATTATATGCATCGTTAGTTGCCAAACTTCCATACTATTGATTGTGAGTTGATGTTCCGTGGAATCTTTTTAGATTTTGGAGTGCCCTACATGCTTAATGGTTTTCATCAGGTGGCTCCATACAATACTTTTTACCCTCAACTGGAGTAGCACCTAAATGGAGTTGGTATCGACCCAGTCATCAACAAATGGGATGAACCCATGGCTCTTGGCGTTGTTGATCCCCATGATTCACTGTCACGTTCTGCAGGTGTCTCTGATGCGCAGATTGAATCTGCCAGCCGTGTAGACCCTGATCAATTCATTAACTTTCTGGTATGTTTGGACAAACTAGAGACAAGTTTATATTTTGAATTTCATTTTTCAATTCCCATAGTATTGCTTCCATTTCCATTCGTGTTTCCCCGTTGTTAGTTTACCGAAACTGAGCTCCCTATTCTCTCGAGAACAAAAAAGTTTGCTGAAATCTGTTGCTCTGATGACTATTTTCTTATTAAATTGCTTTTACATGCTAATATGGAAATATCTCCATGTCACAGATTCCGAACTGGTCTGAGGGTGAGCAATCTGGGTCAACAAAAGACAATCCATTCCCGTTTACCTGATGCTTTCCTTGCTTCGAAGCAGAAAAATGTATGATGAAAAACTAACTCCTATTTTTTATTGTAATAATTTATAATGTGTGGCATCATTGTTCTTATTTATATCTTCACTAAAGTCCATTCCATGTTCTAATGGTTTAGTTGAATTGTTGAACTTTTGCCAAATCACCATTCATACTTGTCCTTTCAGCATAAAAACTTGGAAGGTCCTTAAGCAGGTTTTGCGGGAAGCTGACTTTGATGAGAGCCGGAACAAGGAATTAACAACAGCTCTTCATGGGTGCTTTAAAGACTTATGGTAATTGTGATGGATTAATCATCTATGATTTGGAAACCTTGTGCTCTCCCATGATTTGACAATATACGGCAATGTACGTACTTTCTTCAAAATGATTAGAGCTGTACATAGATAGATGGTAATGCAGTGTTGCAAGGAGTAGCAGAAACACTTGACTTTTCCTGTAGCTTTCAGTTTCAGCCATGGAACTTCCTCTTTTGTGCGATTTCTTTTAGAGACAGCTGGGAGTTTAATGCTATTCTATGAACAAGTTCACACTGTAGTGCAGATTTTAGTTAGAATGGCTTCTGTGTTGTATTCTTTCAAGCAAAATGTATTTTTCATGTACCAAGTAAGTAGCTTGTATTTTTTTCTTTTACATTAGGTTCTCCATGTCTCCCGACTTACTCTCTTCCGAAGAGAAGCCAATATTTTGTACAAGTGGTCACAATCAATGTGAATTCTAAATGCATTATCTGTGTTTATGTTCAATCTTCGTTTTCATTTCATGACCTATGATTATACTTTACTTTAAGTTGCTAAATATTTGGTGTTGCGCATCTCTTATTTTATCCATGGATTAGATGCGCAGGTCAACTCATTAACAATGAATTCTATGACTTTTACAACCTAATCCGTTTTTGAAGGTGAAACGTTCTAAATGTTTAACCAACCATGCAACTTCATTCGTACCAAGTTACACATAAGCTATCAAAACTCCGTTTGCTATTTTGAATGAGAAAATCAAGACTAGATCCGTCAAATTTACAAATAGATAAGAAGGATGAAATTTAGATTTATATTTTATTGATGCGTTGAGGGTAATTTCGTATCTTAAAAATCTATTAACATTTTAAAGCTAAAATAAATGAATCTCATTTCATTATTATGTTTTAAAATCGTCTCAGTATTATTATTTGTGAAAAAGCATAATGTTTATGATTAAATTTAAATGGAGGATAAAGAAAAAGTATATCTATTGTGTTCCACATGGCAGAATTGTATTGACCATCTTAAATTTCTTGTGGGGCAGGGATATGGAAGAAACTATCTAAACATGGGAATGGGATTTGGTGTGTAAGAAAAAAAAAAAAAAAAAAAGGAATTGGGAAACGATGGCAGGGATTACTTGCTATGGTCTCTCTTCTCAGAGGTAATAAAAAAAATGATTTGATTTGTATATATAAGTTTGTGTATGAATTGATGTATTTTGTTCGTTTCAGTGTGTTGGGATTGGGATCGGAATCATCTAAATCTTTGTTAGTTATGAAAGGGAAACAAAGAGGAATAAGAGGTTTTCAAATAAAAGCACAAGTTGAATTTGTAAATGCTGAGGAGGCAAAGAAACTTGTAGGTGTTGAGGGATATGCAGTATTAGACGTGCGTGACAAAACTCAATTCGAGAGAGCTCATATCAAAAACTGCTATCATGTACCACTCTTTATTGAGAACACAGATAATGACATTGGTAAGGTTTACTCCCTTCGTCCCATTTTATGTGAGATAGTTTGAGTCTACACGGAGTTTAAGAAAAAAAGAAAGATTTTTAAAACTTGTGGTCCAAAATAAATGATAGAAATTTGTGTGGAAAGTAAGTCATATAAATTGAGACAGAAGAATTACCTTCTTTTTTAAAATTTTTTAGATGAGATGAGATTGATTATTCGATTTTGTTGTACAGGGACCATTGTAAAGAGACAGCTCCACAATAATTTTGCTGGTTTATTTTTTGGATTGCCATTTACTAAACCCAATCCTGAGTTTGTGCAATCTGTTAAATCTCAATTTTCTCCTCAAAGCAAGCTCTTACTTGTCTGTCAAGAGGGCCTAAGGTAAGTTAATCTTCAACCCAATTATGAAAAATGAAAATACAATTGTCTGTATTGTACTACTACTAGTCTTTGGGAACGCGTGTTGCATGTTTATCCTTATCATTATTATAGAACTTTTATTTATTTAAATTCATAAAAGCAGGACAATGTATTTCCATCAAAAATATGTGAAGCTACTTAAGATAATATAGTCTCTGATGATATGAATGCTGATGAATCTTTGCTTGAAAAAATGATAGATGTATGTAGATCGCCTTTGACGAAATTTGCAAAAATATGGAGAACATAACTCATATTTTAAATGTTAATGATTTAATGTCATTTATTATAATCTATTCAATTTAAAATTGTTTTAGTCTTCTGCTAACTATTGCAGAGAGATAGATGACAAATAAATTAGTAAGTACCAAATAAAATGTAACGTCACTATTTTATATGAAAAGAAAAAGAAAAAAAAGTAATTGATTACATAGCATACCCAAAGAGAGAACATCTCTTACTATTTCCTCTTAAATTTTATTCCAAGTCATAATGAACCATTATTGATGAAGATACTTTTTTTCTCAACTCAACTTATTTAGGGGTTTTGGGTTGGAATTATATTGTTATTAGCACTCAAAGAATAACCCAACATTCAACCAAGTGAATCATTTAGCCTTCATATAGCACGAGTGTCAGCAAATAATATAATATTAATTCAAAAAATATTATAAATAAAATAACACTGCTCCATATTTTGGCCTTAAATTTGCCTCTATGTAGAAAAAAAACATATATTGGATACCTTCTCTATTCATCATCACAAGTAGTATTTTTCTTCAAACATCACCTTTACCTATAAATTTACACAAATACATGGAAGTCAAACGGGAAAATAACAAAAAATTTAAAAAAAAATGTGTAGAAGAAGAAAAAAAAGTCTGAATCGAGAAGAGAAAAGAAGATTAGATACTATATGTTGATGGTAATTTATAATATATATATATTTGATATATCCATAATGTAAAATATAAATAGACTTACAAGGAGCTGGAGGGAAATAAAATAATGAACCACCATAAATGTATATGTAACCATTATTGGGTATGCAATAATTGAAAAATAGAAAAATAAGGGGAAAATAGAGAAAAGGTCAAAAAATAATAGAGGAAAAAATGGCATATTGTTTATGCCGAACGTAAAAATAGATAGATTGAATTAGTTACAGATTAATTGACAAAGTAATATTTTTTTTTTTTGTTAATTACAATCATTTCATTTGCTAATTTCCAACAAAGAGTGATGAAAATTAATTAGTTAATTTATTATCATGATGATAAGTAATGTTTTTTTTCATTGTAAATGCTAATGAAAAGGTAACAACTTTGAATGTGGAAAACTAAATGCTCAAGCTTACATCAATCATCTGCAAAGAAGCCAAAAGACCGAATAAAAGCTGAGAATTTCAATGGGTTAACATTTATAACTTTTTAATTTATTTTTTTTCTTCATTAAACATTTAATTAATTAGATAATTTGTACTCCCTCCGTCCCATTTTATATGTCATCCCTTTTTATAAATAGCTGGACCACAATACAGTAAAACCTCGATAAAGTAATATTCGATAAAGTAATAATCTCGCTAAATGAATATTTTTCTCCGGTCCCGACTTGGGCTAGTTATATTAAAGTAATATTCTCGCTAAATGCATTAGATAATAATTAAAAATAAAATATTAAAGGCCCAGAAAAAATATAAAGTAATAATTACTAGAATACATCAAGAATTTATATATATTTAATCAGTCAATAATGCTAGACCAATAACTATTTCTTTTTAAAATATGATTCTATAGTTGATTGTTTTTTCTTCCCACCAAAACCAAAATTAATCTCATCCTTAACTTTTTGAAGAGCGAACACAATTTCCAGAATATTTTGTTCGTATTGTACCAAATAGTTTGACAATGTAATCATTGCTTGAAATGCCTCCTTTGACGATACATGTGGGACAGTGCTACTATCATCTTGTTCAGGATCATTCTTCTCATCATTATTCATTACAGATTGAATAATCTCTTCCTTTGTAGGTGATTCCATAACTATATCATTCTCGTTAGGGTAGTTCAAAAGATGTTCAACATCCATCACATTTCTGTAGGCTAAATTAGAGATGACATCATTTAATTCTTGGATACCTTCATCTAATTCACTAACTTCTTGGATACCTTCATCTAATTCACCAGCTTGTGGTTCGGGAACATTGTTTTCTTCCGATCGGATCTTGCAATGCCGAAAATAATTTGCAATTGTTATTTCTTTCACATCAAAATTCCAAGCCAAGTTAGCAAAATTAATAGCATTCAAAATATTAATTTTTTCAGTATTTGGTGCTTCAACCTCAAGGCCTTGTAAGATGCTGAAATAAAGACGACGACGATAATGAGCTTTGACTGCTCAAATAATCCCAGCATCACATGGTTGAATCTTAGACGTTGTGTTAGGAGGTAAGAAAAACAACTCTACATTTCTTAGGCCTTCAACTATCTTTGGATGAGCTGGGCAATTGTCTACTATTAACAAAACCTTCCTGCCATTCATTCTCTTATCAAACCAGCCAACATATTCTTGGAAAAACAAGTCAGCCATTTAAGCTTTCTTGTTGGATCTACACATGCAATTAAGATTGTTCATGTTCACATTTTTAAAGCATCTAGGATTTGCAAACTTACCAATAATCCACAATGGTACTTTGTCAGATCCATCACCATTGCTACAGAGAGCAAGAGTAATTCTCTCTATCTTTTTTGCGACCTTCAAGCTGCTTGGTAGCAAGTGAATGATCAGCTTCCAATCGGTAAAATAGTCCAGTTTCATCCATATTATAAATATCCTTCAATTCAAACTGATCTAGTTTTGACCGTATGCTAGGCAATTCGTTTTCAATATTCTCCATGATAACTGAACATCTTTCACCAAACGTCTGTAAGACTTGATTCCGTATCTTGACTTGAAACGTTCTAACCAACCAGAACAGAAGCTGAATTTTGGATTAGTTTCACCATACATTTTCAGGAAAAGATCTTTTGCTTTTCCTTGGATAATTTCCCCTGACATGTTCACTTTCTCTTGCATTTGAAGAAACCACTCGTACAAAACTTTCTCTAAATTAGGGTATTTTGCCGGTTTATGCCTTTTGGCATCGCTATTTTTCATCTCATTTGACAAATACTCTGCCGACCTTTTGAGAGTGTGCAATATTGTCGATTGACTAATAGTCAAATCAAACTTTTGTTTCACCCATGCTTGCAAATCTTTTTGGCTAATAGTTGGATTCTCTTTCTTATGCTCACATATTGCATTTCTTATTTTATTGGTTAAAGATGATTTTTGTACGCCTTTCAAATGATGAGAAGACATTATACTTGGATTATGATTTTTAAACATCTAGCTTTTTCCTTTTATAGTTAACATAAAATCTCTTTATATTCTATATACATGAATACAATTAGAAACATTAAACTTCACTAAATTCGTTTAGCTTTCCTAGATTTAAATAATAAATATGCAAAGACTACACTTTTTAGTTTCCTAGATTTAAACTTTTGAAATTCTTAATTCAAATATTTTTTTTCTTTCTTATGGCACATACTGCAAAATACTCTCTAAAATAATAAATATTTATTTATCGATAAATAAATATTTTATGCATTTATCGATAAACTAATAATTTCGATAAATGAATATTTTTTTCTGGTCCCAAGCATATGCATTTATAGAGGTTTTACTGTACTTGTTATTTTATAAAATTTATGCATAAATTACTATATTTTACATATTATACCCTTGATATAATAGTTAATTAATCTTGTCATTTATTAATAAAATTGACTTAAGAAAACATTAAATAAGGATAGAAGGGTAAAATTACATTATTTCTTAATGCAAGTGCAAAGTAAAAATGTGACATATAAAATGGGACAGAGGGAGTAATATTTTAATTTAAAGTAGGGGTAAATTGATAATTCAACTTTGTACTTTGGAGCTTTTAACTTTTAATAATATATGATATGATATGATGGTTAGTTATGCTCAAATTAAATTTCCTATATGGACATCCTTACTGAATAGCAGAGAGAGAATTGTTGATCATTTTTTTTTCTTGGAAGTATCTTTGAAATTCAGATTGGTCTATATATATGCCATCTGAGTTCTAAAATGTTGCTTGTTTTGTGATCTTATAATTATTTTGTGTTTGATGTACAATCTAAGCATCTTCTCAATATATATATGGTGAAATAGTTTGATGGACTCCTGTATTTGTCCAAGTTTGTATTATGGACCATTCCACTTAATCATTTATCAACTAAATATTTAAATTCAATAAAACACAATATATTAAATCCCTCTAACCATTGACCAAACTTATGTGGCATTAAAATAGTTGATTTTTTTTAATCAAGATTTTCATTCCTCACTCTTCTTTTGTATGAAGACAAATTTAAAGGAAAAATTACTGAAATACACATCTTATGTTTCCCTTATTTTCAATATCCCTTCTATTTCTAAAAATCTCTAAAATCCCTTATTTCTTTAATGTATTCGAGCTACATATTAATGTATCCGAGCCAGTGTTTAAATGTATCCGAGCTACATATTATGTATCCGAGCTACATATTATGTATCCGGTTTATGTTATAATGTATCCGAGATACTCTTTAATGTATCCGACCTACATATTATGTATCCGATTTGGGTTACTTTTTAAGAGATTAATATAATTGCAAACTAATGAGGGATAGATTGTAATTTCATATTATAACTATGGGATTTATGTAAGTTATACAAATTTAAATGGAAGAAAAAAAATTTAAGAGGGTGGAGGTGATGGTGATGGTGGTGACAGTGGTTGTGGGTCGAGGGAGGTGGATGGAAGCTAGAAGGAAGGTGGAGGAAGTTGAGAGAAATAGGAATTTTACCGTTTATTTAATATTTTGACTAATAATTTTAATAAAAAGTTAATGAAGATAATTATGACGCATTGTTAATTTATGTTACATGAAATTAACATGTCATCTATTTAAGGGCGAATGAGTTACACACATGATCGGAGGGATTTAATTGGTAAAGGATTAAGTAGAAAGAGTCGTACAAATATGCGGGTCTGTCCATTAGACCATTTCTCCTATATCTATTGATGGATGATAACTTACCTTTCCTGATCTCTTTAACTTGTGCTGATCATCGTTTTTCCTTTAAGGTCCGCAGCTGCTGCCCAGAAATTAGAGAGAGCAGGCTATGACAACATAGCGTGCATAACATCAGGTCTTCAGACCGTAAAACCTGGTAAAACTTGACGTTAACGTACACTTCAATTTAAAATTACTTGTATTTAAGAACTAGCTAAAAACTGAATATAATCGTCTTTTTTTTAGGTACATTTGATTCCGTCGGTTCAAAAGAACTTCAAGATGCTGGTAAAGCTGGTCTGGTTACCATACAGGGCAAGATTTCAGCGGTTCTTGGAACTGTGCTTATCTGTAAGTTGTATAAGAGTAGTACATCTTTAATACAATGCTTCCCCATAAGTGTTTTGTAAGTTTTGTGCATTGAGAAAATTTTACACACTCAAATTAGTCAACATATTGTAGGAGGCAACTTTTCTAGCAATAAATTTTTGTAGCTAGTTAAATTGCATTGTAAAGTCTTTGAAAGAACATCTCTACTTTTTCAAGATAGGGGTAAAGTTTGCGTACATTCGTAGAATTATATGTTGTATGTAAATATTATTTCATGCATAATGAATTGATGATCTTTGTGCATCTGATAAGGAATTGACTGATCTTTCAGGTGCACTTCTATTTGTAACTTTCTTCCCTGATCAAGCAGAACAGATTCTTCAAATGGCTCCTTCAAGCTAACACTTAAACTTTTGCTCAGCGTCACCAGTATGATGAGGGAATTTGTGTAGAGAGAGAACTGTTTGATATTAGCATCATTCAGCTTTTATAGATGTCTCACTTTACTATTATCTGATTGGTAAAACACATATTGCTTCTTAATTAATTAAATACTAAATGCTATTTCTTTTTGTTTTTTCCGATAAATTTTATATCAACTTATATGGCCGGAGAATAAAGATAGAGTTTATAGTCAAATACTAACACTTGGTAAAAGTTGGTTTAGATAGTGGCTTAGTGAAGGTATGAACAAGTTGATCACAAGCATGACTATGCGTAACATGAACTTGAACCTAGTCATGTACATATACAAAATCTACAACAACAATTGTTTTATATGAATATGAAACACTGGGTGTATGATAAATAAAAATTGTCACGATACATGTAACTCATGGAGTAAGTTTTGCTCCCAAGTGAGCTCCGAAAGTGCATTGACAATTGATTTATACTATATCTCGGTGGATGAGTGAGTCACATCATGTTACTTTCTTGACGATCATTGACTGGATTACGTACATACAAAAGGATGTAACTGATGTCATTCGGATCACCGGCATAGCCTGTATATACTTACATATACAAAATAGAGATTGAGCTGCATAGGATGTCAAGTCCTGAACTCGTTGTTTCTTTGAGATTCCGTACAAGTCCTTTAACTACTTTACAATGGTCATTAGTCGGAACACGCATAAATTTCAACAATCTATTGACTATATAAGAGATGTCAAATCAAGTAAAGGAAAAATACTGCAGTTTGCCAATAGTGTGCCGATAACAAGTGGCATCTATAGGTGGGGAACCATCGTTGTCATGACTCAATTTGTGAGATCGTGCGGGGCACTTACTGTACTCTAATTCGATAGGAGAATCCTTCCTTACCATCCATCCCTTTTATAAAAAAAAGAAGAAGATTCACAATTTTAGTCAACTAAATTGCAAATGCCTAAATCATACTTAATTCATAAAATCAAACATTTCCTAGTATAGACACATACAAAAGCATCTAATATAGAGTAATGATAGAGGAATAAAAGACACGACTTTCTCCTGAGAAGAGAATACTTAGAAGTTGATGATGAATGTACACCACGTCAACTAATACTTCAACAACATGAAACACACATACACCCCAAACGAGTGTAGCAAGGATAGTATATGTACACCACACATAGTGATAGGCATCATCGACTGACTAAGACTTGTTTATGTAACATATTATAAAGTTAACAAATCAACAAACATGAAATGCAATAATTTCACTATCAATCATGTTCACTCTATTACCTAAAAATTCACAGGGGATTAGATTTATCTTTCTATGATCTTAGGTCAATCTCTAGCCATGTTATTAACATTCCTTTTTTCGTTCAAGGGTTACCAATATAGTTACTAATAACTAGCATCATCACTATTACACACACACGCCTTTCAATTGCACAAGAACTAACAACGACAAATATATGGCCATATTCCTAACGTGTCAATATAAAAAACACTAGACGTATATATCACCAAAATAGATATAATATTTATCACATGAAATAGAGAAATACTCCACTAATCCAACATAGAATCCACAATTGAAATAAAATTCCAATTGATGGTATCCAGTCTCAAATCTATATTGGAGAAATGCTTAGCACCCTGTAATTGATAAAAAAAAAAAGTCATCTATTCGCAGTAGAGGATATTTGTTCTTGATAATGATCGTATTCAACTGACCATAATCTACACACATTCACATGGAAACATCCTTTTTCTTTACAAACAAAACTGGAACGCCCCATGGTGAAACACTTGACTGTATAAAACCCTTATCTAAAAGGTCTTGTAATTGCTTCTTGAGTTGATTTAGCTCAGCTAGAACCATTCTATAAGGAGGGATAAAGATTGGCCTCATCCCTGGCAATGTGTCTATGCCAAACTCGATCTCCATATCTGGTGGTATCCTTGGAAGATCATATGGAAACCACTTTTGGAAACTCCTTAACAATTGGTGCAGACTCAAGATTGGGGAGTCAACTTTGATATCCTGCACATGAGTTAGATATTCCAAATACCCGTTACTAGCTTATTGGCCTTAAGGAAAGAAATAAACTAACCCACAGGCGGTACCCACTTCACCTTTGAATAAAACTAGATCTTTTCCAATAAAAGAGAATTTAACTATTTTTTCATGACAATCAACTGTAGCGTGACAGAGGATAACCTGTCCATGCTGGCTATAACATCAAAGTCAACCATATCCAACTAGTTCAAATCTGCTAATGTTTCTGGACCTTGCACTATAGTAACATAATCTTTGAATATGTTGTCAACTTGTAAAGATTCCCATATAGGTGTGGAAACCTTAATGTGCAGGATAGATGCTCTGGTGCTTTCCCAAACCCGACAGAAAAATAACACACATAGGATTAAGTTGAACCATGATCAATTAATACATAAGCATCACGATTACAAACTTAGAGAGCAAATGTAATAACTGTGATAGCCGCCACAAAACTCTGCCTGTCTAGCACTTCAAGTTTAACTGGTCTGCCTCTTTCTTGAGCTCCACCTCTACTTGTACCATGCCTAACCTGGTACTCAGGCTAGAGTTGCAGCCAATGTAGTGCCTACTTATGCTGCTTGAGTGGCTGGTGCCTTCCCTTGAGCTTGCCCAAGCCATGGGCAATCTCTCTCAAGGTGACCTGGATCATTACAGTAGCATCCTCTTTGACCGAAAAGACATTTGCCGAGATGTCTCTTGTTACATATAGAACAAATAGGAAAGGAAGATCGAGTCTGAATCTGTCAGTGTTGCCTAACTAGAGCTGGATAAGGTGAAGAATTAACCATTGATTTACTTTGGGTTGCATGATTTCTATTCTATGCTCCACCTTTTTGCTCGCTATAACCACATGCATTCTTTGCTTTCTTGTTAGCTTCCCTGTTTGATAATTTTTTTTCGAAACTGTCTTTTCGCTTGGCTATGTCCACTACATGGAGAAAGGACTTATCATCCACGTGTGAGGCAATATCCCTAGATGTGTACGGGTTAAGGCCATATGAAAAAAAATTTTATCTTTTCCCTTTTTGTAGAGATTAAAATGGGGCATGCTCTGCTAACTTGTTAAATTCCATTGCATACTCGGTAGAGGTCATCTTGCCCTGTCTAATATCGTCAAATTCTCATCTGAGTTCTTCATGTCGGTTACTTGGCATGAATGTTCTGAGGAAAGCCTCTTTGAACTGTAGCCAAGAGATTGGTGGCAGATATCGGACCCCTACTTTTCTTGTAAGTCCTCTACTAGATACCTAATCAACTCAGTAGCTGGACTATCAAGACAACCTAAGGAAATAAACATTTTTTTAATATCCTCCAAAAATTGCATTGTCTCTACCTTCGCGTGCTTGCCTGTGAAAGTGGGAGGATGAAGTCTCGTGGTGTGATTCTAGCTGCAGGTGGAGTAGTAGCTTGCCATGGGGCTACATAAGCTAGGGGAGCCTGAAAGTCATCTTTTACCGCTTATGTATCCAAATTATGTTGATCCCGAGTTGGCTCATGGACCGGTGCAACTCATGGACAGGGGACGCTTGATCACATACTGGAGGGTCTAATGACTCCAAAAATTCAAGAATCCTATCAATTCCAGCATCAGGTTGTTGGGGTTGACCTTGGTAACTCCTAGCATTAGCATCCGTTCCTCTGACATTTTGTCCACGACCTCCACCTCCACCTTTGCCTTTCCCCCCCTCTAGCAGCAACAGGTGCAGTTGGGGGCACCTCTTGATGATTAGCTGTTCGTATGCCAACATTGTTAACAACAGAGGAGGAGGCTGATTTGGTTATGACCATTGTTTCTGAAATAAGAGATCAACTATTGAAACGTTAACTATACTCACGATATACGAAGCTAGGAAGAGAATTTTCCTAATATGTCTTATATCCTCCCAAGTACAAGATGTGGCGTGCTGCACACTCATACATAGGACTCTACAAGACACTACTCATGACTCCCAAAGACGCACAATCCTGGTTGCCCTGATATTAACTTGTCACACTCCAAAACTGGGGTAGGACGTGATTGGCACTTGGCCTAAGCTACCCGTCGAGTGATCCCTGAATTATGTTGTCTGGTAATAGCATATACTAAATTTATTAGAAATAACTACCTTATAGGGATTATCTAACCATAGTGAAATTTGTATTAGATATGAAAATACGAAACGTGGAATTCCCATGAAAAGATTAAACTAAAACGTGAAACCAATGTAACCCACTAGGCAACAAGAGCATATGTCCTCGGACATACCCAGAATATTAAATCAATGTACATAAGTGAGTCTGAATTCCCACTGAGAAGAAAAGTAGGAAAATGCTGGGCTGAAAGCTACTCCTATTTTGAAATGTGGTAAGTTATATCTGCATCCAAGAAAAACGGAAGGGCCCTCACAGACTAAGTACCACCGATAGGACACCCAAAAAATCTCATAGGTTACCTCTGAAGAAGTCGGAGCGAGTCCTTTTGGAATAAAAATACCAAGAAGAATTAAGAAGAAGGGGTTTTCATCTATGCTCTAGATGTTGTATATGTGGTGCAGCCAGAGAAAACAATAGCCATCTGTTTCTACATTGTCCTATAACTGGACAATTGTGGCAACTTTTTTTGAACTTGGTAGGATTAAGATGGTCTATGCCAGCAACAAGCTGTGATTTATTGAAGTGTTGGAACTATAATGGCGGTGCAGTGAGACAAAAGAAGTGGTGGAAACTTGTCCCAGCTTGTATATGGTGGACAATTTGGAACGAGAGGAACTACAAAATTTTTGAAGACAAAAGCAATCTTGTGCAGAAAGTCAAATTGAATTGTATTCTTTTGTTCCTTTTTTGGTGTAAAGAAAACTATGTAGAGGAGACTGAATCACTAGTTGATATGATAGGTGACAGATCTAATTCATATATTTGTGTATATATATATATATATATATATACACGTGTTACCAGTCTCATAAAACGAGCGTGTGGGTAGCTAACCTTGGCCTTAGTGGCGCTCACGCAAGGGGAGATCGACTAGCTCTCCCCTCTGAATGTATGAGTGAATGTTGAAACTGAACATATGTATCACAACAAGACACATAACAAACAGTGATACGCATAAGCATATAATACAACACGACTAGCTCTCCCATCTGAATGTATGAGTGAATGTTGAAACTGAACATATCACAACACATAACAAACTGTGATACACATAAGCATATAATACTGTCGTGTTTTCATATATAGTCACACTGAATAAAAATGATGGTGTGAACTAAGTACTTGAACACAAGAAGACATAACGTGGGGATATTATCATACATATGGAGCACAAGGGTTCTAACGGAATTTCCCATTAGGAGAGTATGCCTTAACTTACCTTAGCCCCGAAGTATTTACCAGGCACTTCCAATGTTCTTGAGTTAAGCCTTAAAGTTCCATATCTTAAACAGATATGAACCAGAACTATTAATTCATGAACTGTTATTTAAGCATGACAAAAAGCTAATCAACTTAAGAACAATTTAAACCTGGGAGTTCTAAAGAATTGGTATACATTAAGATCATAAAATATTCCTCTCAAATGTAAAGATTGAATACTTCCTAAGAAATGAATTATATGCAATTCCTACATGGAGAGGCTAAAGTCATGATAGTTGAATAAAGATTAAACAAATTCCTTGCAGATGCTAACTTAAAGCAATGATCTAAGTGCATGCTTTATTTCCAAGTCAAAGGTCAAGAAAGAACTCGTAATGGCATTGAGTACTACCGGGACTATTCACGTATAGCCAGCTCAAGTTGTAGCATATTAGATGATAATATACACCCAATTACTCTTCTTAGATTTTTGTTAGGTAACCGTTAGTTTAATTCTTAAGTCTTAACTTCCTGTCAACATCACCAAGAAAATTGAAAATCTCTCTCCTAGTTTAATTCTAAAGTCATGTCGTGGAAGTTGCAGCCATCAAATCCTGTTTTAGAATTAGAAATAGATATGGGATTTCGTTTGACAATCTTGTTAGTTAGAGAACTATATATACTTGGGCATCATCCAAGTTATAGACGATCTAATTCTATAAAATTCAGAATGCAAAAATGAATTTGTTACTCTATAAGTCTGCATTAGTCATGTTGGATATTTATACCTGATTATTTGATGAATTTGTAACTTAGATCTTAATTTCACTTGTTCCCTGCTCACACAAGTTATGAACTGGAAAGGAGTATTTTTCTCTCCAAACCCTATTCATTTGATTGCATCATATATCCAATCTCTGGCTCTTATATCTTTGTAAGCCCACAATGCGGTCTCAAGACTAGGAAGTTAATCATCCCTTATAATCATCATCATCAAATGAGTATTAATTCAACTTTAAGGAACATTAAAATAGCTTGGGGCTTCACACTGCAGCCAACATAAAATTAGCAAATTTCATGATAAATCTAGTACTTCTATTTATATGTGCATAATATTGGCATGTGATGAGTTTAAAGCACGGGTTTCTTATAACCCCAAGTACTTTTTTAACGGCCTTGATAATATGTCTCAAGCAGAGAGTTTGCTTAATCTTCTTTTTTTCTTTTCTTTTCTGGATAAGTTAATTAGAGTTTGTCTCATCTGGTCCTTGCACTTCAAATAAAAGTAACCGGATGTGAATTGGGCTTTGGTGAAAGAATCATCTTTTCAAGTTTCAAATAGTTCTTCCTTATCCCTTTTGTGCAAAATCTTTACGTCTACCGATGCAACCAGATAGATACATAGACCGACCTGAACCCTGTCCAGTATCTAAGACCAATGGTTACTTGCTCCAGCTTTCTCTTTGACTGACTGCACTTCTGAAGCTTCACATCCACAATGCTAGAGGTTCTTCTCTGACTGTCTTTTCTGGTTGCCAAATGCAGCTGCAAGTTCCCAATTCTGCCGGTGATAGATGGTGTGGTGAAGCCTTGCAGCTACTCCGAGTTAGAAAATATTACTAACTTTGAGACTTGCGTGATTCAGTATACACAATCAGGCAGATTATTCCGTGGAACCATTACTGAAGGATCTGAAAAACGATCAGTGATTGTAAAAACATGGGATTTTTTCCTTCCTTTGGACAGAAAATATGCTTATCGTCCATCTAAATTTTGTGTATGTGTAGACACACTTTAATTTGATTTTCTTGTCTATTATTTTTGGTTGAATGGATGATGTCAAGAGTTTTTTTGTAGGATGAGATTGATTTATATGAAACAGCAAATGTGCATCCACATTTGGCAAAGTTATCTAGGTACTGTTGCGATAGGAGGCTTGCAGTTGTCTATGATGAGGAACTTACCACGGTTTTGTCTGATGTGCTTCCGGCTGGTATTTAAGTTACCTCAAGTATTATGTTGGATGGCTGTTTAGTATGAATTTTGCATGCTTTTGCACCTCCTTTATCTCTTCTTTTTCTTGTTCGTCAGATGACTTTGGGTGGGATAAGCGGATGAATGTGGCAACTCAACTTGCAGATCTGTTGGCATGGTTGCATAAAAAGAAAATTGCAGTTGGCAGTATCACTGCTTCATGCATTATGATAGATAAGGTTCAGTTTAAAAGCATTTGGCTCTCTTCTCGACTTTATATTTCCTTTGGAAATCTGGAGATTCTTAATGAGTTACTATATATTTTTTTTGATAGCAGGAAGTGAATATTAAAGTGTTTGACTTTGGTTACATTTGCAATCGTGTCAACGAGGATTCTGTAATTCCTCTTGATTATGTTGTTGGCAGATATGCTGAGGATGTTTCAAAAGGCATGTTTACTTACACTCCATCATCATCATCTCTGATGTTTCATATTATACATCAAAGTTTTCCTATAATCGTCTGCGTAATGCATGCATGATATGTAATACTTCATCTATTTTGTTGTTTGGTTCCAGATTTCCTATATTAAAGCCCACCACTTTTTTTTTTTTTTTTTTTTGGGGTGTGTGTTTCTGCATATTCATATTGTGGACAAATAATTTTTCTGCTGAAAAACAGTTGTATTCTTATTTTCCTGGACCAATGCAGGTTGGTGTTGGACGATGAAATCTGATGTTTATATATTTGGTCTTCTCCTGGTGGAGTTGATAACCAAAACGAAGCTTCGTTCTAATCCTTCCGTTTTCGATATTTATAAACCTGGCTCTTTTGTTCATAAATGCTTCGAAGATGTTGATGATCAAACTGTATTTGATATCATGTTGCTGGCTTGCCGTTGCGTGAGTGCTGATCCAGGCGAAAGGCCAACAATGAAGATGGTTTTAAACGATTTGGATAAACTAAGGAAGAGAGTGGGAAAACGAAAAAGAGATGAAAATGAGTCCATAATAGAATAAGTTTCTCCCTTCTTTTAGCTACTTTTTAACTTTTGTATTAACTAAATTGCAAGGTTGTTGCAATGCAAGTGATGGAACTTTATGAATGATCCCTGGTGGGGTTTGAATTGGAGATTTTCAAACTATTAGCTATTACTGTGTATGTATATAGCAGATAAGGCAATTTGATATTTCTCTTCATATGCAATATGATTGTTTTTTTAAGATATAAAATATAATTTTTGTACAATCTTTTTAAGTACAAACTATTTATATGTATATAGTAGCACAAAACATTTACGTTGGTGAAAGAAATGGAATAAGGTGTCATATTTTGAAACAACAATATATTGTATTACTTTGAAAATATTATGTTATGTATTAGCTAGTGAAATGATCCGCACTTCATGTGGTTGTAAAACATATTTTCTTCTACAATTTTGAAAATTGGAAATAATTTTTTTATTGTATATAGATAAAGGTATATACATTATGTCTAAATTTATTTTCAAATAATTATTTGTATAAAGGATCTTTTTTACAATATAAATTCATAAAAGTAAAAACTAACATGCTTATTAAATATAAAAACGATAGATTTGCTGAAAAGAAAAAAGTTATGGCCAGAGATATAAAGAAAAATAAAGGGGAATAAGAACACATACTCTAAATTGTTAGCCTCAAAACTCTCTTTTCTCTCTCTCTCTTGGTATATCGATTTGAAATTTTTTTTATAGGAGATATCTGCAAAATTAATTCAACGAAATCTCAAGTATACAGATTTCATACATACTAATATATTCTAGTCATTAATAATTTAAAAACACAGTGAAACAAGTGTTTGGAAGTAATAATAAAAAAGAAAAATTAAAGATCAATAAGTACATATGAGAAGAATGAATTACTAACTCTATTATATATATATATATATATATATATATATATATATATATATATATATATATATATATATATATATATATATATATATCTTACTTTTTATGATTTCTAATTTTGTCTAGCTAAATGATACAAAGTATGACGCAAAAAAGGAAATTTTCATCTCAAAAAGACAAGAATAAATGAGAAGGTTAAAATAATAAGGTGAATATTTAATTTCCTAAATAAATTAGTTGAATTACATAAGTTATGTGCCTTTTGCAATAACTTGTAGTACTTACTACTCCCTCTGTCTCTAGTTACTTGTCCACTTTTTCTTTTACAGTTGTCTCTAGTTACTTGTCCATTTTGACAAATCAAGAAAGGACAAAAAAATTCCTATTATATCCTCAATTAATTACTACTTCCTCTATCCCTATTTACGTGTCTTCAATTCAGCGAATCTTCATTTACACCGAAAAGATATAAACATATATCATCTTTGGTGACTTTTCATTTTTTAAAATTGTGAAGGCATTTACATTTGGAGTGAATATAAGATATATTATAAATTGAATGCAGTGAAATGAATGTTATAGTTATGCACATTATTAGCCACATCTATTAAATTTTAAAAGAATTAATTTGGATAATAAACTTGAGTAATGGTCTGATGACTTTTTAGCTTCCTAACAGATTCACAAAGGGGTTGTTCTTACTTTTCATTTAATTGGGAATTTTCAAGAATTTTTATAATATGTTAAAAGCAAGGAATGATGAAAGAAAAATCTAAAAATATGAGAAAAAAGATAAATATGAATGGTAGCCATAGAAACATGCCACGTCACCTATTCTATATCTACCTTTATTATATAAACAAATTTTGTTTATATATAGTAAAAATCAAAAGCATGATTTTTCTCTTAGAATAAGTGCTAATATTTTGTGAAGTGGTAATCTAGACTTGAGGAGAAAAATCAAAATAAACTAATAAAATCTGCAATAGGAGATTTTGGGAAAGTTAACTTTTTTTATGAAGTATAAGAAAAACTTACACTTTATAAAGTGTAAGAAAAAGTTGTACTTTATAAAGTGGAAAAATATATTTGTTTTATGTTAAAATATAGACGATAACAGACTAACGTTTGTCGTTTATATTTTTGGATAAAACGGAAGAAAAAACTACACCATGCCTATTCTAGTTACTTTAAAAAATTGTGGCTTATTTTAATCACTTTTAGTTCTTTATGGCTCAAATAGGTTCCAAACTCGAGATGTAACAGTCATCAACTCTGGACTTATATAGGTTCAGAGAATATAAACAACAACAATAATAATAATATAGATAGAGAAATATATATTAGATTTATTAATTAGTCTCTAATCCTTGATAAGCTCCAACAACAACAACAATAATAATAATATAGATAGAGAAATATATATTAGATTTATTAATTAGTTTCTGATCCTTGATAAGCTTGACATCAATCCTTCATCAGCCATACATTGCCTGAAAATTAAAGAAGCAACAATTGAAGAAGTGAATGCATACAGGGGTAGTTATACTTGTTATTTTAATTAAGAAGAATTTTATTTATCCTAGTTAGAAATATGAGGTTTTTCTGCTTGTTTGGTTCACCACAATCTCTTGTGTCTCTACTTGTAGGGCATGTTATAAATGTCGTGAGCATTTTATCCAAACAAAAATGGATTTGCTTCAAGATACATGAGAAGAATTTGCCGCCTCACATGAGATATAAACCTCATAATTTTTACTCTTCAATACTTTTTCAAAGATGAAAGTCTTCATTAGTGTTGTTGTGTAAGTACTATCATTTGTTGGAGGCTTTCAACCCTTGATAAACGTTGTAAATATACTTTGCTTAAAAGGTAGTTTCGTGCAAGAAAATAGAAGAAGCATTTTCTAGCTTGCAGGAGATATACGCCTTATAATTTTCACTGTGCATCTTTATCCTCTTTTTTTTTACAAATTCATTAAAATTTAAATTCTATCCTCTATCAATCATATATAGCAATGTTACGTAATTTTTAAAAAAAGCTTACTAATTATTATGAATGCACGTACGCATGACGCCTGATATGCAAGATGCACGTGCGAAGCACGACATACACACATGATGCACGAGATGAATGTGTAACACACAAAATATATGTATGACGTACATTCCGTTTTAATTATTTTTTTCCATTTTTCAGCCTTACTAGCTATTGAAGTGATTTGGTTTTGGGCTTAATTGCTTCAATTGATCATTTGGGCTAGGTATGACTGGTGTCTATATTTGGGCCCTTTCTGATATTGGCCCAAACAAATGTGCCTGGAAATTTTTGAACAACTTATAAAAATGACTATAGTTTTAGGATTATTAAATTGGAGTAGCAATGAGTATGGTATTTTAAAAAAATGACTATATTTTATGTCTATAGTTGTATTTAATGTATATGTCCTTTTTTAAAATACAATGATACATTCATAATTATAATCCTCCAAATAAGGAGATTTTGTTAGTATAGCTGTCTGTCCCTTAATTTGCTCTCCTTAAACCCCTCAATTTTCCACTTTTAAATTAACAAGAATCATGTCATATCCATTATCCACTAAGATTCTCAACTGTTTAATGATAAAACTCTCTTGTTTTGAGAAACTTACACAAATAATTATAGTTTAGGGGTTACCATATATCTCTAGCTATGGTTATCATAATTGTCACGAGTTGTTATAATTATTATGGTAAAATCGTTGTATTCTATGTTTCCAAAATTTGTTTGTTTTGTATATTAGTATACAAATCAAAATTTGAGGGCATTTAGAACTGCAGAATTTATTTTTTAAAATGACAAAATCTTAAAATCACGTCAATTTGATTTAATGATTATTGCTTGAGTTTCACAACTTGTATAAAATTTGTTAGGATTGATGCATCAATACAATGGTGCCAAACAGTTTCAGAACTGATACATGTATTATACATTTCACATATAAAAAATATACAAGGATACATCGAATACAAATACAAATTAAAAAATACAAATTGTGTTGTAATATAAATACATGTATTTGTTGGTTCATTCAACCTATGAATTCTTGAATACCTATTATTATAGTTACTAGTAACTAATACAAACGTGTGTTGTTTTTTTTTAGAATTGATACATGAATACAATTGTACCACGCAACATGAATAAAATTTGATACAACACATCAAAATATATATTTAGAATATGAAAAAAAAACAAAAAAAAGAGATACATTGAATACAAAGAATACAAAATGTGATACATATAAATACATGTATTTTGTTGTTTCATTCAATAATGAACATGTATACAACAGATGAGTCTAAAAAGAAATATAAGTACAAATACAGTGTTGAAAGGTATGATACAATGCATCTTTTTCAGATTCCTCTGTTTCTTCTTGGATATTTTTGAAGATTTCGAAAGTTCAAGACTTTCTTTTCTCTTGACACATTTTGACCCTTGATCTTGATTAAGTTGTTGCGTCGGTATAGATCATTGCAAAATCTTTATTTACATCTCAATTGCCAAAAAGAGGAACATCCAAAGAGTGAGAATTGTATTGTACACCTATTATAACCCTCCCCTGCTCTATCATTTAAGAATGAATTATAGAAGTTCTTTTTGATAAATTACCGGATTGTTGTTATCACTGAACATTTCTTCCATGAGGTATTCATCATGTGGTCGACTGTTTCTGGTCCTCCAATTCACAAACCATGAAGTACCTATAGATTAGTGTTTGCGCCCGACACTCATGCATTCGGGTATACACTCCAAAACAGGTATTCTTGAATCGATTGAAATAAGTCGGTGTAAGCTTCACCTTCAAATCAGTAACTATGTTATGATTTGCATATACCTGTGTGTGCGAGAGTTCGATCGGGCGATCTAACACATAAAATTTGATTCCTTGCATACAGAAAATACAATAATATGAAACTACACTTACATTAACTTACATTACATATTAACTATTTAAAAATTAATCAACATTTTAAGAATTTGGCAATAGTCAAATACAAATCAAAAAACTTAAAATATGATATATCTGCATAGAGAAAATGCAATAAACCTACATTTACATTAACTACTACTTAGAGTAGCTAATCAACATTTGAAACACAATAGTCAAATAACAGTGACAGTGACCCGAAATGCAATTGAAGTATCCAAAGTTTGAAAAGGATCCAAGTATTCAAACATTTAAAAAAATATGAAACTAACATTTTAAGAGCTTTTTAATATTCAAATACAGATGACAATAAGCCCAAATACAGTAGAAGTATCCAATGTCTAAAAGTATTCCACAATATAATAATTTGACAAGTATTTACTCTATTTTAAACCTCCATGTTCAACTTACACAACATTCATATGAATAAAACAATTGTCTACCATGCATTGAATACAAGAACCAGATAATTGGTTGAACAATATAAAAATTGATGTATAAATGTATAAAAGAGAGCCCAAGTGACAATGACAACTAATACAATAAAGTAACATATGTATACGTATTCCACAATATATAAATTTGAAAAGTATATATACACACCTCAATTTCTTCATCATGATCTTCTGTTATAACTTTTTCACCATTGCTACTAGAAGTAATAATTTAGACTTTTTTTCTCTTGTCAAGAATAATTTTCTCTTTTGTTAAACCTTCTTTTCTCTTGATGTTATTTACCCGTTTAATTCCATCCTCTTGTTCAAATCATAGTATATTTACATGAATATAATAATTGATTAACATACATTGAAGGCAAAGAATTGAGATATTTGTTTGACCACTATTAGTATTGAACAACAACCCATCAAAATATGACATTGAAACTGATACAATCCAATTACATATGTATATAAACATTCTACTATGTAAAATATTGAAATATATATATATATCTCGATTTCTTATTCTTGTTCTTGATTAGCTACATTTTCCCACTCCTACAGGAAACATTGTTAACTTTTCTCCTCTTATCAATTTGTGTTTCATCCTCTGCAAGTTTTGAACCTTCTTTCCTCTTGAAAGAATTAGCCTTTGTTCTGATACACCATTTAGATTCAAATTTATGGGGTTCTTACAAAATTTTTATCACTTCTCGATCTCCATCGCAATAATAGAGTCTAAAATTTGTGCTTGCATTTAATGATACATAAATCAAACGAAGGTATTCCTTTCAAACATTTATCGAAATAATGTGTACCTCTTGTGACCCTCTTCAGAGTAGTAATTTCCGCCATGTTATGGTGGAAAAAACCCTTCAACTTCAACCCTAAGAACATGGTAGAAACGGATATAAAACTATAACCTTCATGAAAAAACAGAAGAAAATGGAATTAGAAGATACCTAATGAATCTGAATCACAAATAACCTCCGAAAATCAAGCCAAGATCGTGAATTGTAAGGATTTTAGGGAGAGAAAGCTAGTGATGGTAAGGAGAATACTGAGAAATAACTGGTGATTTTGGGGAAGATTGAAAGAGAAGCTTTGAAAGAGGAAACTAGGGAACATTGAAGCGTGAAAAGTGATGAAAAAATCTTTATTATGCGTGTAGAATAATACGTATTATTTTAATTAAGAAGAATTTTATTTATCCTAGTTAGAAATATGAGTTTTTCTGCTTGTTTGGTCCAGCACAACCTCTTGTGTCTCCACTTGTAGGGCATGTTATAAATGTCTTGAACATTTTATCCAAACAAAAATGGATTTGCTTCAAGAATACATAAGAAGAATTTGCCGCCTCACATGAGATATAAACCTCATAATTTTTGCTCTTCAACACTTTTTCGAAGATGAAAGTCATCTTTTGTGTCGTTGGGTAAGTACGATCATTTGTTGGAGGCTTTCAACCCTTGATAAATGTTGTAAACATTCTTTGCTTAAAATGTAGTTTCATGCAAGAAAATATAAGAAGCATTTTCTGGCTTACAAAAGATATACGCCTCATAATTTTCATTGTGCATCTTTACCCTTTTTTTTACAAATTCATTAAAAATTAAATTCAATATTCTGTCAATCATATATAGCAATGTTACGTGATTTTTAAAAAAAGCTTACTAATTATTAGGAATGCACGTACGCATGACGCTTGATATGCAAGATGCACCTGTGAAGCATGACATACACACGTGATGAACGAGATGAATGTGTAACACACAAAATATATGTATGACGCACATTCCGTTTTAATTAATTTTTTTCATTTTTCAACCTTACTAGCTATTGATGTGATTTGGGTTTGGGCTTAATTGCTTGATCATCTGGGCTAGGTATGACTGATGTCTATATTTGGACCCTTTCTGATATTGGGCCAATAAATGTGCCTGTAAATTTTTGAGCAACTTAGTTTTAGGATTATTAAATTGGAGTAAATATAAGTATGATATTTTTTTTTAAATGACTATATTTTATCTCTATATATATATATATATATATATACATATATATAAAGCTAATATAAAGCTGAATGGTAGGACTGGTGATATGACATGCCTTATTGATCAGTATTACTATTTATCTATTTTCTCGTAATTTTAAATTTTATTCTTCAATTTCTATTTATTAATATTTTTTAAAAAAGTAACTTTCTTCCTCACAATTAGCATAATCGGCAATTAAATTAGGAAAATAATTAATGCTTCAGCAGGTAGCATCCGTTATTGTTTTGCTTTTAAACAACAACAATTAATTGACATCATTCCTATTTCTTATTCATGCTCTATTTTCGGATAGGAAAAATTCTTTTGGCTAGAAAATTTGGCCAGAATTTGGTCAGAATGATATTTTACCTATGTTATTTTACCTTTTTAAACATTTTTACCCTTTTAACTTTAATATCTTTTAACTAAAAAATGAAAAAAAAAGATTAGTTTATTTTAAAATAAAAAAAATATTATAGAATTTTTAATTTTCTGGCCAAATTTTCTGGTCATTTAGCATTACTCTTTCGGATATATATATGTATACTCCTTATACCTTTTCTTTTAGGTCTCAGGCAAGTGTTTTTCTTTTTTCTTTTATTTTTTTCTTCTTATTGTTTTATTCTTGATCCTTGATTTTTAATTTATATATGTTATCATCATCTTATAACAGGCTAATTAATATGGAGTTTTTTTTATTTGAAGAGGTAAGTCATATTTGTTTTTAATCAATGTCATTGTTATTCAAGTTTTTGCAAGATTTTATTGTAATTTTTTGAGTTAACTGTAATTTTTTGAAGTTGTTGTTATATATAAATACGTCTCTCTTCCTCTCTTTCTCTCTCTCACTATATATATATATATATATATATATATATAAGTTTTTATAAGATATTATTGTAATTTTTGTGATTTAAGTGGTAATATTTTTGAAGTCGTTAATATATATGAATACGTCTCTCTCTCTATATATACTAAGTATTATATTTATAAGAAGTGAAATGTCACTAAATTTTTTTGACATTTTTCTAGATTTATTAGAAAACGTAAAAAATAAATCACATCTGTTTCCTTAGATTTGCAAGAAACAAGTCATTTATTGCTCATTATTGCTACCTATTATTTTGTCATTATTACTTTTCTATCCCTAACATCCCCTTAATTCTCTCTCAATTTTCTGTTTTAATTATTTTTAATTGATAGTTATAATTATCTTAATTGTTACGCCCCGAGCCAACACCCTGGGCGGGATTAGCACTCGAGAACTATTGTTGGCCCCAAGCGAACCCTTGGCCTGACTTACTTACTCACCAGAAGACTTAACTCATGAAAAAGAATAGTTTTAAAAGTAAACTGAGCGGCTCAATAAATACTTAGAATGTATTAAAGTAAGTGGCAACTCAAGTCTCAACCATTAAAACAGGAAATAGAAGACTCAAGAACTAACATCTGACTGTCTATGAAGCCTCTAAAACAACTGAGATAAATGTCGGGACAAGACCCATGACACCCTAATGAACTAACTAATACTGAAAGGAATAAAAGGGATCCTCCGGGAAGCAAGGAGCCCACCACAAAACTCTGAATGCTCAACTGGATCAACGAAGTGCTGGATGTTGATCCTGGTTACCTATATCTACATCATAAAAAGATACAGGCCAAATGGCATCAATACATTGAATGTATGAGCATGCGAGGGGAATACTAAAACAAGACATAAGCTTGAAAGGAACTGAAGGAACAAACATGGTCTTAACTCAACTGAACTGAACTAAACTTATTTCAATATAAAGCAATAATGTAAATGCAATATAAAGAAAAGCTTTTAAAACATGGATATCAACTCTGTGTATTTAGAAATACAATAATACTCTGTGTGTATGCAAAGATACAATATAAACTCTGAATGTATATAAAAATACAAAATACTACTATGGGAGTTTCTCTAACTGACAACGATCACGTAAGAGCTATTGTGATGATACAACGTTTTGCCTCACGCTGTCAGGGCCGTCCTATACCTTGCCAAGGGTATAAAACCTGACTACTAAGTGGATCCACTATTCTATGCTAAAAGCACCAAGGAATCATCTAAAAAGTATGACCCTTTTCTACACATGGTGGCTACATGGTTTATGGGGGTTGGGAGCTGTCTGAACTCTCCCCCATATCGATGTTCAATCCTACTCCCAAAATATGATACTAGCTTTTATGTTTAAAAACATACTTCTTTCTGTGGTTTGAGATAATTGCTCAAAACTTAGCTCAAAGGCTATCTTGAAAATCAAAGTTTCCTCTCTTGCTTAATTGTGAAAGCATTTACTCTTTAACTGAAAAAAAAAAAAAAAAGACTAGCTCAAAGGGTCTTTTCAAAATCAAGGTTTCCTTTCTTGTTTAAATGTGAAAACATTTTACTCTTCGGGAATACATAGTCCCGATATATTCTTTGAAGAAATGAACTTCAATCTTTACTCTTTACTCAACTCAAAACTCAATTGGATCTTTCCCCAAACACTTAGATTCGACTACATAATCAAAATATGCAAGAATCTACTTAAAACGATACCTAGTTTCATGAATCAAGAACTCCTCAACAACTCTAACAATCAAGAACCCAATAGAAACTTCAAACAAATCCATCAAGAACTCAATTTCTAAACCTTCAATAATCTAATTCGCTGAAATAAATCATGATTGGTGCGTGGGTGAACTAACCCAACGCTATGTGTTCTCACATACCTCGTAGGGATCACCCCTTGATGAAATCCTCAAGCAAAACTTCAAGAACTTGGCGATTCCTTGCTTTTTCTCCTCTTCTTTGCTCTTCTCTCAAAACCCTAACTTATTTTTCAAAAGCGTAAACTGAACCAATTCAGTTTAGACCCCAACTTAATTACAAAAAATGAAATTAGTTAATTGGGTGGTGAAAAGACAATAATTCCCTTCCAAAATCCGGTTTTGACTTTCCTCATCTAGACAGCCCAACTTCAAATGGGCATATCTCCATCATACGAACTTGAAACTGCATTGGAAATATAATTCAAATATATTTCCTACGATAATTTCTAGCACACCTAACTCATCATGATATAGGAGTTATGGTCGTTTGAAATTTACCCAAAACTCATACTTAATTTAATTTTGTCAAATTTTCAGATTTTTCATTCTTTCCAAAAATGACTCTTTCTAATTCTAGCTCTTTCTAGTTGTGGAGTGTTATAATATCTCCCCTTTGGGAACATTCATCCTCGAATGATATCAATCTTGGCAGGCTAAGGGCGTAACATCTAACATTCAGTTCAAACACCCAACAAGCGAAAAAGCAAATACAACATGCCAACTCAAAATAAAAGCCAAGAAAAGGATTAGTACCTTAATTTGGAACTTCTCCGGATTCGAAGAGATGTGGGTATCTCTTCTTCATATCCTCCTCATCTTCCCAAGTGGCTTCCTTAACAAACTGATTCCTCTAAAGAACTTTGACTGATGCTACCTCTTTTGTTCTCAACTTGCGAACTTGGAGGTCTAGGATCTGCACATGAATCTCCTCATAAGATAAGTTATCCTTGATACCAATATCTTCAGTTGGTATGATAAGTGAAGGATCGCCTATGCACTTATCAACATGGAGATGTGACATACCGGATGAACCATTTCTAACTCTTGTGATAGCTCTAACTTATAAGCTACATTGTCAATCTTTTTGAATATTCTATAAGGACCAATATATCGAGGACTAAGCTTTCCCTTCCTACCAAATCTCATAACACCCTTCATAGGTGAAACTTTCAAGTATACCCAATCATCTACTTCAAACTCTAACTCCCTTCTCCTAACATTAGTGTAGGATTTTTGACGACTCTGCACTGTTTTCAACCGCTCTTGAATAACTTTCACCTTCCACATAGCTTGATAAGCTAAGTCTGGTCCTATCAACCCAGCTTCACCAACTTCAAACCATCCAATAGGAGATCTGCATCTTCTCCCATAAAGAGATTTATAAGGAGCCATCAGGATGCTAGAGTAGTAACTATTGTTGTAAGCAAACTCAATGAGAGGTAGGTGATCATCCCAATTACCCTTGAAATCAATCACACATGCCCTCAAAATATCTTCTAAAGTATGAATAGTGCACTCTGCTTGACTATCTGTCTGAGGATAAAAAGCAGTACTCAAGTTCACCTTTGAACCCAAACCTTTCTGAAAAGATTTCCAAAACTATGCAGTAAATTGTGCTCTTGTGTCTGAAATAATCGATACCGAAACTCCATGAAGTCTGACTACCTCTTGAATATGCAATTTTGCATAATCCTCTGCTGACTTGTTGGCAATTCAGACACTTAGCAACAAACTATGCAATGCCCTTCTTCATACTACTCCACCAATAAACTTCTCTCAAGTCACGATACATCTTTGTGGAACCCGGATGAATAGAATATCTGGAGCTATGAGCTTCATCCATGATCCTCTCTTGGAGTTCATCCACCCTTGGTACACACAATCTACCTTGATACCTCAATACGTCATCCCCCCTTGTTCAAAAGTCAATACTTTTTGCTTATGAACATTTACCTTTAATTCAAGCAAAATAGGATCTTGGTCTTGCTTTTCTTTAACCTCTGACACTATGATGATTCAGCCCCATTCATCACCATTACCCCTCCTTATGTGAAATCCATGAGATGAACTCCCAATCGTGCAAGCCTATGCACATCTCTTGCTAGCTCTTTCTTATCTTCCTTAAAATGGGCGGTACTACCCACAGACAACTTGCTCAAGGCATCAACAATAACACTAGCCTTACCTGGGTGATATAAAATACTCATGTCATAATACTTGAGTAACTCTAACCACCTCCTATGTCTGAGATTAAGCTATTTCTGACTAAACAGATACCAAAGACTCTTGTGATCGGTGAACACATCCATATGAACACCATATAGATAATGGTGCCATATCTTTAAAGAAAATGCTAAGGCAGCCAATTCTAGATCATAAACCATCAACCTTGATATATCCATGTCCCCAATTAGTATGGTTGTCTTGCCCTCTTTACTTGACAGACGGGACAACCCAAAAATATATAAACTTATCCTGTTTCTCATATTCGCAACCATCTTCGGAGCATACCGAGAAAGTTGGGTGAACTTCAATTTGTACTCATGAACATTTAGTGAGTCTTGCTTAAGGGTAACAAATTCTTGTACCTTGGCTTCTCTTAGTTCCCAGGGAAAGAAACACCCCAACAAAGCACTCTCAAACACAGCCCAACTCAAAACATGTGGATTATCAGCCCTACTCTTCTTCGACTAGTCAAACTAAGTCCTAACAACGTTCCCCAGGTGATATACAGCTAGTTCCACTCACACAACATCGGCAACATGCATAACTTCAAATACCTTTTGTAGTTCATCAATAAAATTCTTTGGATCCTCAGTAGTGCTTGAACCAGTGAAACTTGAAGAATCCATCCTCAAGAACTCACAGATCCTCGAAGTATCATCCACTTTATGTCTTTTCTCTTTCTGTTGCCCAATTTGGTTGGTCACAACTTGGCTTAACATTCGAATCACTTTCCTGAATTCAGCATTGGTGACCTCTCCTTGGGGTTGCACTTCTAGTGCATTAGGTACCCCTTGCTCCTCTACATTCCTCCTAACAGGACAACCTCAGACAGCTCTTCGTGGAGGCATGATCAAATGAAAACACGTGCAAGCATGAATTAGAAGAAACTTTTTAGAGATCAAACTCTAACGCACGAAATGAGTATGAAAGAAGTGAGATAATTTCCTAAGTGTTGCAGCCTCCTAATTATAGATGTAGCACGCTTCACACCGATAACTAGGACTCTACAGACACGGCTTCAGAGAGACCCTAGGACTCTTGAACTCTGTGCTCTGATACCAAGTTTGTCACGTCTCGAGCCTACACCCTGGGCAGGACTGGCACTCGAGAACCATTGTCGGCCATAAGCGAACCTTTGGCCTGACTTACTTACTCAGCGGAAGACCTAAACATAAGAAATGATCTCAAATAAGGAAGTTATGAATTAAACTTAGAATGTCTTTAAGGAAACATTCAAACTAGCCAAAATGGCTACTTAAGTCTCATAGCAAAACATCTGAAATACAAGACTAAAGAACTATAATTACTCATCTATGAAGCCTCTAAAACAAAGAGGGATGTCAGGACAAGACCCCCGATCATCCGAACAACTAAAGTACTAAATCAAACAAGATAATAAGGGATCCTCCGAATAGCAAAAAGGCTCACCAACTGACTTTGAGTGCTCAACTGGATCAATGAAGGGCTAGATGCTGATCCTTGTTACCTGTGTCTGCAACATAAAATGATATAGGCCAAATGGCATCAGTACATTAAATGTACGAGTATGCGAGGGGAAAACTAAAACATGACCTAAGCTTGAAACGAATCTGAAAGGAACACTTACCTTGGCTTTACTTTACTCACACAAATACTCAACTCAAATGCAAAGTAAAAACAACAATAAGGGTGATGTTTATACAAAGCATTTAAAACATTGGGTAGCAACTCAATTTGTTAAAGATATGCAATAACAACTCAATTTACATATAAAGTAATATAATATTGTGGGAGTTTCTCTAACCGATAACCATCACTATGAGCCTAAGTGATGATACAGCGTCTCGCCCACGCTGCCAGAACTGTCCTATACTTTGTCGTCGTATAGAACGCCTCAACTAAGTGGATCCACTAGTCTATGCTAAAAAGCACTAAGGAATCATCTAAAAACTATAATATTTTCTACCCATGATGGCTACATGGTTTATGAAGACTTGAGTTATTATGAACTCGCGACCCCATATCGGTGCTCAATACTACTCCCAAGATATACTCAGCTCATATGGTTTAAAGACAAACTTTTACTATGATTTGAGATAATTACTCAAAAAACTAGCTCAAAGGCTCTATTGGAAATCGATGTTTCCTCTCTTGTTCAAATGTGAAAACATTTACTCTTTAGGAATACTTAGTTCCCCTATACTCTTTTTGAAGAAATGAACTTCATTTGTTACTCTTACTTAACTCAAAACTCAAGTCTTAAAAAAAGTTTAAATCATTTGTAAAAGACTTTTGAAAGACTCTATAAACTTCCCTTGACTTGGCTCTAAACTTTCCTTGAATTTGAATGTATGGATTCAAGGATTATGATTTGTGATAGGAAAGGTTTCCTGATGCTTAGGAGTGTTTTTAGATATTTAAACATGAGAAACGATCAAGAAATCACTATCTAGAAGCAAGTTCGCGACACGGAGATACATTTAAATATTTGATCGCGAAATAAATTTTGAGGCAAAATGGTCTGTGACCGCTCCGCGACGCAAGGAAGAATTTTCCTATCCTGAGGAACAGGTCCGCGACGCGGACCTGGTACCTTGATTCACCCGACTTTTTTCCTTCTTCGTTTTCCAACCCCAATTCGCCTAGACTCGGTTCTTTTTCACAAATTCTCTTTAGATTCAGATACCCAGTAAACGTACCTAAGAACCTAACTTAAAACAACTCTATAATTCGACGTAATAATCTTAAAAACTCTTCAATCTCAGCCCAATTCAAGAATGAAAATAAATTCAAGAACACATATCAAGAACATCAAACTTTCAACCTTTTTAGGACAAATTCAGGCTGAAATAAACATGTTTGGCATGTGGGTGAACCAACCCAACGTTATGAAAGTCTCTCATACCTCGTAGGATTGAATCCTTTGTGAAATCCACAACCAAACTAGTAAGAACTTGTCGAATCTTGAACTTTTCTTCTCCTTTCCTCCTCATTTCTCTTCTCTCAAAGCCCTAGCGTAATTCTTAATAGCGTAAACTGAACCAACTCAGTTTAGACCCCAAATAATTTACTAAAAATGGATTTAATTAATTGGGTAATGAAAAGACTAAAATACACCTTTAAAATCTGATGTTGACTTTCCTTATCTAGACAGCCCGACTTCAAATGAGCATATCTCCCTCGTACGAACTCGAAATCGCGCGTTGGAAAGATAATTCAAAGATATTTCCTATGATATATTGTAGCACACCTCTCATCCTGATCTAGGAGTTATGGTCGTTTGAAATTGACCCAAAACTCATACTTAACTTAATTTTGTCAAATTTCCAGATTTTCATTTTTTCCAAAACTGACTCTTTGTAATTCTAGCTCTTTCTACAATTCCACAATAACTTTTCAAGTGAAATGAAAATACAAGCAAAAACATAAGCAATTCAAAATACTGCTATGAAAACATAGATCTATAACTTTAAGAATGGATTAACACCTCCAGTTTCCCAAATTGTCATTTGTTTCGTCTATCTCTTTACCAACTTGGTAATAGTTTCCCAAATCAACCCCATAAACCCATAAACAAGTCAAAAAATTCATGATGAATGGATTGATTATATTAGGGTCATATACTGCAATTCTCAAAATAATTAAGAAACACTTCTCTAACATAATGATCTTTCTCTTCAATGCCTGACCATGAAATTTCAAGTTGGGAATTGAAGCCTCAATGTAATCGATAAAATTCTCTGAATAATTAGGATATGGAATCACTCCATAGCTACATCCTGATAATAATCATAGTTATCTTCTTTTTTCAACTTAATTTTTGAAGTTTCTCCTTGTATAATATTAGAAAATGCAGGCTTACCGACAGGTTTCAATTCATAAAATTCAGGCATGGGAGACTTTCCTTTTTCTCCAATTTTTGGGCATACACACTTCATTTCATACATATTAAATGCTGAGAGTTTTCCTTTTTCTGTTGCTTTTTGTTCCTCTATTTCGTCTACAACTGTATCTTTTGTAGATCCAGAGATGATTGATTCTTCATTTTGTATATTGTTGTTGAAGTGATCATCTGGAGGAGAGGAGATAAGTGACCAAACTTCAGATTCTTGATTTTGTTCTGAAGGTAGCATTTCAGACATGATGATTATTTGTGAAAATGCTAATAAGAATGAGGAAATAGTTCTTTCTGATGCTATATTTAGAGCCCATCACTTGACTAAAATAAATAAAATATTAATTGTATTAAATCTCACTACAATTTTTCATGCCATAGAAGTCATATTTCTTTATAGAACTCTATCTATATATTTACACTAGATTATTTGGTTAGTTAGACATTAAATGACTCTCGAATCTATGCGTTATTCATGTTTGCATGTGATTCGGAGACCGCAAGCCCCTGTTCACATCTCCGCAATAGGTAATACTCGCCCTCTTACTTTTCTCTATTTTGTCTCAAGTCAATGGAATAATATAGATACAAAATTCACAGATCTATTAGTAGAAAAGGGACCATTTAGAATGACTTATATAAATTTTCCCTAAGATAAATACATACGACATTTTTCTACAACACACTATATTAAAAAATTGGTAAACAGAGAAAAGCATGAAAGAAAATGATTAATTTACTCCAAAGATTTGGATAATTTTTTTTGTTTTTGTTGTAAATTATTTAGCACAACTTCTATTATTTGTAATAGTAAACTAGCTAGTGAAGGTAGTAATGAGTGGATAAATCTTAGTGTTAAGGTCAAAGTCCATGAAGTAAAGAATGAATATATTATTAATAATATGAGCTCATGTATTGATTTAGAAATGAGTTTTCATTAAAAAACAATTGATAAAGTTTTGCATGAACAAATTGATAGAGATAAAGTATAGTAGAAAAATGTATTGTCAAGAATTATTGACATGATCCAAACTCTTTGGAAAAATAATTTAGCATTTAGGGGAACAAATGAAAAGATCTATCAAGAAAGTAACGCAAATTTTTAAAGTCTAACTGAAATAATTAATTAATTTGATCCATCTCTGCAAGAACATATTTGAAGAATAAGCATGACGAAATTCATAGTCATTACCTTGGACATAATATACAAATGAATTATTAAACTTATTGGCAAGTGATCTAAAATTATTAAAGAGATTAAAGAAACAAAATACTTCTCAAAATATTAGGGCCTCTCTTTAAGGTTTGTCTTTAGGCCCCCGATCTTGTTGAGTTGGTCCTGGAAAGGTCCATGTACCTAATGAAGAAGAGGAATTACAAAACAACGGCATAGGACTTTCACTAGAAGGAGGAGAGGAATAGACTAGCCCCTACTTCTCTCTCACAAATTATGACAATACAGTTACCTAGTAATATCTGGACCTCTATACCTTCTTATCTAAAGTCATGTCTTCAATTAGATGAAGTTGTGCTATGTCATATTTAGTCACCTCCAGTTCTTCTTAAATAAAAATCTGGAAATACTTTGACCAAGAGATAAATATTATATATAATATACAAAATTTTAGATCATGAATGATTGAAAATATTAAACACAAATTAGATATTTTATAAAATAATGGAGCAAAATATCTATTGTTTAAAATTGAGGGTGGTTTAATTTTGAAAAGTAAAGTTTGGGGAAACACATAAACATTCAAAAGTTACTTATAGAAGTTTAGAAATGTCACGATTCGAAATCGGGCCATGATGACAACTATTATAACTCTACGAGTAGGCAAGCCTAAACCTAACACAAGATGTAGAAGAAACAGCTTAAGTAAAAAAAATAAGGATATGCAGAAGTGAAAATAGAATGCGAGATAAAGTGTCATATCATAAATATGTAATGCGATACAAAATATACAAAAGAGGCTCAAAAGTGATCAAGAATACAAACTAACAAGAGCCAGTCCCATACCTGGTGTCACATATACAGGAGCTACTAAGTACAGAAAGGTCATATATACAAGAGAACTGACTAATCCAAAATACAAAATACAAGGCGGTACAATAGAAGGAAAGCAACAAGTCTCTGAACGTTAGGAGCTCACCACGATTCAAGTATGTGACAACCAAGGGAGATCCAACGCTCAATGAGGGTGGCTCTAACTGGAAGCTGCATCATAAAAAGATGCATAAGTGTAGTATGAGTACCAAAATACGGGTACCCAGTAGGCATCATAGGCCGATCAAGCTCAAAAAGATCAAATATATATAAATCAGCATGATGAAACTAGCAGGATAAGATAAAGGCTAAAAGAATCCAGAACTACCAACAAGAGGAGCAACAATAATTCTACCACACCATTCAAACAATCACGAACAATCAAAAACACACAAATATGTGGATTTATCTCATCGGTTGTCCCATGGAACTCCAGGCAACTATGGAATCCTACCTCATCTTATTAGAAAGTGAAACCTAGAATATTCAATTTGCGGGCTGCCAGAGCGTATCAATATATGCCTTATACGACAAAAATGGAACATTTATCCTCAAAACCAATTTCCATAGTAAAAATTAGTAATCCTACTCCCAATGAGCTAAAAATCAGTAGAAAAAGGGATTACTCAAAAGTATCTCTTAAACCTTTTTTTCTTTCAAAACAGATGTAATTATGCCATGGTCGTGTGTTTAGACCAACACAGTCTAGTCATCATCACAAATCAACCGATATTGCACATATAATAGGGTAATACCTATCACACAAGAATACTAACTTGGAACTCCTGCTTGTCCAAGCTCACGGCCTCAACTCAACAGTTCAATATCAAACAGTCACATAACTCGAGGAAATACGCACAAACAATCTCAATCAAGCAAACACATGACAACCTAAGTTTCACGCCACGCAAGAGCAATTCTACATATCACTACAAACCATAAGGATCAACCTAAACTAAGGATATTACGGCTAAAAACAACACTAAGTGGCCATACGTTGGCTAATGATCAAAAAGCCTAAATTATTCCTAAACTCCAACTTACACTTGTGATACTTCTTAAAATATATTCAATCTAACTAAGCCAAGTCTAATAAAGGTAAACTATAACCTTCCTCAAGGCCTAAAATAGGACACGAACACTACTCGAGCGCATTTCCCTTTCGAAGAGCCTCGGAGTGATGCAAAGCTACTGATGAGTCCACGATTTGGACTCATTTAGGGCTATATTTTGATGAAATTAGTGTCCTCAAATGCATGTTTTATCTTGATATCTGATGAAAACCTTTAAGTTTTAGGTAATTGAAGTTTGAGGGAAAGCATGGACACGATCGAGAAAAAAGGAGCAAAAGAAGCTAAAAGAACAAAGAAATGAAGATCTGTGAATTGCCGAACCCATTCGGTGAATCGCCAACTGATCACATATTCACCTTTTGCTCTAGTGTATTAAGCCCTGAAGGGAAGGAGCAAGTCGGCGGTGAAAAGGAGTAGTCGATGTATCGCCGAGCGACTCTGCGAAGCAGTGCTACATCGCACAATGATCCAGGACACAGAGATGTTGAAGGAAACTGATGAAAGGCGACGAAGTCGACCAAAGGGCGGATCGTCGAGTGCATCGGCGATCCCGACTAACGTCGCCGAAAGATCCTTCGGAGCACATTTTCTGAAACCTACAAATACTAGTTCAGTTTTTATTCTTAGTAGTGAATTTTACCTTATTTTATCTACTTTTTAGATTATTATATTCTCTCTAAGTTTTGGAGAACTTAGAGCTTTCAAGGGTTTCATCTTCAAGAAATTGGACTTGGGTCTCTTAGATTCTTCACTTTTGGCTTCTTTTAAGACTTACTCTTGCATACCCACTGATATTGGTATACGTCTTTATCTCTTTTACATGCGTAGCTAAAACCCCAATTCTTGGGGTGTGATTTTGTGAATATAGGTTAGATTAGTTATTGGGTCTTGCTTGCTAATAACCTATTTGTAGTTTAAATGTGATTTCGTTTAGTGGTTGTGGATGAACTTAATGAGGTTATAGTTGCAAATATAATCTCATATATGTGTTTTCGACTTGCTCAAGAGAGAGGTCGTAAAACTAAGACCACTAAATTGATGGCAGTGCTAGTGGGTTGACATGAGGTTCAGCTCGAGAGAGTGAACCCTAGTCCCATGTCCACACACTCAGCTCGAGAGAGTGAGTGGGTTAAGGCAGAGGTTGTTCTTCATGCGACAAGTGGGTGTCCGAGAGGAACGCATTTGAAACGGGGTAAGTTGCTCGAGAGAGAGCTTATCCCCCTTAAAGCCTAGCCTAGTCATAATTACTCCACGAGTTCTTTATCAAAAGCATGTACCCAATGATTTAGTCTATCCCCTATTCCTATCACATCCCAAGAATCCCGTCTCAATACTTGTATTTTTCCTTATTTTCACTGTTTTAGTTGTTTCTTGCTTACAAACCCCCATTTGATACTTGACGCTTGCGTCACCCTTTTTAATTTGTTATGTTTTAATTCGCCAAAGCCTTTAGCTACGATTAGTTTTAGCACTTTTGCACTTAACCACTAATTCTCACGCCCACTCCCTTGGGACTCGACCCCAATCCTTGGTTGGGTTACTAAACTATTGTACGATTGTAGATACTTGCATCGAAAGTTGTGTCTTGATTACGCAAACATCAGCGACCAACATCTCCAAGAGAATGCAAAAACAAACACAACAATACTAAAATCAATCAAGGAATTCAAAATAGAAAAAAAACCCAAAAATATAAATATAGGACCCGCACATCGACTACATCATGATGCCCCAAACTGCTCAAGGAAGTTGTTCCCTAAAAATGGGGATAATCAGAGCTTCAATCAAGCCAAAACAGCCCCACCATTAATTTAGCTTTAAAAGAGTTAAAACATTGAATAAAAGAGAAACTCACAGGAATTACCAAGAGGAACGGAAGATTTAACAAACTCGAAACTTGTCCACGAACTTCCCTGACTCGCTTCAACAAGAATCGTCCAAATCCGTCAAGAATTGATCCTAAAATTGCAGTTTAACTATCTCCAAAAATGGGGCATGCAAGCTGCCAACATCTCATTTAAAAGACTAAACTGCCAATCATTTGCCCTTCGTGAACCCAGCGGCCTCCCCGCGAGCAGCGAATGCAAAGAAAGGAGCATTGTTGCATTAGCTACACTAGCAATACTGCATCAACAATTCTCAAGAAGGCCAAAATCCCCTGTCAAGGGTTCAGAATTCATTCGAAACCCCATCACCGCAAACCAAATATGCTACCTAGCTGAAAATGACATTCCAGACTCAACAAAATCGACGAAACAACCAACCAAGGTCATCTCATCAAAATGTTGACCATAGTAAACACTTTCAAAGAATTACCTAATAAAATGCTAAACGCCACAAAGTTATCCTAACTACCTCGGGAACCAAACCAAATGTCGTTTTAGACCAAACTCAATATTTCATAGTTAAACTTGCTGATGAAATTCCATTTTGAGCACGTTCACCAAGAAATTTGACCAAAGTCAAACTTTGGGCAAAGCTAAAATGCCTAATCATAGCAACTCCAAATAAAAGCCTTGAAACCCGAAGTGATCATCACACTAGACCAAAATGACCCTTGTGGAGCTGATGGAATTGATGGAATTAGGATCTGACATCAGAATCTCTGGATGTTGACTAAAGTCAATTCCTTCAAGCATTAAGCCTCCAAAATTGAAAAACTCGCACCAAACTCAATCGATCACCTCAGGAAGCGTGTCATCCAACCACCACACAAAAGTTATAAGAAAGCTAAGGGAAGGGGGAAATAGTAAAAGCACACAAAAATAGAGAAATGACCTCAAAAGTTATTACAAGAAATATAATTATATCTTCATCAATGTCCTTATTTGCTTGACCAGGTTTTCTTGTTCGCGTAGCCAGAAAGATTTATTTAAGTGATACATCATCGGAGGTTTCCTTCTCCTTTCCCTAATTAAATAGAATTCAGTATCAATATATATAAATATCATAGAATGTGAGTGTTAGTATAAAATTTTCATGATATGTTAGGTGGTAGTGACTTATTTTAAGTATTTAAATATTTATCAAGTTTCATTTTTTAAGAGTTAAATTGCATGAACTTTAGGCAGCATTTTAAGATATATTTCATTATTATATTAATATGAGATGAATTTATAGTGCTTTTTGTATAATTTATGAATAGCTAAATTGGATGTTAAATACTCAATTAATTTAAGGGAAAATTGTGCATTATAGCAAACTATTAATTAAAAAAAAATGTTATAGCTACAGTTACATTTAATTCAAATTCGTAGCGAACACATTGTCATCCTCGCCTCTCTCCTCTTAATCTCGCTCGTCACTCTCAATTTTCTCTCTCGCCTCTCTCACTTATATACAAACACAAATGTATAAATTGTGTTTGTGTTGTATAAAATGAGAGAGACTGTATATACAAATACAAATACATATCTCTCTATCCTATAAAATTATAATTATACTAATACAAATCTTCCCCTGTCAAGTTCTCTTTTGTCTTTCTCTCTCTCGCTTTATACAAACAGAAATTATACCAATACAATGTACAATTTGTGTTTGTATAAAGTGATAGAGAGATTTGATATAAAAATACAAATGTTTAAAATCGATTCAATTATATACAAATTCAAATTTTATACATATATACAAATGCAACCATTGATACATATACATAGTAGTTATATATATACAATTATCTAACCGATATACATATACAATTCACCTCTCTCCACTCTCTACCCTCTCTCGCTCGCCTCTCTCTCCCCTAATCTTGTTCGCCACTCTAGCCTAACACAAAGAACATATACATACAAATGCAATTTTCATAGACACGGATGCCCAATTTATACAAATCGCTGTGATTTATACAAATCAGATGCTTCATAGCAAACAATGTTTGCTATAGAGCGTAAATAGTAAAATTGTAGTTATAGAGCTCTAATAGATTTTTATGTTTGATATTCCTAAAATTTACTCAAAAAACAAACATGAACACAATTTATCAATAGAGAAATTCCTCAATAAATCGGGACATTTGGGATATGGAACGATTGGTGGCTATTCATATTTAAGCATATACGTTATTTAAAATTACAACATAAAAGGAAATTGACATTTAAGAGAAAAAAGAATTAAAGTAAGATAAAATTACTGAAAATTGAAAAAGTGTGTTTGCAACAAATTTTAAAGTGACAGAAAATAATTTACAATCACAAAAAAAATACGAAGAAACATAATTTTATTCATCAAGATTGTAGGTACAATTCTGTTCCTCCCTTGATTCTCCTCTCATAAGATTTATCCATGATTCGAGGGCCGTTAGTGGCGTGTTTCTCGAACTAGGATGATTTAGATTTGACCTCTCTATATGAATATTCCATCAATTTGCGGAATATTTGAGATCTTGATCTCTTTATGGAATTTTTGAGATGCATTTAAAGAGAATTTAGTATCCTTTATATAGGCATAAACTAGGGTTTAGGTTTGAGTAGCCTCCAAGAATCCTAATTTGAGTTGAACACAATTTGTAGAGTTCCAACTCGAAATGAACGCATTTTGTAGAGTCCCACAAAATTTGAATGTTTACGAAGTGCTTTAAGTTCCTCGACTTCATGAGCATTGATCCTCTTCAAGCATGTTTTTTTCCAACTATTTCCCATGTTAACTTGATTCCTCCTTTTTTGCCTCCAACAATATGTAGCTTTCACTCTGCACCTCAGATGCTTAAATCTCTACTTTTATATCTACTATTCATTAAATTACATAAGGAAAAATCTTTTTGGCCAGAAAATATGTCCAAAATTTGGTTAGAATGATATTTTATCTATGTTATTTTACCTTTTTAAATATTTTTACCCTTTTAACTTTAATACTTTTTAACTAAAAATAGAAAAAAAAATCAATTTATTTTAAAATAAAAAATATATTATAGTTTTTTTAATTTTCTGACCAAATTTTCTTGCCATTTAGCCCTTTCCATTACATAAATGATATATTACCACTATTTTGTCTCTTCATTTGCTTTAATGTTTGAATTGTTTTGAACTTAAAGAGTAATGCCCATTTGATATTAGGAACACGACAATTGTTGAATGAAAATGAAACATTTTTTTTCTTACATTTCTTTTTGGATAAGTCTTTGTTAGATTTTCATTTATATAGAAAGGATATATATATATATATATATATATATATATTTGATTGACCAATATTTATCTGGAGCGGTCTTTTTATATTTTGTACATTAATACTATTAAAGCATAATTTAGTTTTAAAATAAAATATATAAATGAATTGTTTATTTATTTACTTTTGTAGAGTATTATTGTCACTCAACATTATAAGTTCATTTTGATTTTTTAATAATTTAGTTTGGACTTTCCAATTTTTAGAATAATCATATATTTATATAAAAGAGAATTCTAGGCCCGCCTACGTGGCGTCATCGCAGGCTAGAATTTCCTTTTATATTTATTTATTTTCAAAAACAGTCTTCCCCTTTCATGAAAAGATGTGACTTTTATAAAAAGTTGTGACTTTATGAAGAGTTGTGACTTTTATGAAAAGTTGCGACTTTTATGAAAGGTTGTGACCTTTTCGAAGGGTTGTAACTTTTCCAAAGAGTTGTGAAATTTTCGATAAGGCATAATAAGCATTTGATGTCACTACCAGTTGTTGTCTATAAATAGAGGGATTTCCTCTCATTTTAAAACAACGAAAATCCTGATCTTCTTCTTCTTCTTCTTCTTCTTCTTCTTCTTCTTCTTCTTCTTCTTCTTCTTCTTCTTCTTCTTCTTCTTCTTCACAATTAAATATTTGTGTACTTTGCTCCTGTTTAGTGGCTCACCGACACCACTGTTTTCATATCAATACACGTGTGAATAGAATCGTTCCATCCTGAGAGGATTTATTTCTTTAAACCTCGAGTACTAGAGGAAAATAATTTCCTTAAGGGGACAATGTGCATTCAGTGGACTCAAATTTTTCCTTTCTGTTTTATTCTGTTAATGTTATAGATCCTGGAATATATTTTTTACAGTCATTAATTTATGCTTATGATATCAATTGTTGTTTTTGAGTACATGTTTTAAACTTTGTTGTTTATTTTTCTTTAAAGTTATTGTATATAAGTATTTGCTAGTACAGATAAAGATTATTTATTTATTAGAAAATTTAATATCTCATGTTGATGTTCATCTAATTTCCCAAAAACATCAAATAGTAACACTTCCTGGATGCAAAAGGATAAATTATAAAATTAAATTAAAGATGATTGATTGAGGATAAATGATAAGATGTTATAATTATCATTTTCCTTTACATTATTACTGTACGCTATTATGTAATCTTGTATGCAAGACAATAAGTGTGTTAGTTTTAATGAGTGATAGGTTTTAAGTATTATTTTATAAATTTTGTGATATCAAATTTCCGCGCAAAGTGCAGATAATTTTACTAGTATTATTATATTATAAGATAAATTATTCAATAAGGACTTCAACAATTTGAAGGATTTTAAAAATGGAAAAGGGCCAAAAATACCCTCAATCTATAGGAAAAGGTCTAAAAATACCTTTCATCCATCTATTGAGTTAAAAATACCCTTGCATCCATCTTTTTGGCTCACTTTTGCCCTTAAAACTGTCATTTCTTTGATTTATTTTTTAAAATTATATATTTTGTGTTATTTCTTATTGGGTAAAATAAAAAATCTCACCCCACCAAAGTTGATGATATGGCAAACAAGATGAACTAAAAATTACATATTAGCAAGTAAAAAAAAGGTTAAATCTGGATAATGAAAAGAAATAAAGTGAACTAAAGATCCAACAAAATACCAACTTTTCGATAACCAAATTTTATAAAAAACTTATACTTACTAAAGTTATAAAAATTGAATTTTTTTGTTGGTTTTGAAAATATATATATTGCCGCAATAAATGAAGAAGATTGGAAATAGACCCATTAATCTTGTTTCTCTATTGAATCTTACCTCAAATTTCTCTGTCTCTAGGATTAATTGAACCTAAATATCGATTTTGGTGTGGCTACAGGTGAATTTGGTCATAAGCTTATCTGATAACAATGCTTATTTGGTAAAGGAGAATAGATGGGAAGCTTTGTGGATGACGGTAGTTTTTGATTCCATACTTTTAGTCGTTGGTAATCAATGGAGTATTTTGATGGTGATATATATTGCAAGCTGCACAATGTCAAGTGATAAAATTTTGTCTGATTATCTCCATTTATCCCGGCAATGGAGCCCACATTTATTCCAACAATATGTTTTTAAAATCCATTTAAATATTTTAATTTTCATAACACTAGTAAATATAAATGTGACACAAATAAGTATAATTTTTTTATAAAAATTAGTTGCCGAAAAAAAGTTGAATCTTTCAGTTCACTTTTATCTCTTCTCCATTTCAAGTTCTTAGCCCTTTTTTATTTTCTAACTAGTGTACTTGTCCGCGCTTCGCGCGGATATAAAAAGATATTAAATATATTTTAAAATAATTAATAAATATTATAATGAAAGAGAGAAATACAAATTAAGTTACGATTCTGATATTATCTATTCAGAAAAATTGCTAAAAAATCTCATGCTGCATTGTCAATTTAAAATTGCTAATAAAAGATGAAACATAAAAATTGATATGAAAAAGCTTCAGTTAAGTAACAATCTAATTATCATAGTTTCATGCTAAATTCAATGATTCTTATAGTAATATTATTGGTTCAACCAACAATACTAAATCTACTCGATCATAAATTACATGACTTTTTTTTTTTTGTATAAATGACTCTATAGTAAAAAATAAACAAATCAAAATATATTTTTGCCAAATCATGGTGAGAAAAAATAATACTTGAATTACATTCTAACATATTTATGCCCAAGATTCAAAAGTTAGAGTTTGTATATTAAATATTTGAAGGTTATGAATATGAAAGGTTAGGAGTTGTAAACATTACTAAATTAATTAAGATTTAAATTTATGTAATTAAAGAGGTATGAATTAAGAAGATGATTTTATAAAATAAAATAATTGAAAAAATTAGAAAAAATGTCAAAAAAAAAATCACAAAAATAAATAAATAGGATTTTTGCCCATTGAGAGGTGCCACATCATTTTTTATTTTTTTAATCTATATATATATATATATATATATATATATATTGATGTTATTTATATTTTTTTGGCTTTTATCGTTATTGTGTTTAACTTTTCTCTTTTTTATTTATTAATTTATGTACTATGTATTAATTCCACATTAGTCTTGCTTTATTATGTCAATAAAACCTGAAAAGTGAAACATCCACTCTAGAAAATTAATAAATTAAATTATATGCTTACACTTTGTATAAACTATATACATATAGTTTGTTTGGATGGAAAATTGCAATGGCCTATAATATTAGATTTCTCTTTTTATTTCTTTCTTCTCCATATTTTTCATTGAGGTATCAACTATATTCTTTTAATTGGTTATATGATACAATTTTTGGAGCTGGTCATTTTTAATTATTACGTAATAATAATAGAAATGTATATATGTAATTCACAACAAAGAAGATTAATTTATATATATGACTTTCTTTAACACTTTAAACACAAATTTGTTATTAAGAGAACTAAATGATGAAATTTAAATTTTTTCTTAATCAATCAGAGGGTTAAAGAAATATTATATATATATATATATATATATATATATATATATATATATATATATATAAAACATATATAAGTTTTATTATTTTTATATTAAAATTTTATAATGCCTTTAATTATAAGATAACAATATGAAATATTAAATGATATTATGAACATGACTATTAACATAATTTAAGATTTGTGATCATTAAAAATCATGAAAGTAACGAAAATAAAGACAATTAAGTATCAAGTAATTTTATGAACATGACTATATTAATATAATTTAGAAGTTATATGATCATCAAATGTCATGAAAGTAAGAAAAATAAAGGCAATTAAAATTCTCAATTAAAGAATATGAATAAATGAAGGAGTAGTAATGGACATATTTATTTTTGTACAATAATAAGAAATATATAAACAAAAAAAATTATCAAGAAAATGAGAAAAAAAAGAAAAGATAAATATGATTCTTGGCAAAAAAAAAAAAAAGTGTCATATCATTTTTCTTCTAGATAATTTATATGTTGGTAAAGAAAGTAGATTAAGAAAGACAAACAATTTTACTATATTATTTTATCTTAACCAAATACTTTTACATTTTGAGTTTGGATCCAAAAAATCATAATAGTGTTCTCAAAAAATCTCAAAACTTGAAAACTTCTAACCATAATAGTAAAAATTAAAATATGAAGATTGCAAAGTTACATATTAATCATCAATTTTTCTATGAATTAAATTGTATCTTGAAAATTACAAATCAACTTTACATTCTCTTGTTCTATAATTATAATTAATAAAAATTGATCCACATAACTACAAAATTATCTACATACTTTCTTGAGTAGAATACATGCATATGTTAACTCCCCTTTTTACTTTTATTTTCAAAAATATCTTGACTTGAAAACACGATAAGTTAACCTTACAACAACACAACGACAACAAAAAAATACACAAAAATAAAGTTAACTATTCAAGTAAAAACTTTAAAGAAAATTCAATTATGAGTTGAAGAGGAAAGAAGGACCATGTTCTCAACATAACATAATTCAATTCTCCAAACCTACAAAGAGAAGAAGAGAGTAAAAATAATCAGATTCTTTAGAAACTACAAAAATAAGTTTTAGAAAAAAATCTTAAGAAACCACAAAGAGAAGCAAAAGATAAAAAAAATCACATCATTTTCTAAAAATAAATCATGATTTGTATCATCTAATCCAAAAAAATAATATTAAATATATAATTATAATAGAAAAAAGTGATAATTATAAGTATTAGACATGTCAAAACCAAACTATGCAAGGATGTCTAACATAATATTCTCTAGAAACTACAAAGAGAAAAAAAATTATTATATTTCCAAAAAAAGCCTCATGATTCGTATAATCAAGAATAAAAAAAATTAAATATATAATTACAGTAGAAAAAAATGATAATTATATTATGCATGTCCAAACATTTTACCTCGTAAAATTCAACTATGTAAAACATTCTTCATTATATCTCTCTTGCAAAATGAGATCAAAGAAGACAAAAGATTACCAACCAAAGAAACACATAAGATAAAGAATAAGAAAAATGAAAATAAAATAATCATCATACATGTCTCAAGATAAGTTTTTATAAGTGCCAAAGCCTCAGGATTTGTATAATCAAGAATAAAAAATATTTAATATATAATTACAGTAGAAAAAAGTGATAATTATATTATGCATGTCCATTACCTCGTAAAATCCAACTATGTAAAACATTCTTCATTATACAAATCTCTCCTGCAAAATGAGATCAAAGAAGACAAAAAATGACCAACCAAAGAAACACACAAGATGAAGAATAAGAAAAATGAAAATAAAATAATCATCATATGTGTCTCAAGATAAGTTTTTATAAGTGCCATTTTAAGGATTTATAAATTTGTATATTAAATAATATGAAGGTTATGAATATGAAAGGTTAGGAGTTATAGCTATTACTAAATTAATTAAGATATAAATTTATGTAATTGAAGAGGTATGAATTTAAAATAATTGAAAAATATTAGAAAAAATGTCAAAAAAACCACAAATAAAATAAAATAAAATAAGATCTCTGGACATTGAGAGGTGCCACATCACTTCTTTTTTATCTAGCTTTATATATATTTATGATTTGTAAATTTAGTTCATCTGATTTGTCATGTCATTTGGTGAGGGTGAGGTTTTTTTCATTCTACCCAATAAAAAAATAACACATAATAAATAGTTTTTAAAAAATAAAATAAAGTAAGAATTGTTAGTTCAAAGGTAGATGTGAGCCATAAAGGTGAATGGAGGGGTCTTTTTAGCAAAATAGATGGATGAAAGATATTTTTAGACCTTTTTCTATGGATCAAGGGTATTTTTAGCCCTTTTCCATTTTAAAAATGACAGTGAAACTTTTGAGTTAAAATGGAGGAAAAAAAAATAGTTTTACCAATAGATCCTGCTTCCTAGCCCAAATGAAGATCTCATGTGCCTCTACATATTTTTTACTAAGTAGGCACAAATATGATTTATCTCAAGCACTTTTGATTCCAATCAAATTTTACCTCTTTCTGTCAAATCTCTAAATTGCAACATCTATGATCTTATAAAAAGCAAGAAACTTAATAACAAAGGACTTCAACATCTACGATATATAAATAAGTTATCATTTTAATCATAATCATGTATGAACATTGTAATTTCCGCAGAAGAAAGTTCATATCAAATATTTAACAACCTATTGAAATTCCTTGTAGCCTCATTAAGCTCCTAGAGATAAAAAGCCCTCAAATTTTGCTCTCTTTCTCAATACATTCCTAGTATACTTTGAGAAGATGAAACTGAAAAGCGAAAAGACTACGATTAATAAATAAATAAGATAAAATTTCACAAAGGAGATGAAAACGTAGGTTGATAGAAGGTTGGCAGCTAAGTATAAGGAGATTAAAAGTTCTTCTAATTAAGTATAGGCTAATATTAATATGTTCAACTTGTTAATATTTATTTAAAAACAAGAGGAATTTACTTTATGATAAATGATTACTATTTAATTAAGTAAATATTCTATAATATTTAAATTTAGTATAAGGATAAAATGGTAAATCAACTTTATACTTTGGAGCTTCACACTTTTAATAATACTAGTTTTTCCACACGTGCGCTGCACGTGATTACCAATTCAGAAAATATATTTTAAAATTTAAATAGTATTGCTTATTTAATTGAAGATTTGAATAATAAATTTTGCACAAAATAATATTGCAGATTCTTTTGTGAATGTTCAATGTGGATTGTCATATATATCTCTTATTCATGTGAAACTTTGAAGATGATCAATGAAAAATTTTATTAGTTAAATGCAATAATACATATATTTATTTCAATTTGATGAGGTTCAATCATGTAATTAGTCGTATCTCAGTAATATTACCTTATAGACAATATTTGTTGTGTATTTTTCTTGTCATCTAACCAGATGTGTTTTGCACGTGTATTCCACGTTAAACTGTTTAGATATCATATGAACATGTGAAGAGAACAACTACATTTTATTTTTTAGAACTAAGCTTTGTATATTAATTTATATTTTATAAGTTATAACATAATAAATGACGTTTTTGTTGTTGGTTCTCATATTTGACTTCTCGATTCACTGTATACATAAATCAAATATAGTTATTTCATTGTCCATAGTTAACTAAGAAAAGTTTCCCTTTTTTTACCAAAAAAACTAAAAATTAAAATAAAGAATATATTCTATCTGTGAAATCATATATATAATCACATGTTTATTTTATACCCAACAAAGATGTAGTTCATATACTTGTAAACGATTTTCTATTTATTCAATCAAGCATGATTCATCCAAGGAAAAATAACAATATCGTGTTATCACATATATAGGGGCGGTGTAATAATATGAAAAATTATTGGTCAAAAGCTAATACAAGAAAAGATGAAAGATAGAAATAATTAACGTAATAACTATGAGAGTTCATAATATTATAACTAAAGAATGTTAAATAGTGTGAATAACATTTGCAATAATTAGTAATAACTAAGAGAATTTATGATGTTATAACTAAAGTTATAATGCACAATAGATGTATTTTTAACAAATTTTATACTTACATAAATATATAAGACTTTTAATTAATGTTACGATTTTTTTCTTATAGTTATTAGATTTTAATTTATTGTAGGGACAAAATGAAAATGTTTATTCCATATTACTGAATATACAATTTATTTTGTAATTGATAAATTTTTAAATGATTCATATATATATTCACACATTTTCACTCTTGAGAAGTTTAATAATTTTGGAAAAAGATGTTCAGAAGCATATATTTACATCACAAGAGAAATTATTAACAAAAACAAATGAATTTAGACTACATGTTAACTTCATATATGGAACATTACATACTAATGTATATATTAAGCAAAAAATTAATTATTATATCATCAAAATTACTTGAGGTTATGGAATGTACCCTCTTAGGATAGAACGATTTACTTCATTTGAATAGTGTTACCTCATATTCCGCTAAACTTCAAGCTCACTCAACGACAATAAATGACACAAAATTTTTTAAAATGCAAGAATAAGAGTAGGAGATTAAAAAAAATTGTGGTTGAAAAATGAGAGGAAACCCCTCTATTTATAGACAACAAAGGGTAGTATGAACAAGTGTTTTTTGTGTCTTATCTGAAAAGTCATGACCTTTCCGAGAAGTCACAACTCTTTCGAAAAGTCACAACATATTGAAAAAGTCACAACTCTTTGGAAAAGTCACAACGCACCGAAAAATCACAACCCTTTGAAAAAAGTAACAACTTATCGAAAAAGTCACAACTCATCGAAAGAGTGACCTTTCCGAGAAGTCACAACCCTTTGGAAAAGTCACAACTTGAAAAAGTCACAACTCATCAAAAAATCACAACCCTTTAAAAAAGTCACAACTTATCGAAAAAGTCACAACTCATCAAAAAAATCACAACCTAAGTTAGGGATATTATAGTAATTTAACATTCAAGTTAGGAGTTCACGCTTTTAAGGTAATATAGATATAGATAGATATGATGATTAATTTATTTATTATTTATAAGTTTTTTAAATAAAATTAAATATGTTAGATATTGTTAGTATTCTAATGTTAGAACTTGAAAACTTAAAATCCTGTTAAGACTAGCAATAACAACATTTAAATATGTCATTTATTATAGTAATAATAATAAATTATTTAAAACATGTGCTCTTTCCAATGAAGTAAATGTTGAAACTTTATTCTTTTCAGTGCGATGATGGTATCCATTTTGACCGGCACAAGCCACTGTCAATGAAACTCTAGCAGGCTACCAGGCACCAATACAAGCAACCTTAAGTAGAGCCCTGTGGGTTTTGCAAGGAAGACATGTTACACCCCCCAACACCTTCATAACCTTTACCTTAGGTGACACCAATGATATCAATCCTCGCATCCTTCTGAGCAATTGTAGCACCATTCACTTGGATCTCCATCAAATGGGCTTTCTTCTGTTATTTAAACACATGTTAATATATTATAGCTAGCTTCGACATCCACTACATTGTTATTCATAAAAATAATTTAAATATGTAAGGTATCCAACAAGATATTGAATCTTACTAGATTCAAATAAGTTTTATAACGAATTCTTCCCCATATTTTTATGCTAAACCCTAGGCGAGCTTGAATCCATGGCTATGATGGTCATTGGCTAGGCCACAGAGGTGGCTGGCCAACAATTTACATCACCTACAACCCCAGAAAATACCAACACTTCAGTGATGCCATATGCAAACCATTTAAAAGCTGTTACTTTGAATCCAAATCACCAAAATCAAGTCAGGACTATTCCCTCAATTCTAATCAAACCAGTAACTTTTCTTCATGGAGAACTATATATAAAATGGACAGAGGCAGAAGTGCCGCACATGGATGTGATCGAAAACCTACAACATGTAGTAGTGGGCAAATTTTCATACAGTTGGCCAGATATAGAACAACTTCGCAAAATAATACCTGCACTGTGGAACCAAAGGGGAGTGTCAGATTGGATTTTTCAGAAATCGACATGTGCTAATAAGATTATCATTGCTCGAGGATTTTGTGAATCTCACATCAAAGGAGCTATACTATATGAATGACAGTGAAGGATATTCATATCAAATGAGGCCTTCTATTTATGATTCAAAGTTTAAGATTGATGTAGAAACATCCAAGGCAATGACATGGATTTCATTTCCAAATTTACTGCCAACCTTGATTGCATCTGCGGTAGGCAAACCTTTGCATTTAGATTTGGCGACAATCGAAAAAACAAGACCAAGTTGTTCTAGGGGCAAAGTTTGGTGGACTTGCTAGCGGATCTACCCAAATCAGTAAGGATGGATATTGAGGATGAAAGCATAGGGACAACCAGAACAGTGAACGTGAAGATCCAATATGACTATCTTCCTAAGTATTGCAAGAAATGCAAGTTACATGGACACGATGAATTTGATTGTAAAGTTATTAACCCTGAATTAGCATTGGAAAGAGTTTCAAATGAAGGCCTGAGAGACACTAAACAACAGGAAGAATAGCATAGAGACAATGGAACAAATTGAGGAAGATCACACCAAGGACAAAGAGGTTAACAAAGGAAAGCAAAAGCAAACATTGTCAAAGGAGGAGGAAAAAATCAAAAATAGGGGGAATCAGCAGAAGTTTACACCAAAAATATTATCTGGAAAGGTGGTCGGAAATCCAGGAAGTTGGAACCTCATAAAAGATAATAGGATCTACAACAAAGATGATAATTCAGGACAAAATAAAAAGACTTGTAATAAGGAGAAGCTAGGGGTTTGGGTGCTTAATGAAATTCAAACAAAAAATCAGTATGGAGCCTTAACAGAAAAGGATTAGATAGAAAGAATTGACCTAAGTATGAAGGAACAACAACAAAAGACATGCAAAGCAATTACATAGAAGCAAGTAGAAAGTACAGAAGCAACAACACATACAGAAAAACCAACACAGATATAAGGGAGAAAGAAGATGGTAGACTGTAACAAAATAAGAGTATGAGCAATGAAGAAAGTGACCTCACAGTGAAGAGAGTAGAAGCTAAAAAATGAGGCTCTAAGGAAAACAATAGAACAAGTTATGAACGCGTCAGTTGGCAAGGGGGGAAATGCAAAAGACTGGGTGGAGGCATCTTTTAGCCAGATTAACAACACCACTGTAGTCCTAGGGGAAAACACAAACAAAGCACGACAAGGGGAAGACGACTCTCAGTTTCAGCAAACCCATCAGGAAATTATGACGAAGGAAAAAAGGGAAGTGCCCAATTCAAAATAGGGTGATAGGGTAGAAATATAGAAGATTTTGTGGATGAATCTAACTCCAATGGATCTATCCAAGGATCCTCTGTTAACATGGGAGAAAATCACAACACCATAAAAGAGGAAAATGAGAGGAATAATCTATCAGAATCATTGATAACAGGAGAAAAAATTGACCATGAAATTGTATCAGAGAATAACATTAGGGGCATGAACTAAGTTCAAAGTAGGGAGATGGAAGCAACAATCCCGGAGAGAAAATCAAAACCACCAGATAACCAGAATCAATCCCATCTAAGTCAACAAATTCTGCTAGTAAGTACTGATGGTCTCACAGAGAAAAAAGGGAACAATGATAGTACAAGTATCTCAAAAAACCCCAAAAGAGATCATAACAGATGTAGTAACTCACAAGGTAATAGAGACAGAAATTCAAGAAGCAATGCAGGTAGTAGAAGAAGAGAAAAATAAAGAAGTCATTCTGGAAAATTTTCCCAAGTTAATTAGAGAGGCAGACATCTCCCTAAGAGCTCTAGCTAGAAGTACAAAGAAGACAAAAAATCAAGAAATTATACAAGTGAAGAGGGTTATTCCAAAGAGGACAGTGACATCAAAGTCTAACTGAAGATGAAGGCACTAATTTGGAATATTAGGTATGTTAGAACACAACAGGCACTTTAGAGACTCATTAACTTACAAAAACAAAGTAAGTGCTCTATTGTATCTCTAATGGAAGCATTTCAGAACTGTAGACATCTCCAGAAATACAGAAGAAGGCTAGGAATGGAAACATCTATTGCTAATACTAATGGCAAGATTTGGATATTCCTGGACACTGGCATACAATGGGAAATCTTGATGGATAGAGAACAAAAAATCACACTGAAGTTGTGTCATCAAAACTTTGGCAAAGATTTCATTGCAACTTTTGTGTATGCTAAATGTGATGAAAGGAAAAGGCAGGAATTGTGGGACAACTTATATTTCCTAGCTAGTAACATGGAATCACCTTGGATGGTTGGAGGAGATTTCAATGTTATTGTCTCAGAGGATGAGAAATTAGGTGGACTACCAGTAATAACAGAAGAATGTGAAGATTTTGCCTTTTGCATAAATTCATGTGGGCTTTGTGATGTGGGATTTAGAGGAAACCCTTACGCCTGGTGGAATGGAAGAGCTGCAGAAGATCTCATTTTTAAAAGGCTGGACAGAGTAGTCTTCAATATCCAGTATCAGAATATTTTTCCTCAAAATGAAGTTGATCACCTACCTAAACGGGGTTCAGATCATGCCTCTTTAATCAGTTCATGTGGAGAAGAAACTCTCAACCTAATATAACCTTTTAGATTCTTGAACTTTGGACTCATTATGCCACTTTTAAGGAGTTGGTGAGTCAACTCTGAGGATGTAATTTTGCAGAAACACCCTATCTAGCATTCAAACAAGAAAGGGAAAAAGCTCAAATATGCCATCGAACTTTTAGAAAAGGCTCATTTATGTCATCCGTTAAAAGTTTGGCTCACTTATGCCATTGTTGTTAAATAAAAGGCTCATCCATGCCATTTTTTTAACTCCGATTTTGCAAAACCATTTTTTACACACGAAGAACACATAAAAAACATTAACAATTACCAAATTTCAAACTTATTCAATTCTTCACGAATCGCCTCAAATTTCAGGAGTAGTTTCACTCTGAGCTAGATACCAAAACTCAATTTCTTTTAAGCTCGAATTCAACACAACTCAACAAGACCCAATTGAAATTTCTTCAAAGTTTCAACACTTCAATATTCTTTAATGGTAGATTCTCCACAACTTCAAATCATTTGAAATTTTGAACATAAACTCAAAAAACACTAGTCAACAAAGATCTAATGTAAAAAACTACAAAAACAAGAATCAAAGCAAATTTTGAAATTTTGGGATTGATTTTCATTTTTTGGAATATATTTTTTAAATATGGGTGAATTTTTTGAACTCTGCAAATGATTTTAGAATTTTAGTTTTTTTTAAAAAGAAATTAATGATGGAGCCAAGATTTGAGATGATTTCGCGAAGAATTGAAGATGTTGAAAATTTGGGAGTTGTTTATGTTCTTCATGTGTTCTTGGTGTTTTTAAAGAAAAACAAGCAAAAAGTACACATTTGATCCAAAAATTCCAATTGAAAAGTGTTAAACCTTGTTTGGGGTATAAAAAGACGGTTTTGCAAAACCAGAGTTAAAAAAATGGCGTGGATGAGTTTTTTCTTTAACAGCAATGGCATAAATGAGCCAAACTTTTAAAGGATGGCATACATGAGCCTTTTCTAAAAGTTCGATGGCATATTTGAGCCTTTTCCTAACAAAAAATGAAGAACCTTAAAAAGGCCCTATCTAAGTGGAGCAGAGAGACTTATGGTGACATTTTTAAGGAGCTTATAGTTAAGGAGGAAGTTGTGAAGGTGAAAGAACAATTATTTGAGGAAGATCCTAGCATTATTAACATGATATTACTTCAAAAGGCACAAGTAAAGGTGAAGAAATATCTAGCAATAGAAGAACTTTACTGGAAACAAAAGGCAGGAATATCTTGGTTTGTTGAAGGAGATAGGAATACAAGTTTCTTCCACAATTATGTCAATGGGAAGGGGAAAAAACTTCGAATTCACTAGATACAAGATGAAAATTGGAATTGGATGGAGTCTGTTGAGACTATTAATTACAGATGAGGCTATCAGTTTTTTTCAAAAACATTTTACACAAGCGGATGATCAACTTGATCTAGATATTCTTAAACATATTTCTCCTATGGTGAGTCAAGAACATAATTGTAATTTATGCTCTTATCCTGGTAAAGAAGAAGTCAAGCAGGCGGTTTTTGCTCTAAGTGGAGAGAGTGCTAGTGGTCCAGATGGATTCACTATTCACTGGATTATTTTATCAACAGTGCTAAGACATAGTGGGGATGATATACATGCTCTAGTACTAGCTTTATTTGATGGTTCCGATCTTCCTAAATCCATTACTCGTACCAATCTAGTTCTTATTCCAATAAAACAAAATATTCAAAGTTTCTCAGACTTGAGACCGATAAGTTTCTCTAACTTTGTGAACAAGGTGATATCTAGTGTGGTACATGGCAGAATAGAGAAGATTATACCAAACATGATTTCCTCTAACCAATAAGGTTTTGTAAAAGGGAGAAATATTTTTGAGAATGCTCTGTTAACCCAGAAGATAGTATCAGATATCAGATTGAGAGGTAAGCCAGCAAATGTGATTATGAAACTGGATATGGCAAAGACAAATGATAGGATATCATGGAGATACTTGATGCATGTATTGAGAAGAATGGGGTTCGCGGAGCACTTTATTAAGATGATCTAGAGACTGATAGTCAATAATTGGTACTCAATTTTACTGAATGGGCAAGTAAAAGGATTTTTCCAATCAACAAGAGGGGTAAAGCAAGGAGACCCTCTGTTACCCACACTTCTTCCACTATCTACAGAGGCTATCTAGGGCTCTAAATTCTCTTTTTGATGATAACAACTTTATTGGATATGGTATGCCAAAGTGGTCGTCTCCTTTAAACCAGTTGGCATATGTTGATGATACTATTACATTTGCATCTGCTCATTCTGAATCCTTAAAAAGTATCATGGATATTTTAAGGAAATATGAGTAGACATCAGGACAAATGATTAATAAAGAGAAAAGTTTCTTTTATATGTATTCTGAGACAGGAAATAAGTTGATCCTAAAAATGAGTGATATCACTGGATTCAGCAAGGGGCGCTTTCCTTTCAAATATTTAGGATGCCTAATATTTCACTCTAGAAAAAAAGAAAGAGTACTATGCTTACTTGATAAAGAATATGAAGAGCCGATTACATTCTTGGAAAGGAAAACTCCTGGCATATGGGGGTAAGACAGTTTTAATCAAAAGTGTAATACATCTTTTTTTGGTTCTTGCTCCTCCTAAATGTGTTCTGAATGAGCTTCACAAGCTCTTTGCTAGATGCTTCTGGTCAAATAAGGAGGAAGGGAAAAGTAGGCATTGGGCATCCTGGCAGAATGTTTGTTTACCAACATAGGAAGGAGGGTTGGGATTCAAATCAATGTTTGATGTGTCAAATGCTCTCTTTGCCAAGGCATTGGGCATCCTGGCAGAATGAAGGAGGGTTGGTATTCAAATCAATATTTGATGTGTCAAATGCTCTCTTTGCCAAGTTATGGTGGAGATTTCGAACTACAAAATCTCTCTGGGTCAATTATATGTGAAATAAGTCTTACAAGAAGATAATTCCAACATTGGTTGAATGGAAGAGTGGAACTCAAGTCTGGAAGAAACTGTTGGAGGCTAGAGAAAATATTGAACATGAGATATGGTGGGAGGTCAAAGCAGGAACTTGTAATGTGTGGTATGAAAACTGGACGAAATTAGGGGCGTTACATTTTTTAGTACCAACTGATTTTCTAATCAATGAAGAGTTGGAGGGTGTGGTAGAATTAATAGATCATGATCAATGGAAGAATCAGATACTAAACAAACCTTCCCAGAAGATATTGCAGGGACATTAAGGCTGAAATTCATATTCAGCCTTTGAAAGGATATTGGGACAAACCTTGGTGGATGCCCTCAAGTATAGGTCAATTCACAGTAAATAGTGCATGGGATATTATGAGACACAGAGAACACACACAAGAGGATTTTAAGAATATATGGATTAAGGGGATGCCATTCAAGATAGCTTTCTATCTATGGAGATTATGGAAAGATAAACTCCCAACAGATGACAAATTAATGAGGATGGGAATGAATGTAGCTTCCAGATGCTATTGTTGTAGAATCCCACAACAAGAAACTCTACAACACTTATTTTTGACCGAAAGTTTTGCAACAGAGGTATGGAATATTTTCAGAAAGGCAGCTGGTCTACAGATGAATATGGTGCAGATTCACCAGACTTGCAGATTATGGTGGAGGGTAGAATGTGGAGAGAAGGTCAAACCAATATTACTGGCAGTACCATTTATGATAACTTTGGAACTATGGAAAAGGAGAAATTCTATCAAATATGGGGACAGGTGAGTTTTGAAAGGGTGATGCATGAAATCAATGTCAATCTAATGTACTTGACAAAAATGAGGTACCCATGGCTGGAAAACATTTCTTTCTTGTGGCCAGATTTGGTAGAATATCTAGAAGGTTACAAACCTATTGTGATCTCTAAAACCGTGGGAGTTTGTAGAATATCTAGAAGGTTACAAACCTATATACAAACTGTTAGATATACATATTCAGTTGGGAGTAGGCTTAGTACCGAGTGGACTAGGGTTTCAGCGTACCATCATAATCCCAGAACTATATGCCCTCGTAGGTTGTCCCTTTGTTAGGCATCAGTTTTAGTGGTCACGCTAGTCATGCCTTTATACCCCTGGCAAGGTATATCGGGCCATTCGATGGGGTGAATACATCGGACACCACGGTTAGCTCGCGTGGTGGTTATGTCGGTCACTAGTGGCTCAGACAGTCATACTCTAGAGCATTTGATCAGGTTTTTAGTTATACTTCAGTATTCATTCTCATCATATTATGTACTTGGTCATTACATTCAGTTCAGTTCTTTTTTTAAGTATTTCCATCATGTTCAGATTATATCATTGTTCAGTATGCTTTGTTCAACTTATATGTTTTGTTCAACTATTATCCTATCATGCATGCTCAGTACCTTCCAAGTACTAATGTATACTCTGTACTACATCTTTTCATGATGTAGGTTCAGGTCCTCAACATTCAGATCACGCGTAGATCGGTTCTCGATCCACATTTAGCAGCTTCAGTGGTGAGTCCTCATACTTCGAGGACAATCGACATGTTTTTAGATTTAGTCTTTCATTTTAGTTTCAGTTTTGCTAGGGTTAGCTGAGGATATGTCCTAGAAACTCTAGTCAGTAGAGGCTTTTCAGACATAGTTAAATCAGCTTAAGTTTTTGAGTGATTGTTCAGTATCACTAAACTCTTAGAATTTTATATGTATTCAGACAGTATTGGGTATTCCCCATCATTCAGTTATCTCATGATTTAGCTTCTGCATTAGTTTATCTTTTCATAGATAAATTCAGTTTGCTTATGATATGCCAGCTCAGGGTTAGCTTGGGGTCACTCTTGATTCTAGGTCCCGTGTTTACCTCCAGGGGGTAGCCTCGGGGCGTGACAAAATCCAACTACTGTAGATTCACAAATAACTTTTTACAGAATACATTTCTTTACAACATTCTCCAAAAGATCAAGCCTTCAAGTTCTTGTTTTCCAATAGTACAGAAATTCACAGGCTTATCATATCCACTAAAACTGTTTGCATACAATCTCATAGCCATCTCATGGAGGAGAGGTAGAAAATATCATTTTTAGAAAGCGTTTTGCACGTGTTTAATGGCTTGAATTATGTGTTCTTTGTTCATATTATCAAACCTTCGTCTTAGTGTTCTTCTTCATGCTTCTGCTAATTTTTGCTAAAGGAAGGGTACAAAAATGACCCTATTTGTCCTTTTGTTTATATAAAAAGGTCTAATTTTGTTATAATAGTTGTGTATGTTGATGATTTAAATATCATTGACACTCCTAAAGAGCTTTCAAAAGTTGTTGAGTATTTAATGAAAGAATTTGAAAAAAAAGATCTTAGTACAACAAAATTTGTCTTGACCTACGGATTGAGCATTTAAAAAATGGAATATTTGTCCATCAATCAACATAGACAGAAAAGGTTTTAAAATGATTTTACATGGATAAATCACATCTATTGAGTACCCTCATGGTTCTGAGATCGTTTGACATACATAAAGATCCATTTCGACCTCAAGAAAATGATGAAGAGTTTCTTGGCGATGAAACTTCATATCTTAGTGTCATTGGGGCGCTAATGTATCTTGCTAATAATATTCGACCATATATCTGTTTTGCATTAAGTTTATTAGCATTATTCAACTCTTCCTCAATAAAGAGACAGCGGAATGGGGTCAAACATATCTTCAGATATCTTCAAGGAACCATTAATATGAGATTATTTTATTCTAATAAATCCAAGTCAGAAATGATTGGTTATGCAAATGCTGGATATTTTTCTGATCCACATAAAGCTCGATCTCAGACATGCTATTTATTTACATATGGAGGCACATCTATATCCTGGCATTCAATGAAGCAAACATTAACGGTTACTTCGTCAAATTATGTATAAATAATACCCATCTATGTAACTAGCTAGGAGTGTATTTGGTTGAGATAAATGACTCAACATACTCAAGAAACGTGTGGTTTTCTATGAAAAAGGATATTCTGAGTAAATTGTATGAAGACAATAATGTATGTATAGCTCAGCTGAAGGGAGGATACATTAAAGGACATAAAACAAAACACATTTCACCAAAAAATAAAATAAAATTCACTCATGATCTTGAGAAGAAAGATGAATAAATGTTCAACAAATTCGCTGAGTTGATAATTTAACAAACTTGTTCACTAAAGCATTATCAACCTCAACATTTGAAAAGTTGGTATTCAAGATTGAAATGCGTCGTCTCCAAAAAATTAAATGATGTTTGCAACAGAGGGAGTAACTGCGCGTTGCACTCTTTTTTCCTTGGCCTAGGTTTTATCCCAATGAGTTTTTATGGCAAGGTTTTCAACAAGGCAACAAACAAAGCGTATTACAAGATATGTGTACTCTTTTTTCCTTCACTAAGATTTTTTCTCACAATATTTTTTTTAGTAAAGTTCTAATGAGACATATTATCTATCAATGGTCATCCACGGGGAGTGTTGTAAATCATTTTGGTGGTTAAATGGATGACCATAATTTTTAGGTTAATTCCTTCCTTTATGAGTAGTAATGTTGCTGATAATGTGGTCAAATGGATGACCATAACTCCTAGATTAATTTCCTCCTTTATTGGTAGTAATGTTGTTGATAATGTGGTCAAATGGATGACCATAACTCCTAGGTTTATATCCTCTTCAGTGCGTAGCAATTCTCAAGATTTAATGTAATGTTTATGACACCCTTTGGTATTCTCTATGTAATCCTATAAATAGTGGTGTTGAAAATATATTGAATACACTTGAATAAAAAAAATTATCTTATATTGTTACTCTTGTCTTATATTCTTCTTGTCTTCCTCTTTATATTGTTTTTAAGTTTTACAACAACAATGAAGTGATTAGAATTTTTCGCAAACAGAGTTATATTCCTAAAATAAATTCCGGTACAATAAATATAGTGTTCTTGTTAACTTTACCAATACTTTCCTTATATAAAATTTAATTATTAAAAAATAATTATAATTGAAAAGTTACCTATCATAATTTAAAATACCTTAGGGTGTAAATACTTCCGACTAACTATTTGATTTGTTGTAAATTAATTTATATTTAAAAGTAAACTGATAGGGATAAATATGTAATTTACTATTTTAATATATGTATATGTGATACATATATAACTTATTCTACCCCTATCCTGCATAAATTACACTAAATTTCCTCATAAATTATGTAAATATTAATTATGTAGAATTACAAAAAAATAAACCCACAATAAAACACCGTATAAAATTAATACATGAATAACTTTTACATAATATTTGAAAATCTGCTAATCAAACATTTTATAAAAATAATACATGAATAACTTTTATCCTATTTGCAAACAAAACATAGTACTCCCTCCGTCCATTTTATGTGACACATTTTGACTTGATATGTAGTTTAAGAAAAAAAGAAAGACTTTTGAAACTTGTGGTCTGAAATAATCTTCAAATATTTGTGTGACTGTAAATCATTTCATTATAAGTAAAAAAAAATGAATTTTAAAATTAAGTTGTTTCCAATTATATAGTAAGATACCATTTTTTTTGAGACAAACTAAAAAGAAAAAAAATGTCACATAAAATGGGAGAAGGGGTATAAAATTAAGAGAAAATTTTAGAAATAACAAACATAATAACGTTCTATAATTATAATATCGATAATTGTGCTTCATAGCTATAATTCCATTTACTATGGAGGCTGTGGTTTGTATATTTCTGTCAGTTTGTATATTTTGCTTGCGAATATACAAATATGGTAAGTATATACAAATTCTGTATTTATACATTTAAGAATTTTTCGGAACTCTGTTTGTGTGTTTCACTTGCCAATATAAAATCAGAGTAATTTATTATGAATTTCTCATAAATCGTGTACAAATAACTAAGATAAGCATATACAAAATTCTAAATTTATACAATCAGAAATCAAATTATACAAATTATGAATTTATACAAATTAGACGAATAACAAAAATTGAGAATACTATAACTGCAAATTACAATTTTCTTAAACGGTGGCTATAGTACCAAATATAGGTTTACTATTCTCCATAATTTTCCCTAAAATTAATACATACATTAATATCTAAAAAGGAATAACTTTGAACTTAGCTCATAACCAAACGGCCCCACATAATTCTCGTCCATCTTTGACACAAGAATCTTGTGAACAAATATGTAATGTCATAAATTTGCTGTTGTTGCCCCTACAATTTAAACAATAATACCAAAAAGGAAAACAAAACGCCCCCACAGTTTGTGAAAACTAACATATCCACCCTGTCTGTTTTCCCCTTCACTGTTTTCCATCTACAAACAACCATTTCAATTTTCAACTCCTTTTACTATTTGACTTCAGGAGTCCCACTTTTTTTCCCACCCACTACACAGTTATCACACACAGCGCAATAGTGTGGACTGTCCTTTTTCTGTCTCTTCTCCATTTTTCTCTCTACACACACGGCACAGTTATGGTGTCATTGTGCTAAACAGTAGAGAGTTGGTTTAAGCTTTCATGGAAGTAAGAGAGAGAGAAAAAGTGTGCATCGCTTCCAAGGTAAGCTATACTAGTTAGAGAGAGAAACAGATTATCCAATCCAAACACAATCCTCTCACCTAAAAGTGATACTCAGAGAATAATGCTGTTTTTTCATCACCTACTTTTGGATCTTAAACTAAAGTGAAGATTAAGGTATTTTTTCTCCAATCTCAACTCTAAATGCATGCAATTTTTCACTTTTATACCTTTTCTTTTTGATAATTTGAGTCTATAAATGTAGGTTTTGATTCTCCGTGTTTTTTCAGATTTTACATTTATCTGTTTTGTTTCTAATGGATAAATTTGTGTAGATAAAAATGGCGACTAAACAAGCTTCGAAATTCCAGAAATTGAGCTCAAGGATAGCGAATTCGCCTACCTCATCAACAACATCGTCATCTAAGCAGTTTCCAGAACATTCTATAGACGACGGCGTGAGCTCCCCGGCTTCCTCATCAGCTAGGAGTAAGCCGCAGTTTTATTACTCGGAGAGTGTGTCAGTAGAGACGGAGAGACCCAAAGAGAATGTTACGGTGACAGTGCGTTTCCGACCTCTAAGGTGGAATTGATTTTACTCTATCAGTTTTGGAAATTGGCATCGTTTTTTTCGAAATTAATTTGGTTGTTAATGTGATTAGCCCGAGGGAGATTCGACAAGGGGAGGAAATCTCGTGGTACGCAGATGGAGAAACTATTGTTAGAAATGAGCATAATCCTTCACTTGCTTATGCATATGGTATGTCTTGATGTATATTGCTATTCTTTGTGTATTACATGGACAATGCATTGCTCTTATTTAGAAACATAAGAGTTTGCTTCCTTATTGCTTGGATGCTACTAGGTCATATCTTTCTATTTCCCTATTATTCAACCAAGAATGGTATTCAGTTAGCAGTTAACTTAATTTATGACTAGAGTAAAAAATTTCTTTTGGTGGTTTGTCAACTCCAAATCACTTTGTTAAGGCTAGCTGTCTTTAGTATCTATTAGCTGGCAGAATGCGTCCCCTCTACATAACTGACAATATTTTGAGTTTTGTTAGCTCCCTGGTTCAAAATAGCCACTCATATGATGGAGCTAACTCTTTACATTTTGTAACGTCTTTCGTACAGCCATGCATCTTCTTGATGCCATCATATGAAGCTATTTACTTCATTATAAAAGAATTGACCTTTTCTACTGATATTGAAATGTTTGTCAACTACGTCATAATATTATGAAGTGCAGCAGTACTTACCAAAGAATAAAATAAAATAAAATATGTAGTGCAATAGTAATGTTTTTAACATACCTGAGCAAATGATATATTAGCATGACAAATCAACAAATTGTAGATATCCTAATTTGCATTCAATGGTAGAAAGGAAAACTCAATCATATATCCGGTGATAACATTTTCAAATGATTCCGAAAAAAGTCACCAATTGCTTCATCTTGCGTGCTGCTGAAGGTATATGAGTTCCTTGAGCTAGAAGGAACAAGAAGTTGAAACTTGAGCCACTTCGTCACTTGAGGTCATCTCAAGGAACTGGTCTGTGACTTAAATTTAGCATAAGAAGGACGCTTCAGCATCCTATATCAGACTTGATTGTTTGAGTCAGGTGTTTGATTGATTATTGCAGCTTTAGTGTTTCACAATAGTTAGACTGTTCGAGCTCACTATTGACTACCAGACTGCTTATTTCAGCAAAACCATAATCATTATTCAGTCTTAATTCTTTTTGTGTTTTGTGTCTGACAATTGTTTCAATAATTGATTGTGAGGCATGCTTGTCTTGTGCATTGTAATGTCTGGGTCCTTCTGTATCTAACTACTCTCATAGGCTAACTAACAAATGTGGTTGACTCTCTACAGATAGGGTTTTTGGTCCTACCACCACAACACGTCATGTCTATGATGTTGCTGCACAGCATGTTATTGGTGGTTCCATGGAAGGCATAAATGGTATGTAGCTCTAATCTTATGATCAAGGATTATGTTTACACAAGTAAATGGAGTTCATGTACCCTTGGATGTGCATTTGCTGCTCATGAACACTACCATTTTTTGCTTGCATACTTTTCTGATAATCGATACTACAAAAGAATACAGAAAGCTAACAATGTTATAGTGGAATGCTCATTTGATTTTGAATAAGTGTCTATCAAATGCAAATACCTGTGTTAAAGATAAGTGGTAGCCAACATGAAAGCTTTGCCATCTATGGCATGTCTGGTGGCTTTCAGTGAGCAAGCTACCAGAAAGTTGGTTGAGGAATGATATTTTTTCCATTGAATTTGACCTGTAGTTAGACCTCTGTTAGGTAGCTGGTTTATCTGTAGCAACCAATCTTTAGAGGGTGTTTTTCCTTGTCCAAAAGTAATTTCAGTTTCTTGAAAAGATCTCCTTATCTTTCTTTTAACCATGATGTCTGGGCTAACTTGAATGCATCTTGACTAATTCCATGGGTTCCTGCTACCTCCCACCTACACGGTAATTGCGTCGATCAAGGCTTGGATAGGAAGAGCACCTAGTGTTTTTTCCCTACGCTGGAATTGAACCAAAAGATCTTCTTATCTATGATCTTCCAAACTTATTAATCGCAGCAGCATCCATGGCAATAGCCTAAATGTGCTGTAAGCACACAGTCAATAGCTTATTAACTTTACTTATCAAACCAAAGGAAAAAAGAAAAAGAAAAAAAAAAGGCAGTGTAAAAAAGGAATAGCTTGAGCTGAAGGTGCAATAAGGTTCCTGTAAATGATACACGTATTGAAACAAGGTTTGTCAAATCCAGTTCTAGAATAACTATCAGTAACTGTAGAATTGATGATTTTCGAGCAATATCAGATCAAGCGTAATGATTGAATGCTAGAATCCTAGTCTGTAATGTAGGCGTAAGATATCTCTAAATTCAAAACACTACTTGACAAGATTTACCAACTTGACTGGGATCAAGGAATTGTGATTCATAGGAAGTAGTGACATATAAACTGGTGCTGTGTTCAGTGTTCACCACTCTGAATGATATCTCTAAATTCAAAACACTACTTGACAAGATTTACCAACTTGGCTTGTAACAACCCTTTCCAATTACTATATGCCAATAACTCACGAGATATTTTTATGCATAAATTGTCCTCACGCTAGTAAATAATGATATAAAAAAAAAATATTATCAACTTCCGAGTACCCAAACTAGATGGGTTCATGCTTCATACGATCATTCAAAACAAGTAGGAAATGTAATATATTACAAAACTTGGGCTTACACACCCCAAATAAACAAAACATGTAGCCATACTTATATTACAACCCATGGACATGATCCGATTAGCCCTCAAAATTTCATGCAAATATACACCACATAGATCGTGTATAAGTACCAAAGTTTATACAAAATATAGATGCCTATATGCAAATGTGATCTTCCTTAAAGTTCTCAAAATCTCCATCTCCAATGGCCAGCTTCATGCCTCCTCTCGATCATTCCCTACGATAGAAACAACTATCGCTAAGCATATAGCTTAGTGGTGTAAAAACTATAGGTTCGGAGCCCTCAACAATTCACCACGCTACCTTTCTCAAGTCATGAGCAGCATACTTGAAACATAATAAATAAATCAAGTAGCAATATATAAAGAGTATCAAGTTCGATATTCAAAGATTCAAATGTCAAGAACGCTCATAGCACCATTTTCCAAGAGATTCAATAACAAGGCTCGCCCAATATATACCTCATGTCGTCACACCCGGCACAAGCAAGTATCAAGAAGGGCCGTCGCCCTGTATCAAGAAGGGTCAAAGCCCAATAATCAAGAGAACCAAGAACCATATTAAAAGTGGCTTTCTAGTTCGTACTTAAAATGGACAACTTCCATTCTTAAGACGGACTAAAAATCCAGAGTCAAGATGGCAAATGATCCGAATCAAGAGGCCTGCCAATATTAATAAAGTCACAGCCACAAGGACAAGGTCCCAACAAGAGTGCCAAGTGATCAAACAATCCGTACAAGTGGGCGAGTTACACAAGCGTCATACCAACACGACAATGCAAAGTGACAAGAGGCAACCAAGTTATCAAGATCAACTTTCAGATATACCAGCAGTTAAAAGAGTGCAAGTACAAGTTTATACACAAACCTCAATACTTTAGCATAACAACAGTCCAACACAACTCCGCGAGTTCAAACCGTAGACCAACTAACGTATCAAGGTCCTCAACTTGTTCACAAGTATATACAACCAAAAAGCAGTGTGCGTCTCGAATTCCAGCCAAAAGATCAAGTTTTTCTCTTGTAATTTTGAAGAACAATTGGTAAGCTAGGGTTCTAAGTCTTGAAGGAACCGAAATTATCTCAAAGAGGAGTGAAAATATATAGTCAAACAAGTGATGTTTATCACTTGTACACTTGTCCTTCAAACCCCAAATAAAAGTGTGCTGCCTAAAATGCATACATATACACCTATATCTATATATCCTTCACCTCCTTTTAAAAGTATACATAATTCTAATTAGCTTATTACGTAAATACCCCAATACAACCCCTTAAATTACGATCAAATTTCTGCTAAGCAACCTAGCAATTATCACAACATTTCAAGTTCCCAAAATGAGAATAAAACATATTGAAAAAATTTAGCGACGGTAAATCAACATGCGACTCTTGTTAGCATTTAGGGGTGTTACATGGCTGGGATCAAGGAATTGTGATTCATAGGAAGCAGTGACATATAAACTGGTGCTGTGTTCAGTGTTCACCACTCTGAATCGCTAACTGGGAGAAATATGTGGTTGTATCTGTAGCTTACTTCTTGCAGTAGTAATTGATCGTTTCTGTATAATGTATTGGATGAAATGTAAATTGGGGAAGGAGAACATAAATGATCCACTAGATTGTATTTTTATATTGAGAACATTATTTGATAAACTCGGAATTGTTGTAATTTCATGCTGATCTTTCTTCCGGGACCAACTGTTGTATTCATTTGTTATGAGAGCCCGTCATCCATTACCATGTATACTGCTCCTTTTCTTGTATATAGATCTCACAGTTTTACTGATTTTTGGAACGAGTTCCCTTCAGATCCTTAGAGGAAATTTGAAAGGCTGATATTTCTCATTTACAGTCAGATATTCATCCTCGTTGTTTACAATTGCAGGCACGATTTTTGCGTATGGGGTTACGAGCAGCGGGAAAACCCATACCATGCATGTAAGATAATTGTTTCTACATTGTTGATTTTATCTACACAGAGCATATCCTTTCCTCTTCCATCATGTATCTTTGTAAACATCCTTGTGTGAGTGTACAGGTTGAACATGATTTAGGAGTGGAAGTTTATGTATAAGGATCTTACATTTGGAGGAATGGAAAGCCTATTTGATTACTTCTAGCTTCATTTATTAGGTCTTTTGCATTTATTATTAGGTTTTCTCATGACCAATCTTCTGGAAAAGGATTGTGCATTGTCTTGTTTGGAGAAAGCTATATTTATGCCTAAATAAAAAACTTTTGCAAGAATTGGACAGTAGAAGTTTGTTTTATCTGTAGTTAAACTTTCGACTATATATATGTGCTGCTATGCCGTTTAGACAGGGATTATTTTTTTATTTTTGTGTAAACAGGCTTTGATCATAATGTTGTGCAGATGATCTCATTAATCAAGTGTTTTTGGATAAGTGCTACACAACTACGTTTTTACATGTATTCTTTGCTTTTCTTGCTTTGATAGTATTCATTGGATATATTTTTAATGATTTCTACTTTGCATGTGTAAATGAAATAAATAGCCATTTTCTCTCTAAAATTATGCATGGATAATAAGCATGTTTGTCACGACCCAAAGTACACCCTAGACGTGACATGACGTATAGGACCCCAAGAGGCCCTACACAAGCCATTTAGCATACATCATACATGATAATAGAAAATCTAGAGATTTTAAAAGACGGTTCATATCATAAGAGTTGACAAAATATAGCGGAAGTCTAACATAGTCTCAAAGCCATCTATTACATCAAGAGTGATTGGTCGTATCCCATGCATCACATACAATACTAAAAAGTAAAGACAATAAGCAATAAATGGTTCGGTCCTCGGAACACGAGGACTCACCAATCTTCAATATCTACTAAAGTGAGCATTAGCCACGGAGATGCGGAATAGGAGCATCGGACCCTACATTTGGTGAAACAATGTAGGCAAGAGTATGCGTTAGTACATGGAATGTACCAAGTATGATAGCAATGCATAAAAGTTATAAAATCATGCTAAAAGGACTTTACATGACATGCAATGACCAAGTTAAACCATAAGATAAAAAAGTTAGAAATCATGAATCATAAACATGGTCAATGCAAGCTAACATCTTTAAAACACTCGTGAGATACTTCTAGAAGTAACCTTGGTTCATTATTGTGGGAGATTTACCTTTAATTGACATAGAGAGACCATGTAAGCTATAACATGGAATCCGGTGTCTACCCCACACCGAAAAGAGAGGTCCTACTTGCCAAGGTAAGGACCATGAACTTCTAGCTTACGCGGATCCACTAGCTAATGTCTATCTAGACAACCTATGGTGTCACATAGTTTATGGGACTTGGGTAATCGCCACTTGTTCACTCGGTGCTAAGCATAAATCCCACGGAATAGTCATTAGTCTTATCTTATCTTAACATTCATGAGACATGGGTATTTGCCGCCACTTGTCTTGTCATTTAGAATAACTTCTTAACTTTGATTCATCTTAGGTGAGAAAATCTTTCCACCTTATGAATCCTTTATGTGAGAAAAATCCTTTCACAACAACAACAATCACATTGATACTTCACTCTCAAAGCATCCTTAATACATTTACATCAATTTCATAAAGAATATGCATATCTTCATAAACTCATCTTTCATGATTCAAAGGCTTCATCATGTGATCATAGTCTAGAAATCATGGATTTCACATAGGTTCATGGGAATTCAACTTAGAAACATGCAATTACTTCCATTCATACATAAAAAGACATAAAAAACTCAATTGAATCATAATTGAAAAGAACCCATGAGATTGAGTAAAAACCCTAACTTCCATTGGAGATTCTACCTTGTAAAAATTGGAGAATTTAGGAACCCTATGGAGGAAAGGACTCCATAGGTGAATACTATCATACCTTAATGCCTAAAGCTTGAAATCAATTGGTGAATTTGGAGACTTGACCTTGAAACCCTAACCTTCTTCTTCAAGTTTTAGACAGAGAAATATTGGGGAGGAACTTGATCAACTTTGAGAATTTAGGAGAATGAGTTCAATTGGGTATTTTGGGGGTAAAAACGTTTATATAGGGTCTATAATAGAAGGTAAAAAGACATAGTATTGGGTTAGAATAATTAGGAAAAGACCCAAAAGCCCTTTTGAAAATAACTACCGACCCCTATTGACTGTGGGGACGTACGGTCCGTGGGTCCACCTACGGACGGACAGTCCTGGTCAACCGTCGATGGGTTCTAAAATTTGTTTCTTGGACCCTCGACTGACGGGACCCATGTACGGTCCATTGGCCAACCTACGGTCCATGCATGGCCTCCGTGGGTCCAACTGAAGTTTCTCAAAATCCCACTAAGTTTGAGACTCACCTACGCGACCTATTTACGACTCGTACATTGGATGACAGGCTGTCCTGGTGAACCGTATAAAAGATCTAAGACTTGACACTTTTAGGAAATTTTGAAGTTGGCACCCACGGCGCCACCTACGGTCCGTATGCCAGTCCACAAACCGTCTGTGGTTCCGTTGGTATTGACACCAGTTCTAGACAGCTGAAATTTTCCATAATCTGAGGTGTTACAATGTTGCAGTCATGCCACTCATGGAAGGTTGGACTAAGTAGCTGCCAAAGGAAATGTAGACTATCCCTAAAAGGAAAAAGAAAAAATATCTAAAGAATACATATGAACTTACTTGACAAAAGAAAATATCTAAAGGAAACATGTTATAACATATCATATTGAAGAACTCAAAAACCAGGTGAATAAATGGGATTAGATGAAAGGTTGTTAATAGGTAAAACACTCCGTTCTTTCTTATTCTTTTATAATTGGTAATACATTCATGCTAAAGAAAGAAATAAAGATTAGTTATCATCGAAAGGATTTAAGACGACTCAACTTTACTTTTTTGTAGTAACTATCCCCACACGAAAATAAGCACCAGAAGCAGTAACAGATATTGAAACTGCATAGGCCCTGTTTGGATTGGCTTATTTTAAGTGCTTTTTAAGCCAAAATAACTTTAGGCACTTTTGACGTGTTTGGGTAAATTTACAAAGTGCTTATAAGCTCTTATTTTTAAGCTAAAAAGACAAACATAAGCCAAAAGCCATAGGTTAGAATTTCTAACTTATGACTTTTGACTTACAGGTCAAAAGCAATAAGCCCATCCAAACAGGTTCTTAGTTCAGTGAATGGTTGGAAATTGATCATTGTGAAGGTACTTTTAACTTTTAAGTTCTCAAAATTTCTTATAGGACTCCAGTGTTATGATAACAAGACAATGTAAGATTGTTTTGTTTTGTAAAGTAAATAATTTATATTGGATATATAAAGCTGTAAGGTTAAATCCCATTTACAACCAATATACAGAGAAGTAAAGAATCTAAAAGTAGGGAACCTATGCTCTACCAAAGACACCCAATCTTCTATAGAAACAGGAACTTCATGGGTGCATACAAAATTTGACTAAAGGAGACAGGCTATTCCTCAAAAGTATTAAGCTAGACTATATCCCTTCAAACACCCTCCTATTTTTCTTTTGGATACGTGAACATTTTATAAGCAAAAGAGGCACCAAGATTGTGCAGTGATTACATCAGGAGCCTTACAAGTAATTCAATTTCATATCCAGGAACCTTCCAAAAACGCAGTTCCTACCTACCCTAGCCTGGGAGATGACTGAGAATATTGAAGAAGCTCTCTACAGCATATACATTTTGCGTGTTGCACCAAAAGGCTAAGAGGAATAAGAAATTGAACTTCAACTTGTGTGTGTGCTCTCTTTTGCCTTCAAAACATTTAAGATTCCTTTATTTCCAAATGACCCACCAAATGCTATTTTGCTGATAGTCTTTGTGCTCGCTGCTCCTTCCCTATTCGAAAAATGGCAATTAAGGATATGCTTTGAGTCTCGTCTCGAACTTTTGATTTCGTCAAATGGAGCTATTGTTTCCTCACCTCTCCTTTAACCTTGTTCCAGTACTGTTGGAAGAAGCTGAAAAGGAACCATCAGACTCCTAGGAGTTTTCTCTTGTTTATAGCTATTCACCACCTACCTAACCTCCTCTTTCCCTATGCCCCTCTCCAGCCATTCCCTCATCCCCCTCCTTATTTGTTCCTGTACTCTCTCCTTGTTTGCTTAAATTTGTTTCCCCCTTTACAACACCCTCAGTGCTGGTGCTTCCCTTTGGTCAGCAAACCCGGAGAAATCAGATGCCCTAGGGGTGGGACTTTGAGTGCTGTTACTACTCTTGAGCCTCCACTGCCTAGTCCTCTGTAGCTTCAGCTGATTCAACCCATATTGCGAAGCTTTGTTATGGTCCCCTGGATCTAGTTATGGGACACTGCAAGATAAAATCTGAAGCTTTCTTTCCTATGACCTATGGTGCTGGTTCGTTAAGAGAGAACCTACAATCTCTTGAGTTAAAGTACTCAAAAACTCAAATTACTTTTCTTCTTATATTTCCTAAGACAAACAGATAGTTAAAATACAACACTTATAAGATAACTACCCCTAGAAACTAGGACATGACTTCCTAACATTACTGGAATGAGAAAATGCACTGTTACATGAAAATAACTACTACTAAAAAGAAATAACTACTGCTGAAACTATTGGATGACTAAGGAGTGATAACAAGCTTCCTGCCTGGTCTTCAAGAGTTCTTTGTCAACTGCATGTGACCAATTTAAACCCGGCTTCTTCCACTGTCTATCTTCCTATAATGTCCAGGTTCAAAGCTGGCCACACCTGTGCTTCCTTGATTTGAAATTCTTGGCTTGTCGAGAAAGGTCTCTCTCCAAACATTTTTTTCCTCAGCCAGATGGCAAAATATTCTCTGAAAATTAAGCTGACAGAATCCCAGCCAATAAAATGTGTTGAAAACTGGATGGGCTGGAAACAGTGGTTGTTGGCTGATAGTGGATTTCCAAGAAGATATTATTGTTATCAAGATATGATCCTCTAAGATGGGAAGATATTCTTCATATCAAGATCGATCCTCTAAGATCTTAGGATAATAGTGGTAACAGTAGTGTTGCACTAGAACCCGTTACAAGTGCCGCGCATGATTGAGACTCACGGAAATTACTTCCTTCCTCCCGGTATGTTTCAGTGTGTGGCTGTTCCGTCTGGGAAGCCACTTCTGTGATTTGGTTGCCTGGATCTTCCGGCACCTTGGCTGTGGCTGGATCTACTAACTAGTCTCCAATGTCTTGGGCTTTTGACTGTCAGGGTGAAACTGTCATTATCTCTATGCAGCTTCTTGTCTCTTACTGATATTGCAGTTAAAATTACATCAGATCATTGTCTAACAGTACTATTTATGAGAATAAAGACATTTAATGATAAAATTGAAAAGTGTATACTGGAAGATAGTGTCTGTTGCTTACAAACATTGGAATGAGAAAAAAAATGAAGACGACCTTCAGGAATTGACATTGAAATCTATACCTGGGAACATTGTTAGATAGTATACTAGTCTGTCTAGTTCCTGAAATATCTGAACTCATGCGTCATCCATACTAGTGTTTTTAAAAGCAAAAAACAGAAAAAAGCGACAAAGTGAAGCACACAATTTATGGGGAAAAATAGAAAGCATCTATGGGTTTAGTACAAAAAAAGTTAAATTGTAATTAAAATAACTAATTTCCGCATCCAATATCCAATGCCAATATTAACCCAACTCCTCAAAGTTGAAACACAAAGAGGTTGCGGATCCTTGTTGGGATCACTCTGTGCACCGCTGTTTAAAGCTCAAACTTTTTAAAGTGAATGCGATCACCTATGAAGCGATAACCCCTTTTCATTGCTTTAAGTTACAACATGATGGCTTTTAATTAGGCTGATTCGTTCTACAAGGAGCACAAATTGCCTTGGCAAGTGTAGGTTTCACATGATAGGCTGTCTCTTTGTTTGCTTGAAAATTGGAGCTGCTGTTACAGTTCCCTGTACATTATGCTATATAGGGGCCTATCTAATCAACTTACTGTTCATTTGAGGGATGAATCTGATAATTCTACGTAACTTGTCTCTCATCATAGGGTGATCAAAGATCTCCTGGTATAATACCATTGGCTGTGAAGGATGCCTTCAGCATTATCCAAGAGGTACTTCTTGTTAGTGCAAACTTTTATGGATTATACTCCAACATAAATACTTGGCTGAATTTGTTGCTGGTTTAGACTCCAAGACGAGAATTTCTGCTTCGTGTCTCATACCTGGAGATCTACAACGAGGTGAGATTCCAACCATTTATGAAGAAATTGGCTGTTTCGCTTCAAGTTTGTAGTTCTGCTCATTATATGTGTAGTAATTTTCAACTGTTAATTCCTTTTCTTGATCTACTGTTTTTTTTTTTTTGAAATTGGTAAATTTGTATATTTCTATAAATGATCAAAGATCAAACAGTACAGTGGTTGTACTTGCACCATATTTTCATCAAAAGACTCTAAGAAACTGGAGCTATTCTAGAGTTCTAGAGTGCGTCTTCAACAGTTCACCGTTTCAACTGTTAATCCCTTTCCTTGATCTACTTTCCTTTTGTTGTTTATCCTAATTACTTGACCCCTTCTAATTAAATGGTGAATAGTTTCTGTCCTTGATTTCCACCACTGTGGATAATGATAAAGTTTGATTTTTCATTTTTTCAACAAATAGCTACTACCATTAAATATAAATGCGTAATGATTTAGGAGACCCTTGTACTTGTTCCGGTATGTCATTCCGGCCCCTGTACTCTTCAAAGTTTCATATAAGTACCTGTAATTGTTAAATTACACTATTTTAAAGCCTCCTTACCTTCGTGCTCTTAAGACGTTCCAATATGAATGACAATCAGTGGCCACATCAGATTTTTTTAATCACACGTCATATTAATTTATTAGTTTTATATTATTTTTTTTAAAAACAACTTTTTTGAATTTTTTCTTTTTCAATCCATCATCACCTTCACCACCTTAGGACTACCCACCCACCCACCATCTCCATTTTCCACCTTTTCCTTCACTGAACCTTCCTCTTCCTTCCACCATCTTCATCCTCTTTTGTTCCACCATTTTATTGTCAATTTTTTCTTTCAATAATAAAAAATAAAAGAGATTCACTGAAATAAATTTCCTTCACCATCAACGGCAAAAATAAGATAAAAGAACAAAAAAATGAAGAAAGATTTCAGTTTCAACCAAACAAATTCAAAACCCTTTTCAAAAATGAAAACCATCTTAACCCCGGCATCATAAACAAACAATTTCAGAACCTTTTTTTCAAAATAAAATATAGATCTTCAGTTTGAAGGTTTCCTAATTATTTTTCTCAAATATTGATTTCAGGTGGTGAAAATGGGGAGGGGGAGAAAGGAAAATGAAATGGGGGAAGAACGAAGGGTGGGGTGGGAGAAAGAAGAAAGATGTGGCAGATTTTTTTTCTTTTTATTGTTGATCTTTTTCTTTCCTTTTCTTATTTTAATCATTTTTAGTTTAAATTTTAATGTTTATGCTTGTCATATGCGTGAAATTCACGCACTTGTTCCAACTCAACCATCAAATTGCCACATAGGATTGGTCAATGGTCATAGGGGTTTAAAATAATGTGATGTAACAATTACAGGTGCTTGATTGAAACTTCGATGTGTACAGGAGCTGGGATGACAAACCGACACAAGTACGAGGGTCTCTTAGGCCATTCCGCCAAATAAAAATTCACATATAGATAGAACTTAAAAATGGTTTATAAGAATTCATCTATACAAATATTAAAAACTGAGTAACATGTATTTATTGTGCAACACCGTTACCAGTCATACAAAAGTTTTGATACACTTTTCTTTTTGGAAGTTCTCTTTGATCTGAAAATGTATGGGTGGAGTGAGCAATAAAACTATGACCCATATGTTTCCATTTTCTGTTTTTTTGTTTTTTTTTAGAAAAAAGCTATCAATCATCTGACACGTAAGCATGATTCATGAATAGTTTAACTTATAAGGCTTTGACATCATCTTGATGATTCTTTGAGTTGTTTTCTTTACACATTTAAAATATCCATGCATTCAGACTACTAATTTCTTATGTTTAACTGTGGTTACTTGAGAACTGAAGGGTTGATGCTTACAGTTTGGGCTAGGTGTTTAATATTGAAGCACTTTTCTGTTAGTTGATAGTATCCGTAACGTCTGCTTTATTCAGGTTGTTAATGACTTGCTAAATCCAGCTGGACAGAATTTAAGAATCAGAGAGGACACTCAGGTTTCATTTCCATTAAGATACTTATGCATGTTCACGTAAACAATGCTAATAAACACCTAGTTTTCTTTATGATGCTGCAGCAAGTCATTAACTGTATGATTTCCTTGTTGTTTTGTTAACTTCCATTCACTTGGCAGCTCTTGTTTTTTCTGCTAGGTATCCCTTTAAATAAAAAGAAACTGCCACTTCTACATCTTGGAGGAAGTGCAGTTTAGTTTAGCATGATCAATCTATTCTTGGCTCCTTCTTGGTTCATTCAATGAAATTTTACTTAATCAAAAAGAAAAAAAGGTTTAGGGATCAACCTACTGGACACATATATCTACACATGTAAAATGTTGTGAACAAGCAGTGGAGAACAATCATAAGTTACATGCATGAGTAGTTGCTTCCTTAGGAATACTACAATAATAGCATTGTCAGCAGTTTGTTCCAAATACTAGATTCATCTCAGCAACAACAACACCTCAAACTTTATTATCTGAAAGAAAATGCTGATTATTGCACATTATTTCCGTTGCTTGGACTAATCATCGCCTCATTGGTTAGTTGCATCTACCATAATAGGCCATGGAGCATTAAGTAGTTGCATGAACTACTTGAGATAACTTTGAAATTGAGAAATCTTTGCGAAGCATAGCTACTTTTGAACTACTATTGAGTAGATAGTAAAAAAGTCCTTTTGAACTCTGCTAGAAATTCTCTTCCTTTTTTTCCGTTTAATAAAACCACTTCCGTGGTTATTTGATAGATAAGGGTACTTGTTCTATCCCTAAGCTTAGAAGGATTGGAACTGTTTAAACCTTGACGGAAGTGTAGGTGCTAATCCTCTGGAATGTAAACAAAAGGTTTGTTCCTACATTGGAGAACTCCTTTTATTTGCAATGTGAACCATAACTACTTTAACTATGTGACTAACTTTACAAAGGTCTCTTCTAATTCTGGAAAATATTTTGATAATTGAGGAATGCACTGTACTCCAACTTCGAAACTCGAAGGATAATGGGTCTGTGCTTTACCCTTCTCCACTATGTATGTAAGATTTGAACTAGTGACATTACGCCCCCCATACATCCGCTTTGTACTACCTTTTCCCTTGAACTAAATTTTTGGAGCAACTCGGCTAGCAATTATTCTTTTTTTTTTTTGGGCTAGCAATTCTTATCAATCTGAAAGAACTCTTAACCTTTCAATCTAATAAAAAGGCTCAGCTAATGAGTGCATTTACCTTCCATGTTGGAGAGAATCTGGGAACATTAACAGATAATTTTTTTTTTTACTGGTGTATATATATATATATATTTTTTTTTTTTTTTTTTTTTTTTTAAAACTACACCATAACAGTGCAAAAGACTTTACAAAATCCCAATCAAGCTTAGGCTACTGCTTCACAAGGATCCTATCATATCAACTAGTGATTCAGCCTCCTCAGCATAGCTTTCTTCACACCAAAAATAAAACAAAAATATACAATTCATCTTGATTTTCTCCACAAAATTATATTTGTTTTCAAAAGCTCTATAGTTCCTCTCCTTCCAAATGGTCCACCATATGCAAGAAGGGACAAGTTTCCACCATTTTTTCTAACTAACTGCCGCATCATTCTGGTTCCAACATTTCAGCAAATCAACAGTTGTTGCTGGCACTGACCATCCGATTCCTACCATATTCAAGAATAGTTGCCATAATTGTCCAGTAACAGGATAATGAATGAATAGATAACTATTATTTTTCCCAGCAGCTCCACACAAAAAGCATCCGAAACACAGTTGGAATCTCCTTCTTTGAAGTTTATCATGTGTGAGATAAGCATTTCTTGCTACTAGCCAAGAAAAACATACCACCTTAAAATGAGCCTTCATCTTCCAAATGGATCTCCATGGCCACTGATTAGTTGACTCGTGACTGTATGTGCCTAATCAGAATGTTATAAGCTGAGTTTACAGAATAAGTTCCTTTACTAGTGGGCTTCCATATAAGTGAATGTTCAGTGTCTTTGAACCCTTGGAATGATTCCAAGGTCTTGAAAAATTCAACAACTCTTTCCAACTCCCAATCATGCAGTAGCCTTCTAAAAGTAATATTCCATCCATGTACTCCTTTTGCTGATTCCAGACTAATGTTTGGCATAGTGGCTATGCTAAAGAATTCAGGGAAGAGTTCGTTTAGAGGTCCATGTCCAAGTCAGTTATCACACCAAAAAAGGATTTTCCTACCATTGCCCACTATTAGGCTAATTTTTCCAGCCATCAAAGACTAGAGGGATCTGATTGCTTTCCAGACTCGTACACCATGGGAGCTCACAACCACCTTTGAACACTACTGGTCTCCTTGACCATACTTTTCATGAATGACATTTTTTCATAAATCATATGTTTCAAGATTATACCTCTAGAACCACTTCATTAGCAAACTTTGGTTGTGAGCATTTAGGTTCCTGATGCCAAGGCCACCATCTTTTGGATTTGATAAGAACATCCCAATTAACCAGGTGGAATGCTCTTTTTTCATTGTTGCCTTGCCATATGAAATTCCTTCTGATCTTGTCAATTCTTTTCCTAACTTTGCTAGGTAAAGGAAAAAGTGACATGACATAAGTAGGAAGGGCATCCAAAACACTATTGACTAGTATAACCCTACCACCTAGAGATAAGTATTGTCCCTTCCATATTGCAAGCCACCTAGAGATAAGTAGTGTCCCTTCCATAAATTATCTCTATTCATGAATACATAATCCCCATCTAAAGTGACCCAAGTTTGGCTTGAATGATTTTGCTGGCACATAATAAAAATTATGCAAGCCCCCTTGAGATACTAAGCTGGACAACACCAGTGTTGTGAAAGGCGCTCGCCTTTCGCCTATTTGCCTCGAGGCGAGGCGAGTTGAAAATGGCGACCTTATGGCGCCCTTTGGTGACCTTTTACGACAAGGCTGGCGTCCCTTTTTTTTTTAAGGTCTGATTTATAATTAAAAGCCAAAATTAGGGTTTTTTTGTGATATTTTTGCAAACATTCCACATTTGCAATTGCCTCCTCTTCTCCTCAGTCGCGAACCCTTCATGTTTGCCTCATTTTTGCAAACACCGACTTCGCGACCTTCTTCATCAACTGACTTCGCAACTACTGTTCCTTCGCCGCTTCGTGACTGCTGCCAGGTACATTTCTTCTTCTTCAGTTCTTCTCTTCTTCTTCTTCTTCTTCTCTTTTAATTCTTCTCTTCTTTTCTTCTTCTTCTTCTTCTTCTTCTTCACTACTCTGATTTTCACTCACTACTGTGTCTGTTTTCAGTGCGGTAGTGAACAGGGTTGTTCACTCACTCGGTGCTTTGTTCACTATTAGTTTTTAAATTTAAATATTTGCTAATATAAGTTATTGTTATTAAGATTTTGGATATTTATATGTGCAATTAAAAATTTTAATTTTTGGTATTAATTGGCGCCTTAATTCAAAAAGGCGAGCGCCTCGCCTCGCCTCGTGGTGAGGCAGGCCCTTGTTGCCTTTTGTCGCCTCTCGCCGTCCAAAACACTGGACAACACTAAGTTCACATAAATAACATATCTATTGCAAGGTATACGTACAACTACAGATCTGATAAAGAATATATACCACCACGGATACTTCCTCCATCAGATTAAAAAATATTTCGGCATATCAAGTGGTAGCGTCTTTCTTGACATTTAATGACTTGTGCAAATCTAAGTTTTCGTCGGTTGAGAACAGAAGTTCCAGTGAAGGGGGATTGTACTTATATAACTGATATATATGTATAGAGGGACTAGCTGGATTCTGTAGTTCACAACCCATAAGAATGTTGATTGGATATAAATTAATTTAGTATTGCGGGCATTTTGTAAAAAAGCAGTACATCTATGGTTCTATTGTGAGCTACAATCTTGGGTTTCGTTTGCTGCTTATACCTTGTTTAATGTCACTGTCATCTTACATCACTAGTGTACTCGGTTAGTGCACACATTAAGCAATATAATGGTTATAGCACCTGTTGGGTCTTTCTCTGATTGACTTCTTCTGGGTTCTCCAGCCAGCTTTCTGTATTAAATGCTATTAAGCATCCTCCTGATGAGGATGCCAGGGTGCTACTTAATCTACAATAAGGGCCTTCCCCTACAAGCCAATCTCACACGCTTATACATCCAGACTCCAGAGATTGACATTTATTGAGCTTTTAGCTTCTTTAAACAAAGCATTAAATGCTTATTTTTTCAATCTGCAGTGGTCTTCTTTTTTGAATTAAAGTAATTTGCACAGTTCCGGTAAGTTTGTAAAGTATTGCTTATGCTCGGTTAGTTTGTAAAGTATTTTCTTATGCTCATTTTTCTCCATCTTAAAGCTATTTTAGTATGTTGAACTCTTTTATTTGATGCTAACCATTTTGATATTATGTAGCACGCTGCCCTTCAATGTTCTGATTTCTAAATACAGTGTTCTCATTTGTTGATTTTAGGGGACCTTTGTGGAAGGAATCAAGGAAGAAGTTGTTTTGTCCCCTGCTCATGCTCTATCCCTTATTGCTGCTGGGGAAGGTATAAGCTTATGCTTTTATAAGCCAGTATAACTATCTTCAACAAAAAAAATATAAACAGAAATGTTTCTGTTAGAGTTAGAATAGGAATAAGAATAGTATATTAGAATCTTACTTGGATAAGAATTGTAAGTAGAGTATATACGTAGGGCCCAATGCGATAATGTAGATACGAGTTCAATATTCAAGCACTTGCAGATATTCTGGGATGTGTGGGGGTTCCCTACCTACTACCTATTTGGGGCTGACTTTGGGTGCTAAAAGTAAAGCCTTGCAGATTTGGAGTGGTGTCATAGAAAAGTGTGAAAAGAGGCTTGCAATATGGAAGGGACAATACTTATCTCTAGGTGGTAGGGTTATACTAGTCAATAGTGTTTTGGATGCCCTTCCTACTTATGTCATTTCTCTTTTTCCTTTACCTAGCAAGGTTAGGAAAAGAATTGACAAGATCAGAAAGAATTTCATATGGCAAGGCAACAACGAAAAAAGAGCATTCCACCTGGTTAGTTGGGATGTTCTTATCAAATCCAGAAAAGATGGTGGCCTTGGCATTAGGAACCTAGATGCTCATAACCAAAGTTTGCTAATGAAGTGGTTATGGAGGTATAATCTTGAAACATATGCTTTATGGAGAAATGTCATTCATGAAAAGTATGGTCAAGAAGACCAGTGGTGTTCAAGGTGGTTGTGAGCCCCCATGGTGTAGGAGTCTGGAAAGCATCAAATCCCTCTAGTCTTTGATGGCTAGAAAAATTAGCCTAAGAGTGGGCAATGGTAGGAAAATCCTTTTTTGGTGTGATAACTGGCTTGGACATGGACCTCTAAAGGAACTCTTCCTTGAATTCTTTAGCATTGCCACTATGCCAAACATTAGCCTGGAATCAGCAAAAGGAGTACATGGATGGAATATTAATTTTAGAAGACTACTGCATGATTGGGAATTGGAAAGAGTTGTTGAATTTTTCAAGACCTTGGAATCATTCCAAGGGTTCAAAGACACTGAAGATTCACTTATATGGAAGCCCACTAGTAAAGGAACTTATTCTGTAAACTAAGCTTATAAGATTTTGATTAGGCACAGACAGTCAATTAATCAGTGGCCATGGAGATCCATTTGGAAGATGAAGGCTCCTTTTAAGATGGTATGCTTTTCTTGGCGTCTCACACATGATAAACTTCAAAGAAGGGGATTCCAACTGTGTTCTAGATGCTTTTTGTGTGGAGTTGCTGGGGAAAATAATAGTCATCTATTCATTCATTGTCCCATCACTGGACAATTATGGCAATTATTCTTGAATATGGTAGGAATCAGATGGTCAATGCCAGCAACAAGTGTTGATTTGCTGAAATGTTGGAACCAGAATGATGGGGTAGTTAGTCAGAAAAAATGGTGGAAACTTGTCCCTGCTTGCATATGGTGGACCATTTGGAAGGAGAGGAGCTATAGAGCTTTTGAAGACAAATATAATTTTGTGGAGAAAATCAAGATGAATTGTATATTTTTGTTTTATTTTTGGTGTAAAGAAAGCTATGATGAGGAGGCTGAATCACTAGTTGATATGATAGGATCCTTGTGAAGCAGTAGCCTATGCTTGGTTGGGATGTTGTAAAGTCTTTTGCACTGTTATGGTGTAATTTTAAAAAAAAAAAATAATATTTTTCTCGTATATTTCTCACATGGTATTGGTGAATTGGTGAAAGAAAATCAGGTCAAAATTGCGCCATGCATCAAATTCTGGCAACTTTCTAAGGTTGTTTTGTGTCAACCCCGTATCTATGAGTGTTGTGTGTAAATCAACACCACCACAAGGTCCCCTACCTCTTGTGATGATGTGATCATAACCCACAAAATTCCACCGGCACAAAACCTTCCACACGCCATTATAAATAGTTTTCTCCAGTGGTGTTTTGCGAAATCCAACACCACCATAAGGTCCAACAACCTCCAGCAACCAAACCCCAATAAATGCCACCGATCACGGATCCCTCATGCGCCCTCATGCTCGGCTAGATCTAGAGTTCCAGTGATCGCGTCGGTACCACGTGTCGGTGTGTGACTTATTGCGGCTAATTTTTCGGCAACTTGTTCAATATTGACTCATCTTTTAATTTTGAGACTATCCATATATTTTATACGTAATTTTGAGAACTTTTTGGCAACCATTGCACGGTTTCCACCCGATCTGAGTTTTCCAATAGTGTCTTCTCAGTTCTCTCTATTTCAGATTCACTTTTTCCAGAGGGTATACTCAAATATTTGGATCCGTTAACAATGATACTCTCTTCAGTGACTAAAATAACATGTCCACCATTTTCTACCTATGGTTGTTCTCCATTGGCCTCTTCATCAGTTGGACATTAAGAATGCTTTTCTTCATGGTGATCTTGAGGAAGATTTCAAATTAGAGCAACCACATGTTTTGTTGTTTGGGGGTGGGAGTCTAGTAGCCTTGTATGTCAATTGCGCAGGTCGCTCCATGGTCTGAAACAATCTTCTAGACCTTGGTTTGGAAAGTTCAACACAATAATTCAGGAGTTTGGCATGACTCGTAGTGGAGCGATCACTTTATGTTTTATCGACATTTTGCACCAAATTTGTGTATTTATTTGGTGGTTTATGTTGACGACATTGTTATCACCAGCAATGATCCGTATGATATCATTAATTTGAAGCAACATCTCTTTCAACATTTCTGGACCGAAACCTCGACAGACTAAAGTATTTTCAAGGTATTGAGGTTACTCAATGCAAATTAGGTATTTTTTTTTACACTAATAACATTTGTATTTCAGTCAGTACTTAGATAGTACTGAAAAACCATATTTACAAAAAAGGAGAAAAAGATTATAGTCTTTCCAATGCTAAACCCGGATCTAGATGGACCCTAAAACATCTATGATCGACTTAGTCTCATTGGAGTAGACATTTGTACACCAAAAACAGAACAACAAAATACATCTAAGCTTGACTTCGTGCAGGTTATTGTCCCTATTTTCAAAACATCTATCATTTCTCTCTCTCCATATAGTCCACCATATGCAAGCAGGGATCATCCTCCATCTTTCTCTGTTTGTAGCCCAACTCCAGCCTCATCCCAACTGAAAATAGTCTCATCAATCTTACTAGGAATACTCCAGGAAATGCCAAATCTGCCACAGTTGGTCAGTGAAATTGCAATGTAGAAAGAGGTGTTTTATTGTCTTTGTATTCTTACCACATAAGGAGCATCTGTTGCATAGAGATATACCTCTCTTGGCCACATTGTCCAATGTCAGAACTGCTTCATTGGCTAGGAGCCAGGTGAAGCTTGCCACTTTTGTGGCACTTTGACTCTCCAGATTTGCTTCCAAGGCCATTTGAAGTATTGATTCTCCCTAAGACTTGTTTGTTTATATCCTTCCTTCACCTTGTATCTTCCTTTCTTGTGCCCATGCCACCGTAAATAGTCTTCACTTGTTTGAATCTCCACCTTTTCACCTGGTTTTTTGGTTCGATGATGCTTCTCTCAGAATGAAACAAATCCATTCTAGCACCTTCTTACTAAGCGTAACCTTCCTCATCATATTTCTGCTTCTTTCCACCCAGTCATACCATGCAACATTGTTTGAAGTCCATCTGGTGATGTCATATGATTTAAAACCTTGGTTGAAATTTATTCTATTATCCCCCATAATTTCTGAAGACAGGAGATGATTTTTAGTAAAATAGTAATTACGGGATGTAAGAACTGAGTTGTTTGAATGAAAGGGGTCAATTTTCGGCTAGTCTACCGAAAAAAGGGAGGTTCTGCAATCCTAGAAAGTAGGAGAGAGAGTGTCATTGGTAAATGTGCCTGGGAGCATTTTTTACACCAAGTTTTCTAGTTGAGGCAAACAAGTTATTCAATCCAAATTAGGTATTGTCATTTTGCAACACAAATATGTCCTAGACATTCTTGAGGAGAAAAGAATGATGGGATGTAGACCTATTGGCTGATAGAGGATTTCCAAGAAGATATTCTTGTCATCAAAGATATGATCCTCTAAGATGAGAAGATATTCTTCATATCAAGATATGATCCTCTAAGATCTTAGGATAATTGTGGTAATCTAGAATATCATTACTCTGATTTTTCTATTAATGTAAAATATATGATTCTGTATAATCTCAGATTTCATGGGATTTAGGTGATTCTATTCCACAATCACTTATGTATATATAAAGCCATGTATATGACATAGAAACATATGAATAAAATTATTCAACAATCTTATTCCACATGGTATCAGAGCTTTAGGCTTATCCCTGACCAATTTTATTCATCCTATCTTGAAAAATCCCATTTTGCTATCTTTATTTGCCCAAACCATGTCTGAAAATGATACTGCCGCAAACATTCCATGTTTTTGTAATCGTAGAGAATAATTCTACCGTTTCAACTGGAGATTTGCAACATTCAGCTTCAACAGATAGTTGTTCATTGACCTTCACAAGTATTTCTTACTCTTTTATTACTAATGTCTCAGACAAACTTTCTCCAACGTGGGTGGTTGATTCTGGGCAACTGATCACATGACCAGTCTCTCTCATCTCTTCATATCATATTCCCCTTGTCCTAGTTATAAAAAAATAACTATAGCTGATGGTTCAGTTATCACTGTAGCTGGTCAAGGAGACATACCATTTGGAAAATCCTTGATACTTAAAGATGTCCTTCATATCCCAAAGTTATCTGCAAATCTCATTTCTATCCAGAAACTCGCCAAAGATTCCAAATGCCAAGTAACTTTCTTCCCTTCATATTGCTTATTTTAGGAACAGAACACGAAGGAGATGATTGGGCGTGCTAGTGAGAAAGGTGGTCTTTATTGTTTGGATTTCCACAATGGTGAATATATATCTAAGAATTCCTTGTCTGAGTCTATCATGTCCAATAAAGAGAAAGTATGGCTTTATCATCGTCGGTTAGGTCACCCTTCCTTTTATGTAATCAAAAAGATGTTTCCATCTTTGTTCAAAGATTTGATCGTGGAGTCTTTTCATTGTGACGATTGTGAAATTGCAAAACACAAACGTATTTCCTTTCCAATTAGTCACAAAAGATGTCAAACTCCATTCTCTCTTATTCATATTGATGATCGTACAAGAGTTACGTGTATCTATTTGCTAAAGCAAAAATCTGATGTCAGTCAAATTCTTCCTACCTTTTTTAATATGATCAAAACCCAATATGATGTGCCAATTAAAAGATTCCGATCTGATAATGCCAAGGACTACTTCAATCAAAACCTCTCTTTTCTTCCAAAAAGAGGGAATTATTCATGAATCTTCATGTGTCAATACTCCTCAACAAAATGGGATAGCAGAGAGAAGAAACGGTCTGTTACTTGACATTACTAGATCATTGTTGTTTCACAAAAAGGTGCCAAAACAGTATTGGGAAGTCATCTAATCACTGACATCTTAGTAACAGAATGCCATCAAGAATTCTAAACTTTCAAAGTCTGCTTGATACTCTTAGGAATTTCTTTCCAAATTTCGAAATCTCCAATAAATTGGTTCCTAGAATCTTCGGAAGTGTTGCCTATGTTCATATTCATTCTCAAAATAGAGGCAAATTAGACCAAATTCTTTGTTTCAGCGGATGTCACATTTGATGAGAGTGAATCCTTTTTTTAATCATTCTTACAATTAAGGGGAGTCATTGAAGGGACAGGAACCTCTAGATTGTCACTATTTGAGTTGTCCATTTCTAGTCGTGCCAAATTCTTGCCTGAGTCACCATTTCTTCGGTCACCTGAGTCTCTAAATCCAAATGAACCCATTGAGTCTCCTAATCCAAATATAGATAATGGAATTCTAGAAAATAATCTACCATTGCAGGTATATTCCAGAAGAAAGAGACAAACTGATCAAACTAGTTAGTTGCAATCATCTCCTCAGGTTACTACTCCTAATACCCATCCTGAACCTGTTGAACCATCAGAAACAGCAAACCAAACTGATCATGAAGAAGAATTTAACCAACCTAATGACCTTGACCTTCCCATTGCACTCAGAAAAGGAACCAGATCTTGCACACAACACCCTTTGAGCCTTTCCATGACATCAAAATCTATCCCCAAGTCATAAAGCTTTTCTATGTAACCTCCACACAATTCCTATCCCCAAAAATTTGTTTGAAGCATTAGGAAATAAAGAATGGGAGAAAGCTATGAAGGTAGAAATGGAAGCGTTGGAGAAAAACAAAACTTGGGATATTGTGGAATTACCAAGAGGAAAAAGGTTGGTTGGGTGCAGATGGGTGTTTACAGTGAAATATAAGTCTGATGGGTCCATAGAAAGATATAAAGCACGTTTGGTAGCAAAGGGTTATACACAGACCTATGGAATTGATAATTTGGAGACTTTTGCCCCAGTGGCAAAAATGATTACATTGAGAATCTTATTATCATTGGCTGCAATTTTTAATTGGAACCTACAACAATTTGATGTAAAAAATGCCTTTTTACATGGAGACTTAGATGAGGAGATCTAAATGGAGGTGCCATTGGGTTTTGAAAGCAAGAAGTGAATGGTGTGTAGACTGAAGAAGGCACTTTATGGATTAAAGCAATCACCTCGTGCATGGTTTGGAAGATATACAAAGGTTATGATCAAGCTAGGGTATCGACAAAGTCAAGGAGACCACACCTTGTTCATACGACACTCAAAAACAGGAAAGGTGACATCATTGTTGGTTTATGTGGATGACATCATAGTAACAGGTGATGATTCAGAGGAGATACAAAATTTGAAGAAGTGTTTACTCAAGGAATTTGACATCAAAGTGCTTGGAAAATTAAAGTAATTTTTGGGAATCGAAGTGGCACACTCAAAACAAGGAATCTTTATTTCCCAACAAAAATATGTGCTTGATTTACTGAAAGAAATAGGAAAATTAGGGTGTAAACCAGTGGCTACACCAATTGAATATAATCATAGATTGTGCAATGCTCCAGAGGATTCTATGGTAGATAAAGGCTTGTAGGGAAATTGATTTACTTGTCCCATACAAGGCCGGACATTGCATTTGCTGTAAGTGTTGTTAGCCAATTTATGCATGATCCTAGAGAAATGCATCTTCAAGCTGTAAATCGGATCTACAATATCTTAAAGGAAGTCTAGGAAAAGGAATATTATTCAAAAGAGGAGGTGACATGGTTTTAGAGGCTTATACAGATGCGGACTATGCTGGTTCATTAGTGGATCGAAGGTCAAGTTCATGATATTGCACTTTCTTAGGAGGAATCTGGTGACTTTGGAGGAGTAAAAAACAAAGTGTAGTAGCTAGATCAAGTGCAGAATTCGAGTTTTGATCTATGGCTACGGGAGTTTGTGAGTTGTTATGGTTAAAGATAATCCTTGATGATCGCACTAAGCATATGGAGGTAGACAAACATTTCATTAAGGAGAAACTAGATAGAGGACTCATTTGTACGCCATTTGTATCTACAAAAGATCAGGTGGCTGATGTTTTAACAAAAGGATTGCCAAACAATGTGTTTCAAGATCTAATAAGCAAGCTAGGAATGGAAGATATCCATTCACCCGCTTGAGGGGGAGTGTTGGCTGATAGAGGATTTCCAAGAAGATATTCTTGTCATCAAAGATATGATCCTCTAAGATGAGAAGATATTCTTCATATCAAGATATGATCCTCTAAGATCTTAGGATAATTGTGGTAATCTAGAATGTCATTACTCTGATTTTTCTCTTAATGTAAAATATATGATTCTGTATAATCCCAGATTTCATGGGATTTAGGTGATTCTATTCCACAATCTCTTATGTATATATAAAGCCATGTATATGACATAGAAACATATTAATAAAATTATTCAACAATCTTATTCCACAAGACCCATTGACACTCCTATGTTATGAATGCTAAGTTCCCCATAAGACCTAGGGAGCTAATCAACAGTCCTCGATGGTATAAATAACTAGTTGGAAAGTTGAATTATCTCACAATGACTACGTGACATCTCTTTCCATACGAATGTTGTAATTCAATTAGTGACTTATCTCCGTGATAGTCATTGGGATGCAATTATTTGTATTCTGCAATATATATAATTAGCTTTAGGTAAAGAACCACCCGAACCACTCTTTGATAATCAAGGCCATAAGCATACCATTGATGCTGACTGGGCAAGATGATCCTATGATAGTCGTTCAACATTCAGATGTTGTGTTTTACTAGGAGAATTTGGTTTTCGGAAAAAGTAAGAAATAGAGTGTGGTTGCTCGATCTAATGTAGAAGTAGAATATCGAGCAATGAATGTAGCAACTTGTGAGCTAGTTTGGATTAAACAATTGTTGAGAGAACTGAAATTTGGAGAAATCAATCTAATGGAACTTGTGTGTGATAACCAGGTGAAGCGTCATATCGCATCGAGTTTGGTATTTCATGAGAGGACTAAGCACATTCATATTGACTATTACTTTCTCAGAGAAATATACCATCGGGAGATATTGTTACAAAATTTGTGAAATCGAGTGATCAACTTGCATATATCTTCACCAAGTCCTCACTAATCCTCATATTAGTTACATTTGTAACAAGTTCGGTACATATGACTTCTATGCAACCGTTTTTGAGGGTTGTTAGAATTAGATTAGGAATATAAATTGTGTATAGAATCCTACTTGGATAAGGATTGTAAGGTAGTGTCTATAAATAAGGCTCGGTGTAATAATGCAGATACATAATTCAATAATACTTTTTCTCTTATATTTCTCATAGTTTCCATTTTCATGTTTTACTTTCTCGTCTACTTTTGTATCCGTGCAAAAGCTCACAATTAACTGATGTTGATCAACAATTGTCTGCATTTCACACTAAGATACCAAATCAGTTTTTTTTCCATTGTTGGGAAGTTCCTTCACTACAAGTTAAGAACATAATTTTGCTAAACATATCATGCCAAAAGGAGAATATGTGTTGAAGTTTGCTTTTAGTTACTGCAATAGTTCTTAGCAAAATAAGCTGTCTAGTTCAAGGTAAATTTGAAATTTGAATTTTAGGTAGGTTGTTTTAGTTGTCGAGATATTTTAGGATTTTTGAATTTTAAATTATGTGGATTATGTGTTTTATGTTGGCTATTTAAAGCCCCTCAATGCTTGGTAAAATTATTGAAAGCTATTGAAAGTCTTTTCAATCCATTGAGAGATATTTCAAGCGCTTCATTCTTTTTGCTGCCCCATTTTTAAAAAAAACACCAACAGTGGTATCAGAGCTTCATTGATCTTACAGGATCTGTAAAATCTTCCTAAGAACTACTATACCATTTGCAACGCGTAAGGGTTACTCTTATAACCTGTAAGGGCTACCTTTTTAACCCGTCAAGGCTACCTATTTTAACTCTTCAGGGTTACTATTTTCAACCCATGCTTTTTTCAATGCACTGCTTTTCTAAACCAATTTTAAAACAAAAATAATGGCAAGCAGCAGTCTCTCTTTGAATGCCCCAAAAATTTTCATAGACGAAAACTAAGAAAAACCCTTACAACCTCTCCATGCAAATCCTACAAAAGTTTAGATTAAAGCACTTTGAAAGAAACATACTATACAAGACAATGTCATGGAAAGTATTTTTGAAGCACAAAATCATAAGAAGAATAAGAAAAAAAAAAAGATATTTTGCAAGTTCAAAAACCGTGAAAAGAATTCAACATCAACTACCAAAGTAGAAATTGAGGAGGAGCACTTTTTTCAATTGCAGTAACTAAAGCAAAGGAGGAGTGTTGAAGTTTGTTTTTAGTTACTGCAATAGTTTTTAGCAAAATAAGTTGTTTAGTTTAAGATAAATTTGAAATTTGAATTTTAGTTAGGTTGTTTTAGTTGTTGAGATATTTTAGGATTTTTGAATTTTAAATTATGCAGATTATGTGTTTTATGTTGGCTATTTAAAGCCCCTCAATGCTTGATTAAATTATTGAAAGCTACTGAAAGTCATTTCAATGCATTGGGAGATATTTCAAGAGCTTCATTTTTTTTGCTGCCCCATTTTTTTTAAAAAACACCAACAATATGTATATTCGTAATGTTTCCTAAATTGGATAATGCCAAGAGGAGCATATCAATTCCTTATACTAGGTACTCTAAACAAAATCAAGTGGTACAATCATTACAAGCATCCCATTAACACATTCGAGCCATATCAACAATATGTTGGCTATTAGGTGACAACTTGCTCGTCGGATCCTTCTTATACATATGCTTCTTTCTTCTTTTCCCCCCTTTTTACGGCCGCAAGTTAAATGCATAATGGACACATTTCTAATAGCTAATAACAAAGTGGGACCCTCAAAACAGTCCACCACAACCAAAAACTCGGTGTATTGCCACATCCTCCATTAACAACCCAAAACAGCCACAATCAACCCAACCATAAGGCTTCCAATTTTAGAGACAACAATACATAACAGCTCAATCACAAAAAGAAAAACTTGAAATAACAACTTTCAATCACCGTCCCGTGAGTTCGTACAACAATCATGTCTGCAATTGTTTCTTTCTTTTTATAAACAATAAGGGAAGGAGGGGGGCAAATTCTTGTCAAGTTTGCTGAATGAATGCTCTCAAATGGAGAGTTCTTCCATTTAATAGAAAGAATTTTGATTTTCATGCTTAAAACTCTACTATTTACACCCCTAAATATTTGTTATTCCTAATTGTAATTTCTTTGAAAATATGCTACATTAATCCCTGATACCTCCTATATATGGAAAGCAATTGTCACCATAACCACAAGTAGGGTCTGGGGAGGGTAGTGTGTACTCATACTTATAGCGATTTTACGTTTGAAAAATATTTTTATTTATTGCTCCTATTGATTATTTTTTTAATTAATCACTGAGACAATGCCGAGTTTTATGACATATATATAAAGGAACACTTGCACCAAACATATAAAAACAACAATAAAGGGGGTTGATCCTCCTTGTTGTCTTCTCAATTCCCTGTTGAAGTACATTCTATTAGGAATTGTTCATCTCTTTTATGTACTTCGTTAGAGTTCACAGTTATATATTACTCCCTCCATCCCAATTTATATGTCACCGTTTGACTTGACACAATGTTTAAGATGAAAGGAACACTTCTGAACTTTGCGGTCTAAAATATATCTTAGATATTTGTGGCTGTTAAAGAGTAAAGCAATATTAAAGAATAAATCAATCCTTTTATTAACTTGTGTTGTGCGGTATATAAAGGGCTATACCCAGATGATACAAAGTCTTGATATATACAAAGTTTGTACATGATATAGGAGATAAAATAGGATAATGAAGTGATTGAGATAATCTCTTATTCTAGAAACTAAAGAACAACTAAAACAAGAATAAGCTATAGTGTAGGATGAATATTCAGTCGTTATTAGCTATATATTATTTAATTAAGGGTAAGCAAGGAATTTCTAAATTGAACTGTTTCTAACTATGGAGAGATGACATTATTTTTGGGACGGACTAAAAAGGAAAGGATGCCACATAAATTGGGGGACAGAGGGAGTATGTTTTTAGTTTTTTGAAAATTTGTTTTCTGCTTGCAGAGCATCGGCATGTTGGTTCCACAAACTTCAATCTACTCAGTAGCAGAAGTCATACAATATTTACGCTGGTATTTTATATTTTCACTAATGAACTATAAATCTGCGATTCATTATGCTATTTGATATTACTTGCATATAGAGTTTCATCAAAACAATATGTTTATAGTAATTTTAGCTAATTTTCTTTTAACAGACAATAGAAAGTAGCCCCTGCGGTGAATATAGTGAAGGAGGGGCAGTTACCTTGTCACAACTGGTAAAAGCTCTGCTCTAGACTTGTTAGACTTCAACATAATTACTTTGAACTAATCATACATTTCTTACATCTTGTTTGGATGGCTTTTACTTATTGTATTATATTGTATTATTATTTTAAATTTAAATACAATATATGTTTTGATTGTTATTTAAACCTTTTTGTATCGTATTGTTAAATTCGTTGTTTTGTAACAATCAAAGTGCCATTCTATGTAACGATTGATTTGGTGCATGTGTTGTTACCTTTTTTTCTTGTTCTCATTTTGTCCGTACTTATTATTTTATAATTCTATTTTACTTTTCACGCATCTTCTTTTATAATAATCCTACTCGTGCCCAACTTTTTCTTTGTAATATTGTGAGTTTATTATTCATATTGCTAGTGTGTGGTATTATGAAATGATAGCGAATTGATACGATCTATTATCGTTATATGTATCAAAACAATATAATATGATACATTATGAAGCGATGCGTAACAACCATCCAAACAAGTTGTTACTGGCTTAAACTAGTCCTCACTTCCTAACAACTAATGTCGGGTCAAGTTTTGTTGTTTGTCCCAAAGAGTTCATCTTCGTTTTGATTGAGATCTTCTAACTCTTCAATTCCCACTTTTCTGTTTCTTGATAAAAAAATATATGCTTGCAGCACCTTATTGATTTAGCAGGTTCTGAGAGCTCAAAGGCTGAAACCACCGGTGTGCGCCGAAAGGAGGGATCTTACATCAACAAAAGCCTACTGACTCTTGGAACTGTAAGGATCCAAACAACTTTATTTTATTATCAGTAAAATAGTTTTTCTGGACTAACATCATCTTTTTTGACATTTCAGTAATAAAGTAGCTTAGTTATTTAAGAGAAGTTTATATACAAGAAGTACCCGTTTTTATGATCAGTCATCAGGTATATTGACTTGACATTCTGTTAGAATAGAAATAGGAACATGAATAGTATATAGAATCCTACCTGGACAAGGATGGTAATATAGTTTCTATAAATAGGGTTAGTGTAATAATGTAGATACACAATTCAGTAATATTTCTCTTATATTTTGTCACATGGCATCAAAGCCAAGTTCAGAAGCATCCGGGACAAAGAAAGTAGTCACCCTGCTTCTTTCTAGTGACTCTTCAAATTTGATTTGTGTTGTTCCACTTTTCACTAGTGTTGTGCGAAAACCAACACCATGAAGAGGTCTAATGTTTCCCTGCGAGCAAACCCCAACCAACACCAACACAAACTGACCTACCATGCTCCTCCTAGAAGGTCGTCACCTCCAGCGAGATTTAGAGCAGAAGCAGAATATCGAGCAATGACTGTAGCTACTTCTGAGCTAATTCGGATCAAACAATTGCTTAGAGAACTAAAATTTGGAGAAATCGGTCAGATGAAACATGTGTGTGATAAACAAGTAGCCCTTCATATCACACCAAATCCGATATTTCATGAGAGGACTAAACACATTGACATTGACTATTAATGATAGTGAAAAGATACTCTCAAGTGATATTACAAAATTTGTGAAATCGAGTGATCAACTTGCAGATATCTTCACCAAGTCCCTCACCGGTCCTCATATAAGTTACATCTGTTACAAGCTCAGTACATAATGACTTGTATGCACCAGCTTAAGGGGGAGCGTTAGAATAGGAATGGGAACATAAATAGTATGAAGAATCCTACTTGGATAAGGATTGTAATGTAGTGTCAATAAATAAACCTCAGTGTAACAATGTAGATAGACGATTCAATAATATTTTTCTTTTATATTTCTCACAATTGTAATGTGCACAAAGGACAAACGATTTTAAGAAACTGGAACTTTCGAAGAATCAAACTATAGTTGTATCATTTTAGGTATTTGATGAACAAGGTCAAGTTAAAAGAGGTATGTGGTCCAAAGGGCGGGTCACAGATGGATTTCTCGGTTATAAAAAAAAAGAGAGGTATGTGGTGTGTATTGGTAAGTGATGACTTTATGAAAGGGGTTTAGAAAATGTTGAGTGAGCATTGTATGACACATGAGTGCTTTGCAGATGTTTTTATTCTTAATTTTGACTAATGGGAGTTTATGTCACGCCCCGAGGCTACCCCCTAGATGTAACACGGGACCTAGGATCACGAGTGACCCCAAGCTAACCCTGAGTCTGGCATATAACAAGCATATTGAAAAATAACTAAGTAAATCATGTACTATGTGGAAACTAAAAACAGTGGACATGTAAAATAGGGAAAACCCAACTAGTCTGAATATATAAGATATAATAAGAGTTTAGTGATGACTGAAACAACACTAAAACAACTCGAGCTGAATTGAGTTACTGGGACATGTCCCCAGCTAACTCTAGCAAGATTGAAACTAAAAATCAAGACTAAAAGATAAAGCATGTTTATTGTCCTCGAAGTATGAGGACTCACCTCTGAAGCTGCTGAAGTCGGACTGAGGATCGAACTAAGCGTGATATGGATGCTGAATGCCTGAACCTACATCATGAAACGATGTAGCGCAAAGTATGCGTCAGTACTTGGAATGTACTGAGCATGTAGGATATAGATATGCTAAGTTGAACACAATATATAAGCTGAACAATGCATAACTAAGAACTGATATAATCTGAACAAGGATATAGATATGTACTGAAGTATAATTGAAAACTAAACTGAATGCAATGACCAGTACTAATTATATTAACTGATTACTGAAGTAAATGCTGGAAACTTGGTCAATGCACTAAGAGTCTGACTGTGGGAGCTACTATTAACCGACATAAACCATGTGAGCTAAGCGTGGAGTCCAATGTATACGCCCCATCAAGAGGACCGAATATACGTTGCCAGGGGTATAGAGGCATGACTGTGGCGTGATCACTGAATCTGATGCCCAACCGAGGGGACTTATAAACCTAGGTGGGCACGTAGTTTTGGGACTTTGAGGGTACACTGAACCCTAGTCCAACTCGGTACTAAGTCTACTCCCAACTGAATATTCATGAAGCTAAAATGCACTAAAATACTAAATAGCTCAAAACACTGACATGCTAACTGAGAATGCAACATTTATATACTGAGAATATGGCATTCGAAATCTGAAGCATGAATTTCTATCTAGTTGGCCCAGAGCCAACCAAGTATAATTCATGAACTACGATAAATTTACACAAGCTAGGGTTCTGAGTGCTATGCATGTAATTATACGAAATTATCAAGAAACAAGTTATTTAGATCAAAGGAACCATAATCACAATAAATCTTGAAAATCTAGAAACCCTAGGTCTAAACAGTTGATGAGAATCTGGAAAACTAAAAAACTAACTAAATTTTAGGGACCTAATGGGTGAAAGGAACCCACTAGTGAAATCCCACATACCCGGTGACGAAATCTACAGAGAAATCCTTTCGATTTCGAGGCTGAATTTTGAAGAACACTCCTGCTTGTTCTTGGGAGAAGCGGTCGATTTTTTCCTCTTCTTTTCGCTCTAAGTTGGGTGATTTTGGGAGAATGAGGGTTCTGGGTATTGGCTGACTAGATTATTAGACTTAGGCTAAGTAAAATGACGTAGTATAAGTGCCCAATGCATAGGGGAAAAGACCAAAACGACCCTGACTTAATACTGACGGACCGTCAATAGGACCACGGCTCGTCAACTGGGTCTTGGTTATGGCCCTGCCCAATAGTTCTCTACTGAAACAAGCGTAACTTTTTACTCCGAGCTTGGATTTTAGCAAACTCGGTGGCGTTGGAAAGAGGACTCACATATCTTTAATTTGATAGGTCCTGGGCCACCTAATTCATTTTGTGCTAAAAAATATGATCGTTTGAAGTTGACCCATACTTAAAGGCTGAACTGCCCCATTCACGGTCCACATCACAGACTGTGTGAAGCACCACGGGCCGTGTAGGCCACCGTGGCTCTTCACAGTGAGTTGGGTGGTTCCTGGTCAAGTTGACGGACCGTGTGGGGTTCCACGGCCCGTGAAGGGGTCCGTGGTCCTCCACATTCTTCCAAGTATGAACCATGATGGGGGGTGACGGGTCGTGGTCCTGTACACGGCCCGTGCACCCCTCCGTGGTTCACACTTTTTCCCTTGTTTAGTCTTAGTTAGATTTCTGAGGTGTTACAGTTTATTTAAAAGGTTTCAATTTGTCACAAAATAACTAGACAAGATGAGGCTTGTGATTAATAGAACAAAAAGAAGGAAGAAAGGAAAGAAGGTTCCTATCTTTGGTTTTCATTTATTTTGGGCTAATATTTACTTGTTTTCCTTGCAGGTTATTTCTAAGTTAACTGATGGGAAAGCTTCTCATATACCATATAGAGATTCAAAATTGACCAGGCTTCTTCAATCCTCATTAAGTGGTCAAGGACGTGTATCTGTAAGTTCTTTTTTCTTTATGTTTTGACTATCATACAAATGATCCTTATTAAACGGATGTTTAAATTATAGGGAATACCTTACCAATATGTTTTTCTTCATCTCTAATAGCTAATCTGCACTGTGACTCCTTCGTCAAGCAATTCTGAAGAGACACATAACACATTAAAGTTTGCTCACCGTGCTAAACACATTGAGATTCAAGCAGCACAAAACAAGGTCAGACAAGTCCAGATACATGTCGTCTTTTATTGTGGATTGTCAGTAGTGCTTGAAATTGAAACTGTCAATTTGCAGATAATTGATGAAAAATCACTTATCAAGAAATATCAAAATGAAATTCGTCGTCTAAAAGAAGAGTTAGAACAACTGAAGAGAGGTATCGTTACAGTTCCACAAATGAAAGATAGTGGAGAAGATCTTGTGCTCCTGAAACAAAAGGTAACCTTGAATGACGTTGCTTTATCCTCTGGCCTCTATATTTTTTCCCTTTCATCAGTCAGCAACATTGACTGGGAAAGGTCATACTTCTGTTTCATTCAACTTTATAAAAGATTACAGCTATTCAGATACTTTTCAGTGGGATTGAGTTGATGCCATTTCCTCACTATCAATTTGCATATCAATTTCAGCCTGGTTTTCTTGAAGAGGGTCCTTGATGAAGTGATAGCAGGAAGGGGTGGGAAGGGGTACCTTCTGCTAAGCTAATGTGAATGAATAGGTCAAGCATCCTTGCTGAAAAATAAAAATAAAAATGAATAGGGCAAACATATTTAGTTAACAAATAAAAATGAATTGTGCAAACATAATTAGTTAGGGTATCCATTCATGGGTGGTCATAGTGGTAGCTTTCTCAGTACTTGTCATCTTTCTCTTTGTTTGAGATTTATTTGAATTATTTTGGTAGATTTTAGAGACCTCAACAAGTTTGGGATTGAGGTATAGTTGTTTATTTTGCTATATGGTTTATACCTTTCTGGTTTTCTTTAACCGATAATGGGCTTGTAATATTTTATTACTGGTTATAGGGTGCTGTGTTATGAAGCCCTCTTTGAACTATTCAGTTATCCTTTCAATAGAAATGTAGCTGTCAAACAGTTACTAGACTTAAATATTATGCACTGGCATATTTGCTGTTTTTTATGCTTGTTCCTGCCCTGCATTTTTTTTTTTTTTGTAGATTCTATATGAGTTTGTTATTTGATTGAAGCTTTCATATGATAAAGAATGCAAAGGTTTAGCAGCTTTCCTGTTATCTGACTGAATCTCAAAATCATTGTTGTCTATCTCAGACATCTGGCTCTCACTGAAAAATCACTGCGGAATATGTTAGGTTTTTCTACAGTTAGTACATCATTGTCATTAACAGTGTTTGGTTAATAGTAAATTGGAAGTTTTTGTTTAGATATTGTGTTTGGAGTGTACAATGGTTTGTGACTATTGTGTAATGCATTGTCTAACTAAAGTCCATCTATTTTGACATAATTTGTAAAGCTAGAAGATGGTCAAGTCAGACTACAGTCGAGGTTGGAACAAGAAGAGGAAGCTAAAGAGGCTTTGCTTAGTAGAATACAGCGTCTAACAAAGCTAATTCTAGTATCCACTAAAACTTCACAGTCCTCAAGAGTTCCTCATCGGGCTGGTCCTAGAAGAAGACATTCCTTTGGGGAAGAAGAGGTGCTGTTACTCGTAATGATTCCTTTGTTTTGATACTTGCCTTTTGCAGTATGTGCATTTAGTTCTAGTACTTAGTAGACTTTCCCAAGATAACCGGTTTTAATATGATGCAACACTTGACACAAGGAAGGAACCTGCCTTTACATACTAGTACTGTTTTTACAAGGTCTTAACTTCCCTTTTTCCTTTCTTTTGTTGAATGTATAGCTTGCATATCTTCCCCATCGAAGACGAGATCTCATCTTGGAAGATGAAAATGTTGATTTGTATGTTTCGGTTGATGGCAATGTGGACACTTCTGATGATACATTCAAAGAGGAAAAGAAGACTCGGAAAAATGGATTGCTAAACTGGTTTAAACCACGGGTATTTGGAATCTAGTCTATTGTTATTACAACTGCTTCACTTCTTACATGTCTGTTTCATGTTTCTGCAATTACGTTAGTGGCATGTACATAGAAACTGTGTTTATTTATCAAGTAACAAGCACATTACACTTAACAATGACGATCTGGGTGTGGAATTATAACAGAAAACAAGAACCCCATCAATTTAGGGATTTTGAATTTAGAGACCACGTGTGAGGGGTCAGACCGACAACTATCAAAAAGGTTGGCGGAGCAGCACGTGAAAGGCACATGGGTATTTTAAATGTAGTCCCATGTTTGGGCCAACTTCAGAAGCCCAACACGAAGAGCCCTGTCTCAAGGAGGGGTGGGGCTGATATTGCAAGCCAAGCATATTTAATGACTTAGCAAACAACAGTCTTTTGTTACAGAAACAAAGTCATCTCTCTAGAAGCACTATAAGATCGTTTTCTCCAAGACATAGTTCAAGAAGACATGCAAGGCACATAACAACCACTATTTTTTTTTGATAACTGTGGTATCCGGTCCAGCTTTCGCGCACCTCGACTAATTCCATGGGATACCTGCCACCTCCCGCCAACAATAGGTACTAGGTAACTTTGTCCACCAAGGCTAGGACAGATGGGAAGAATCACCTAATGTTTTTGTCTTCGCTCAGTTTTGAAGCTGAGACCTCAAGGTTCTCAACCACTTCATTGACCACTTGGCCACACCCTTGGGTGCCACATAACAACCACTATTAGAGGAGAAGGAGGTGGCGAATACGATGGGATATTTGATATGTACTAAATACTACTAGAGACAGATGACAAGGAATTGAGAGATGATGATATCATAAAAGATGAAGAAAGGTTGCCTAAGGTCAAGGGGAACAAAATTCAACCACAATAGTTGGGGAATGGGAGGTCGAGCAGGCTGAACCACTTCAAATTCAACAAGCAATAATAAACAAGGGAAGGGAGACATCTTTATGGGTGCAACAAAACATGATCAGACTGGGTAAAGTATTAGGGCAGATTTGCAGGGCCGTAAATAGGAGGTTTGGAACTACTTTTACAAGTAGATAGTTCTAGACAAGCAAGAAGCATGGAGGTTGAGGCTGTTTGTAAGAGAACAAGATTCAAAGGCTCGCAAGTGCTGTAAAGTCTTGTGAAGTTTGATCTGAAATTTTAAAAAAGTGGGAATAGGAGCAAGGGGAGGAATCAGCTAAACTGTTATTGATGAAGTTCTAATTTGTATCTTGGGTTGTAGGGGGCTTGAACAACAGAGATAAAAATAGATTGGTAAAGAGTTCAGTGGTAGAATGGAATGCAGATATCATATGTCTGTAAAAAACTAAACTGGAGGGGGCTTATCAGATGAGGTGAAACAGATATGGAGAGGCAGATGGGTCAGGTTTGCATGCCTGGAGGCTAGTGGAACTAGAGGGGGGAATACTGCTGCTGTGGGATAGTAGGGTATGGAAGTGTGAAATTCTGGAAACAGGTGCTTGCACTTTAACCTGCAAGTTTGAGGCAAATTTGAGGCACAATTACATAATTATCTTGTCACATCACAGAGGTGTATTCTCCTAACTCCTATATTGAAGGAAGGCTAGAGTGGGAGGAGATTGGAGATGTAAGGGGATTAATGAAAGGGCATTCGGCTGTCTGTTGGACTTTAATGTTGTTAGATTCATATCAGAGAAAAGAAATTGCTGAGAAGAACAAGGGGCTGAGAGAAATTTCTGATGTAGTCATTAAAAGTAGACAAATCATGGATGTAGACTGTAGTCATAATAGCCAATGAAGCAGTAGATTACAGAATGAGGCAAAAGAAGCTATAATTTTTGTGCAATTGTCAACTGGGAATATCTTTTGGATGTGATGGAGAGAACGGGTTTTGGAAAGAAATGGATCCAATGGATTAAATACTGCATCTCAACTGTGAGATTTTCTGTGCTCATCAATGGCTCACCAACATGCTCTTTCAGTGCACAAATGGGCCTCAGACAGGGAGACCCTTTGTCAGCTTTCCTATTTTTAATAGCCATGGAGGGGCTTACAATATGATATAGACAACAAAATTGAATAGATGGCTTAGAGGTTTTGATGTTGCCAGAACTGGAGGAGGCAGTCTAGAGATCACTCATCTACAATATGCAGATGATGCACTTATACTCCATGATGCTTATGAAGATAAATTCAAACCTTTGAGGGTGATGTTTTTGTGCTTTTTGAAGGGATTTCTGGTTTACACATTAACCGGAGGAAAGCTTCTTATACCCTATTAATGTTGTGCAAAATATGGAGAACACTGAATGCAATCTTAGATGGTGAAATAGTAGGGGATCTTCCAAACATCTACTTGGGGCTGCCACCGGGAGCTAAATCTCTGCCTTCAGAACTTTGGAATAGTGTAATTAAGAAGTGTGGAAAGAAATTGGCAAGATGGAAGACTCATTATTTATCTAGGGGTGGCAGATCGACTCTCATCAACTCAGTCCTTGATTCCCTTCCAACCTACATGATGTTTGTATTTCCAATCCCAATTGGGATTATCAACAGGCTGAATAAAATCAGGAGAAATTTCTCTGGCAAGGAAACAATGAAATGAAGGGATACAACTTTAGTGATAGCTGGAAAGAGATGAGTGGGATTGGGAATCATGAATCTGAAAATTCCGTGTAAGTCTCTTAAATGAAATGGTTATGAAAATATAGCAATGAGAATCAGTCTCTTTGGAAGTATGTCATCAGTGCAAAGTATGATAGGAAGACAATTGGATGACCATGAAGATAACCACACCCTATTGAGTTAGCTTATGGAGGTCTAACAGACCTTTGTGGAGAGAATTCAAGGCCAACACTACGATCAAAGTGGGTAATGGGGAAGATTGATTTCTGGAGGGATGAATAGCATGAGGCAGGCAAGCTAGGAACCATTTTCCATACATACATTCATTTGTGTCTCACCAGCAGAAGACTAGTGCGCATAGCACTGGACACCTCAAGGATGAAGCTTCATTTTTGGAAGGCAGTTAAATGAGCCGGAGATTCAAAGAGTGGCAGACCTTTTCAGCAACATAGACCAGTTTAATTTTCTGGAAGAACCAGATACCTTACGGTGGAAAGGAAGCAAAAAGGGCATTTTCAAAGTGAGTAATGCTTACAGTTGGATGAACCACTCCACCCAGAGTCCAATCAATTGGCCATGGAAAGGTATCTGGAAAGTCAAAATACCGCACAAAGTGGCCTGCTTTATATAGTTGTTAGCCAAGGAAGCAGTACTGACTCAAGATAATTTGATGAGGAGAGGGATATCGTTATGCCCTAGGTGTTTCTTCTGTGGTGAGACTGCTGAGATAGTCAACTATCTATTTTTTTACTGCAAAGTCACTGGACCACTGTGGAGGATATTCTTAAATCTCGAGGGAATACTTTGGAGTTTGGATTATGCCAGTAAAGATTACGAACAATCCAGAGCTGGTGTGCAGGCAAAAATAAAAAATAAATGGAGAATTGTCCCTGCTAGCATTTGGTGGACAATCTGGAAGGAGAGGAACTCTAGGTGTTTTGATAGTAAGCAAAAGATCAAGCTAAACTATCATTTGATACTATGTTTTTGGTGTAATCAGTTCTACTCAAATGATAATATCTCTATAATTATGTTCTAGATTCGATTTAGGGTAAAGATAGCAGGATTTTGAAGTTAGTGTTGTAAATATGGTTTCAGTGTGTTGCTCACAATGAGATACATACAAAGTTGCCAGTTTCAAAAAAGAAGAAGTTTGTGTTGATCAATGATTAGAGCTAAATTGCCTTTTGATGCTATGATTTTGGTGTAATCAGTGATACTCTAATGATTTTATCTCTATAATTGATGTTCTAGATTCAATTTAGGATAGAAATAATAGAAATTTGAAGTAAATGTTGTAAATATGGTCTGTTTTGCTTAGAATGAGATATATATAAAGTTACCAGTTTCAAAAAACAAAAAAAGAAGTTTGTGTTGATCAAGGATAGCATGGTTGGTTTAATCCTATGTGTACCTTGATTGCATTTTTACTGCAGTTTATATTGCAACAATTTCTATTGTTGTAGGCTTTTAATCTCAAAGGTCAATCAAGCCTTTGAAACTAGTGAAAATATTCGCCATAATCTGAGTTACTGCTTTCAACGGGACTTCCTTATCTTGTTACTTGTGCTGCTTCAAATTCTTATTTTATTCACAGAGACGAGACAGTGGGTCAGTTACCTTGGCTAGCACTAGTGATAGATCCAGTGGACCCAAGTCAACTAGTACACCATCCACTCCTCAAGCTGAAAATCACATGGAATCGATAAACTCACACTCTATGCCGACAGAAAGCACGCCATCAGCAGAACATTTATCTGATGTTAGATTGGATAAAGAAGTTCCAGACGACAACCTTTTGGACCCAGAGACTCCTCTGGTATGAAAGTTAATATTTTTTTTGCAATGTTTGATAAAGAAGTGAACATCAGTATATCTATTGAATATCATGTAACAAACTCCAATATTGGATTAGCAGATTATGTTAAATATAGTGTTGATCTGGAAAAGCTGCTCTTAAATTCTTCCATTTCTAGGTTGTGTGAAGTTTCTCTGAGAAGTCCCAGTTGAGGAAACTAGTGATTGGATCCAAAGTTTTACCTCATGAAATGAATACTAGAAAGCTCCACATGGAATCATTGTCAGCTTTGTGCTTAAGCATAAATAGACAATTTCATGTTTACAGTGCTTTTTCATGGTCTTTTTACTCATCGTTTTACTTCTTGTGTAATAGACTAGCATGAAGACAATTGATCAAATTGACCTTCTGAGAGAGCAGCAAAAGATTTTGTCCGGTGAAGTGGCACTGCAGACGAGTGTTTTAAAAAGGTTGTCAGAGGATGCTACACACAGTCCAAAGAAAGAACAAGTGCAAGTATAAGTCATGAAACATTATCTTGTGCATCTTATTGTTTTCTTTTTAAATGCAACTGTTATACTTTCCGACTATTAACTCTTTGAGTGCCTAAGATGGAGATTAGGACATTGAAGGATGAAATAAGAATGAAGAATGAACAAATAGCTTCATTGGAGATGCAAATTGCTGAGTCCATTATTAGCCCTTCTGAGAAGATGGAGAACCAGGAAGAAACTGTTGTAAGTTTGGCTTCTTCTACATCAATAAAATTATTACCTTATCAAATAAAAGAATCTGGTTTACTTCATCAAAAAATAAAACAGTCTGGTTTCTTCTACTATTGAATAGAAGCAGATATGTGAAAGTATTTCTCGATTTACACTGTTTTTCTTTTGTCTGCACTCTGCAGTCTGTTACTGAGCTCTTGGCACAGTTGAATGAGAAGTCTTTTGAGCTTGAGGTAGTATGACTTGTATGCCTTCACTAAGAATATTATTTCTTCCATTCCTCCTTGTAGTTCAAGTTTATGCATATCCTTTCAATTGTAGGAAACATCATCCAGTTATATTGCTCTTGCCAGGTTAGAGCTGCCGATAATCGAATAATTCAGGACCAGCTAAATCAAAAGGTGGAGTGCCTCTTTCAGCTGTTTCCTCATGGAATGTTGATTGGTCCATGGAATCTGGTCTAATGAGATTTCTTATTTTGATAGACCCATGAATGTGAGAATCTACAAGAAGCAATTGTGTCCTTAAAGCAACAGCTTTCTGATGCCCTAGACCAGAGAAGCCACAGTCCATCAGTTGCCCATTCACAACGTCTATCTGAAACCAAAAGTTTACTTGTGGAGCTAAGAGCTGAAAAGGAGAGTGTTTCCTTAAAGGATGCAAAAGAAGCATTATTCCTACAGGCCCAGGTTCTTATCTGTTTTTCTCTGTTGAGTAAAAACTCTTGCATATCACCTACTGTCTTGTTGGCAACTCAGCTCATATACCTTGGGATATATATATATATATATTTGTTGCAACACAAAAGAAAATGATTTGCTAGAATGAGAAAGATGAAACAAAAAGAATCTTACTAGAGGGATAAAATCAGCCTCAAGCTTAAGGTCATTTTCTCTCAGCATTTTACATTTTGTTCCCAATATGATTTGCAAAGTGTTTCTCCACATCTAGAAACCTTCTGCAAATGTCTTTAGGTTTTGTTATCTCGTTTGCCACCTACCGTTAAATACACAACCTGACAATCATATTTCTTTTTGATGCAACATTCCCGGATAATCATATTACTGTTGTTTAAACATAAGTGTACGTGTATGGCTGTATGCGACTTTTGGCTTGTTATCTTTTTCTCCTTGCAATACCTAATCTTTGCCATGCCTAATCTCTGAGGCTAAGCTATTTTTACTTTCCGACTGAAAGAGGCTGCCTGTACCCAGTTTCCTGCTTCTGCCACGAGTATATACCCTATGGAATGACTTATTCTTGCGATATATTCATATTCAATAAGTCTCTCATCTTTAATAGTAATGCGAACTGCACCCAAGGGTGTGGCCTAGTGGTCAATGAAGTGGTTGAGAATGCTGAGGTCTCAAGTTCAAAACTTAGTGGGGAAAAAAACAAACACTAGGTGATTCTTCCCATCTATCCTAGCCTTGGTGGACAGAGTTACTTGGTACTTGTTGCTGGTGGGACATGACAGGTATCCAACGGAATTAGTCGAGGTGCACAAAAACTGGCCCGGACACCATGTTCATTAAAAAAAATTAAAAATTGTAATGCGAACTAAGTGCGCTAGTTGATGATTGTGTTGTGTCATTCTCTGCTTAAGATGGAGCTCCATTACTGTGTAGGTTAAAGTGATATTTTTGATGTTTTGAATAAGTACTCCAATATTTGGTTTAGAATATTTTTTCAGACAAGATTAAAAGGAGAGATTATCAGGTTGGTTTTAGAACATTTCATTTTTGGGCAAGATATGAAATAGAGAGTTCTGAAATTAGAGGGATGGATTGTATTAGGATCAGTTTTAGAGCCCTCAAGTTGTCTTCAGAAATTGTTTCTTTCAATAACCTACTCTTTTAATAAGTGTATTCTCAAAGAGAGTGACATGATCTATCTGCATATTCAAAATAAGTACTATTTTAAAAGTAGAAAAGCTCTCAGGCACAGTTTTCGAGGGGGAGGGGAATCTTTTTTCTCTGATGACCTCTGGTTTATTTCCGGCGTTCTTCTACAATTTGTTTATTAATCATCTCTTAATGGTTAATCTATAACCTGGTGTAGTTTCATGGGGTAAAACAGAATCTGCTTTGTAGTAGGTTTAAGTCTTACGTCATTACCAGACTAGCAGCCAGAGCCGAAGTTTGGTATGAATGGGTTGAAAGAAGTAGAAATTTGATGCGCAGAACAACCTATAGCAGGAAACCATTGGATGGATAGTTTTAGTGTTACAAGAGGCATGAAAAGACTCCGAGACTCATACGAGAAGGTGGTAATTATGCAAACAACAGGCAAACTTCTTTTGTTTGAGAAAACACAAGTTTGGAAAATATAAGCATTGTTACAGTGCAAGGAGGGGTTAGATCTGTCATTATTATTCCAGAAATTACATTCAATGCAGGGTGGAGGAGACGTAGCATTTTAGATTGATAACTTCATCAATGAATATAAAGGACCATTTGTTACAAATATTCCTAGGTAAACAGATCCTAAGATTCCAAATGGAGACTCAGTTAGGGCCAGCAAATGGCAGGCTAAGGAGGCTTAATGTATCTCATATCAACATATCATTTCCGGAGGTGCTGCAAATCTTTATAATGGACTGTTAGGCAGGTGCATTGTGGGGAGTTTCAATGTAAATTTGAAGAACCAACAGAAGTGGGCTGTGAGCGCTTGGAAGAATGCTTTTGGAATTAACAGATATGAAATGGGTGGTTACTCCTTATTTGAGTTCCCAAACAAACACATGGCAGGGCATATCTTACAGGGAGAAGGGGGTTGGAAGCATCTGAAGATCCATTTGGACTGGTGATGGCCTACTGCCGGATGCTGCGACCATGTGAAAACCTCAACATGGATAAGAGCAATGGGTCTTCCTCTCCATCTTTGGACAGAAAATATTCAAAGCCATTGGGAAGAGGTTGGCTTCCAATAGAGGAGGGAACATCATGAAAGAATCACTTAAAATGGGCTAGGATGAGAATCAAAGTAGAAGGCGCTGAAGTTCTGAAAGAGGTTAAGATAGATGATAATGGTCTTACCTTTATTAATCCCATTTGGTGCAAATTGTAGAACATGGTGGTTGCCGGAGAGGATGGTTTCAATGGGCAAAGAAACCCTGCATAGAGAGGGATATCGTATACCTGAGGGAGAAGCATCCTTTTTAAATTATACCACTAGCAAGGGACCAAAGACACGTGTACCTGAGGGAGGGGTGGGGTGGTGGGGCACACATTTTAAAAAGAGTAAATTTTAGGTTTAACAAACATAAAATCATATTTGTATGCTATAGTTATAGTTTGTATAATTGTGCTCCATAGCAAATTTTATGTTTGCTATGGCTATTAATCTGTATATTTCGGTATACTTATACATAAAAATTAATTGTATAAGTATATATTTGGAATTTGTATACAAATAAGAAACTGACTTGGTTGTAAGTTGTATAAGTAAATGTTTTTTTGTTGTGATTTTCAGTCGTATATGTATATGTGTATCATATGTATTTAAATATAAATCTGTATATGTATATGTAACTGTATTTTTGTATACAGCTGTAAGTTGTATTAGTATATGTTTTATTGTTGTGATTTTCAGTCATATATGTATGTGTATTATATGTACTTAAATATAAATCTGTATGTGTACGTAACTGTATTTTTGTATACGTATAGATTTGTATACAGATCTCTTTTTCGCTTTATGCAAACACAAATTATAATTTGTTTAATTTGTATTTGTATAAAGCAAGAAAGAGAGAAAGGCAAAAGAGAACTGGTAGGGGAAGATCTGTATTTGTATAATTATAAGTGTATAGGACGAAAATATATGTATTTGTATATATAGTTTTCTCTTACTTTATACAAACACAAACGTAGTTTATACATTTGTGTTTGTATAAAGTGAGAGAGGCGAGTGAGATTTCTAGGGAGAGAGGCAAATGACAAAGTGTTTGCTACGGATTAGAATTAAATGAAACTGTGGTTATAACATTTGATTTGAATTAATAGTTTGCTATTTTATACAATTTTTCCTTTTAAAAATATGGGGCCATTCGTGGGTCAGCAAGAAGCCACATTTGAATGAACAAAATGACCAGCTTTTAAAACAGGCCCAGTTTTATTTTTTGAGGCCCAACTCATTTGTTGAAAAGATGTCTCAGGATATTACAAAAATAAAATAGATAGCTGCATTATCTCTAAAATAAAATAGATAACTGCATTATCTCTAAAAGATTTGCAGTAAATCTATCCTTAGCTAACTTTTAAGATTTCAAATTGTTATTTTGTTAAGTGAATTTAGGAGTTACTCCCTCTGTCCCTAATTACTTATCCACATTTCCTTTTATAGTTGTCCCTAATTACTTGTCCATTTTGACAAATCAAGAAAGGACAAATTCTTTTTACCTATTATATCCTCAATTAAATGACTAATTATTTTGAAAAATGTAGAACTTTTCATCCACTTCATAATTAATAGGGGTAAAATGGTAAACTCACTATATCATTAATTATTTTCTTAATGCGTGTGCCAATTCAAAAGTGAACAAGTAATTATGGATAGAGGGAGTAGCTTCCTACTTTTTTTGTGATTTGATTTTGCATATAAGTCATTAGCATATTTTTCTATTTTTTAGTTAGGAATTGCAGCTATAAATGTATGTCTCTAAATTATTAATAAAACAATTTCCTTTGTCAACATTGCATTATTTTCTCTCTATGCCTTTTCTATGTTGTTCCTTAATTTCTTCGCTAAAAACCAACAATTGGTATCTAGAGCCATTTTCATCACGAGGAATCTGTGAGTGAGGAAATCTGAAAATAGCTTTTCCAGATAGCTCCTCCTGTCTTTGGCAAACATTATCATCTATGGTCAGTAAGAATGGAGACTTCTCTTGAGGTTTTACATCTTTAAGGAGGTTGTGGGAGAGGATTATGATGTTCTTCCATTGCCCAATAATCCCACGGTGGCCCAATTTAAAAGCCAAAAGGAATATAAAATTAGAAAATCAAAGGCCAAATCAAATATAATCCAAATAAAATAGATACAAAAAAAGTATAGATGGGAGAATAAATAAAGAATAAATGGAAAACAAAACTACAATTTACATATATTCATTTAGTGGGAAAATTGTATAAAATAACAAACTATTAATTCAAATTAAATGCTATAACCACAGTTTCATTTAATTCTAATCTGTAGCAAACACTTGCCATTCGCCTCTCTCCCCAGAAATCTTGCTCGCCACTCTCCCTGATCTTGCTCGCCACTCTCCCTGATCTCGCTCGCCACTCTCCCTCGCCTCTCTCACTTTTATACAAACACAAATGTATAAATTGCATTTGTGTTTGTATAATGCGAGAGAAAACTGTATATGCAAATACAAATACATATATTTTCATCCTATACACTTATAATTATATAATTATACAAATACAAATCTTCCCCTACCAATTCTCTTTTGCCTTTCTTTCTTTATACAAACACAAATTATACAAATTACAATGTATAATCTGTGTTGTATAAAGCGAGAGAGAGATTTGATATATAAATGTTTTATTTCGATTCAATTGTATACAAATTCAAATTTTATGTAGATATACAAACACAATACATATATACAATTATCTAACCGATATAGATATACAATCACTGTGCTTTTATACAAACGAAATGCTTTGATGCTCCATAGTGAACATAAAATTTGCTATGGAGCGCAATTATACGAACTATAGCTATAGCATACAAACATGATTTTTATGTTTGTTAAACACTTAAACCTAAAATTTACTCTAATTTAATTCATGAACTATAACTATAACATACAAACATGATTTTTATGTTTGTTAAACACTTAAACCTAAAATTTACTCTAATTTAATCCATATATAATGGATTCAATTACGAAAAGTGAGATTGTTTTACTTGAGTTCCAATGAAAAATGAAAAACCAGCCAATTATAGGAAATGCCTGAATTTAAGATTTCGTGAATCAACAAAATAAAAAGTTGTCGTTATAGAACACATAATTCAATGGAAGCAATGATAAATAAATACAAATAGAAAGGAAAGAGAGGGAATACTAAAAAATAGAAGAGAAGTCTTACAAAGTTATATACCAATCAGTACTCCTTTTTTTGTAATTCCTTAATTAAATCTCAGTTAATTAGGATGAAGTTCCTTAAAAACCTTTCCCTTCTTTAAAATATCATGAACAGTTCTGTAGGTTTTGCCCCTTTTTTCTAGGATATATAAAATAGCAGGAACTTATGTGTTGTCCAGGAGGACTCAATGATTATTCGTTCGCCGAAATTGCCTCTTTATGAAGTTGTTGGAATTACTCGTTATAAGATATTGTTTACAATTGAGGTCTCATCAATAAAGTTTGCATTTATGTGTGATCTTGGCATAGGTAGCATGCATTCTAGAATTCTTCTCATTACCTTTTAGGTGAAAAAGATCCCACAAAGAAAAGAATTATATGAATTTTTTTTTTTTTTTTTTTTTTTTTTTTTTTTTTTTTATGATTAAAAGTTGTATGAAGTTGTTGGAATTACTCGTAATAAGATGTTGTCTACAATTGAGGAGGTCATACCAAAAAAGTTTCCATTTATCCGTGATCCTGGCATAGGTAGCATCCATTCTAGAATTCTTCTCATTGCCTTTTTGGGGGAAAAGATTCTACAAAGAAAAGAATTGTATGGTACAAAAATAACATAACTTGTTTTTTGTAAAAGAAAAATACAAGATATTGACACTTCACTGGTGGGGCATTGTCCCATTATGACACTTGGAGAGATCACAAATTTATGTCTATGCATACATGTTTGTATTACACACAATGTTCAAAATGCTTATGGTACCAACAAGTACCCCATACTTATTAAGTAGTAGTTAACATTCTTGTGTTATGTATCCACTACCTCATCCACAACAATATGTCAACTGAATTGTTGCTTTTCCTCCTGTTAGGCAAGAGAGATTGAAGATCTCCACAAGAAAGTGACGGAACTGGTTGAGGCAAAGCAGCAACTGGAGCTCCGGAACCAGAAATTGGCAGAAGAGAGTACATATGCCAAAGGGCTAGCGTCTGCAGCAGCGGTTGAATTAAAGGCACTTTCTGAAGAAGTTGCAAAGCTAATGAATCATAATGAGAAATTAGCTGCTGAGCTAGCTGGCCAGAAGAGTTCCTCTACCCAGCGTAAGCCAAGTGTTGCCATGCGAAATGGAAGAAGAGATCCTCATCCGAGACGAAATGAACAAAATGTATTGAGTGCAGAAATGAAAAGAGAACTGGCTTTGAGCCGGGAAAGGGAGCTTTCATATGAAGCTGCTCTTGTGGAAAGGGATCAGAAAGAGGCTGAATTACAGAGTAAGGTTGAAGAATCCAAACAAAGAGAAGCCTATCTTGAAAACGAACTGGCAAATATGTGGGTTCAAATTGCAAAATTAAAGAAGTCTCAGGGAGTTGAATCTGATCCTTCTGAATCAACCATATCAGAAAGCCAAAGAATTGATGGTTTTGAGGTTTGGGATAGTGTTGTGCAGTCTAGTTGGCGTCAGTGAGGGATGTTTGTACTTAGCTTTAAGAGTGAGTTGTGATTGTATGATAGTTTAGTAGGATTGTTGCAGATTAGGAGGGCCATTCTGTTTTTCCCCTTATGTGTCACTGTAGGTAAATTAGTCGTGAGGGACTCCCTGCATTGTTTTGTGCATGTTGAACTTACTGCTCTTGTACATAGGTTGATGTTGGCAATTTTCATAGCTGGAATGTTGAATCATAGGCATGCATTTTGCGCACTAATTTTGGGAAATTGGTTTGCTACCTTTTACCAGTTGTCTCTACAAGGCAATTAGTATTGTAGGGGAGAGAATTATTTTTCCTCTTTGAGTTGGACGTTTCACTTTTGAGTCTTTCCAGAATGTTGTCAATACATAAATACGCCATTTAACTTGGCTTCAGTGGACATTCATGCCTCCAACTTTGGATGTCTACAAGTGGAAACTTTTAACTTGTATAAAATTAAACAAGTAAAAATATACATCTTACATGACATAATATATGTAGGATGCCACATAGGACACAAAATTGTCATGTAGGATGCTAAGTAGGACAAATGTGTATTTATTTAGTTTTATACAAGTTTAAGGGTTTATTTGTGCATACTCAAAGTTGGAGGATATAGATGTCAGGTGAAGTCAAGTTAAATGGCATATTTATGTATTATGCCAAAAAATTTTGGGCAAACTACATAATCTCACTAGTTTAGGTCCTAATTACTAAGATTCTCAATAGCTTAAATATTACTTCCTCTACCATATTTTGTGCTTAGGATACGTGAGTTTGAATCCACGAAATACATGTACCACTCGAATTTTAAAATGGAGACACATATTTTATTTGCTTAAATTAATTTGTTATAATTAATTTCCTTAATTAGACGAGTAATTGAGGATTTTCAAAAAAATGGACAATTAATTTTGAAAATTTATATTAATCAAATCTCTGAATATAAGGCAGAAATTAAGGAGTGTATTAATTCCATTTTATTATTTTGTGAAATAATAAATTCATTAATATTATTAATAAAAGTCAAAAATATGTATATCTTGATAATGTAATTTGATTAATATCATTTTATTACTCTTACAATTAATAAATTCACTAATTTGATGTATCTGTTGTCAATATGTGAAGTATCCAACAAACTAAACACTTAGGGATCGTTTGGTAAAGTGCATAAGAATAATGCTAAATAGAGTGTATTAGTAATACTTGTATTAGCAATGCATGTATTAGTTATGTTTGCATTAATTATACATAGATTATTATTATGCATTGTTTGGTTTGATGCATTAAAAATAATATGTATTAGATAAAAAAAAAAATATTTACAAAGATACCCTCCATTATTATGATGAAAAAGATTAAAAAGTGATTCGAGGGGCAATTGAGTCTTTAATTGAGCTAATGCATGTTGCACTGCTAATACTTAGAAATCATGGTATTGGTAATACACACCTGAATAGACAATAAAGTATATAACTAATGCGATCATTAGTTATACATAGGCTAGAAAAGAGTACCAAACAAGGTACAAGTAATACACAAGGCAAATGCATGTATTATTTTTCCTAATACACTCTACCAAACGATCCCTTAGATACATAAGTATCATACACGTACATTCATATGTATCATAGAAGTATCTAGTATTACTATAATCTATTTGTTATATGTATCTAATGCTAATTTCATGTATTTATTTATATGATCTGATATTAATTTCATGTATCTGTTTATATAATCTAATATTATTTCATGTATCTTTTATAGATATAATTTGATGTATATCAAGTATCAATTTCATACGTTATATTCAAAAACATGTATCTCAGATACATAATAAGCATATAGTAATATTAGGATTCTTAAAAGCAACAAATAAACTAGGGCACAATAATAAGCCTATCATTGTCAGCTAAATTAGGGGAAACAAGAAATAAATCAAACAAAAGAAATTTCGAGTAACTTACAAACCCTTGCCGCCGCCGATCGATAAAACAAATACTGATTTTCTCATAAAATATTTATAATCGTAACTCAGATATATGAACGCTTAATTAGATACATGTACATCTAATACCTTTCATATCTCTCTCCTCTTGGCAGAGACCTTATACCCTTCAAGATACATAAGAACAATGAAACAAATAGTAACAAGCTTTCATTTATAATGCTGATTATCAATATTTAGTTTTGAAATTTAGAGATGTAAACATGTATTGAGAGGATTAAGGAAGAGAGAAAGAGGTAATGGATGTGAGTGAGGGACGTGAGGGTGGGGGTGAGAGATACATACAAGTAATGGGATTGGGGAAGGGAAATGACCAATGTGAATGAAATAATTTGAATTGCTAATGGACTATTAATTAATGAGTTTAAATTTTAAGACAATTATTCAATACCATATTTAATGAATTTCATGTGTATATAATTAAATCTTTTAAAATATATGGTATCAATATTAGAAGTGATAGTATGTGTAATTGTCTTAAACTAGAGGAAAAGTAAGTATATATGGTAGTAAAGTATGTCTAGTTATGTAGTTTTTCTAAAAAGATTTGCCACAAATTATGCCAAAGAAATTGATGGACAATAATATGCCAAGCGGAACTGAATGATTGTATATCTATCTAGACTACTTTAAACATGTATTTTCTAACTTGAATATTAAATTACTATAATATCCCCAACTAGAAACACCCCTTAACATGAATGTTAAATTAATATAATACCCTTGTCATAAACACTCAAATTTAATATATCTTCTACATTTAGTTATTAATACTTCTTCTGTTTCACAAAGAATGGTCTAGTTTGACTTGTCATAGAGTTTAAGAAAATAAAGAAGACTTTTGAATCTTGTGGTCCTAAATTAAAGTTATGTCAAATGTACAAAATTGCCCTTTAATTTTGTGGCCTTAAACATGCCACGTAGAAAGCTAAAATTAAAATGTTACAAAAAAAAAAAAAAAAGAAGAGGTCATTCTTTTTGAAACAGACTAAAAAGGTAAGGAGGTCATTCTTTTTGAAATAGAGGTATTATATTAAAAGAAGACACATTTTTGTACTGAAGGGTTGTGACTTTTCAGAAAAATTATGACTTTTCCAAAGGATTGTCACTTTTGATTTTTCTGATAAGATACAATAAACACTTATTCATACTATCTTTTGTTAGCCATAAATAGAGGGCTTGATTTAGTTAGTGAGGCTCCTACCGAATTGTTTCATCTTCAAATCTCAGAGTATCACAATTTTGTCACATCTGGGTGAAAAAAAATCTGAAGTGGGAATCTCATAGAGAAAATTCATAAATAGTCTCTGAACTATTGGAGTAGGTCTAAAATAGTCTCTTAACTATAAACTTATTGATTTAGTGCTTTAACTATTCAAAATTTTATGAGGTTTGGTCCCTTAACTATACACTTACCGATTTTAGTTCCTTAACTATATATGCACTAACCGGTTTTAGTCATTTAAATATTCAAAAGTATATTAGTTTTGGTCTCTGTCTATTTATTATATAAATAATTTAGGTTCATATTAATGAAACTCATGCCTCCGTGAAATTAAGTATTTAACCTATTTTCAGTTTTTCTCTCTCCTCACCATTTTTTCTTAAAATTACTCTTGTGAAAAGAATCCTAACCTCCACAATTCAAAATAAAATTAATGAGGAAATAAGATGTAAGTCCTTATTTTATTTAATGGAAGATAAAATAAAGCATATTATTATTGCTAATAACTTGAATATGTCATATTCCCTTCTTTAGCGGTTAACAATTCATAATCAATGTAAATTTATTTTATTTTATTTTTCATATAAAAGAAATATAAGAGATTCGATCTTATTACTCAAATTTCTCTACGTAAAATAAAACGAAAAAAATAAGAAAATCAATCTATTTCAAACTATTAAAAAATCTAAAAAATAAATATATGCAAATTTATCATTTTTGAGTTTTAACTTGTAAAAAATTAAACAAATTCCCTTCAATAAAGTTGTTGGAGTACATATTTTGGAATCAAAACATGTGAGTAATTGTAATGACCTGATTCCATCGTTGGGGAAAAGACAATGAGGAAAGAATTGGACCAGAAAAACTTTTGAGTAGTACTTGAAATTTCCTAGCCTAGTCCAAATTTGGACGAAATCAGAGTTAAGCGAGTCGAAGAAAATCTGATAATGAATGACAAGTGTAATAATGAAATTGATTGCGTGAATGGATAGCTAAGACGTTAAGGAACCCGTACGACTTTACGAAATCGAATTCGGGCGAGTAGAGCTCCCGAAAATGATCTTAGCGTGAACAGGTGGTTTTTGAATGTCAAGGGTTGAAGGTGTGTTGTGAAATGGGGACTTGGAATTCAAATTTCAACATTCTGTCTCTGTGCATGCCGCCGTAGCCGGATGGGTCCCGCTGTAACGGGACAGTCGTGACTTAAATAAGGTAAAACCCCCAAAAACGTTATTTTCTGCAAAAGTTCGTTCTTAAGAGCTAAGGAATGAACCAGGGCTATTTATTGAAGGTTTCCCACCTCTTCTAGGACTAAAGGTAAGGATTTTACTCCCCTAATCCGTTTTTCGATCCGTAGAACTTGGACTCTTGGTTAATTACTATTGGGGGAGGGTTTTGAAATGAAACTAATGATGGAAAAAACCCTAAATTGGGTATTAGGATTTTGGGTTTGGTCTAGGGTTATTGGGTTTGTTATAATCTAGATAATTAGACTTTTGATTGTTGATCCTTGCGTATATTAATTGTTTGTAGACCTAGAACAAGCGGAAAAAATCCAAAAGGGAAGATTCAAGTGCCTAGGGGGATTCGAAGTAGATGATGCTTGTGATTTCATGTTGGTGTGATATATGTTTGTAATTGCTTCATTATAATGCATGTATGTATGCGAATGTTGCATTATTGATCACCCTAATCGTAAATGACAAATAATTGAATAATTGTATGCCATGAATCACCTCTTGTTGTATGATTGTGAGAATATACATTGTGATTGTGGTTTGTTGAATAGAGCGGGTGTCATGATCCGACACACTAACTTAGATCGATTTTCACGTACTGGCAAAAATATTGGAACGGGTGTCACGACCCGACACACTAACTTGGATTGATTGCCACGTATCGGCATAAACATTGGAACGGGTGTCACGATCCGGCACACTAACAGTTTGAATATGGGTTCCATGAGAGGACCATTGAATTGGGTCCCATGAAAGGACCATTGAATTGTGTTGTGTATCCACTTGTGATGATTACATTCATATCTAATAGTGATTGAGGTTGAATGACTGTTTGTTGCTCTAAAATGATAACCAATGTGTATTTCTGAGAACGTGGAATGCTACATTGATCCTGAAAGATGACTAATATTGTATATGTTTGGTATATGCCTGTTTTATGTTGTTGTGGTTACTTGATGTATTCTACTTACAGCGATTGCCACGTGATCCTATCAGTACATTGTGGTTGTGTACTGATACTGCACTTGCTTGTTCTTTGTTGAGTACATGGCATCTTTAGGCGGCTATTGATAGACCTTAGCTAAGTGACTATTGAGCGTGACCGGATTCAAAGATGAGACAGTTCTTTCAGGCTGCCATGGATCTCTCTTGTTTAAGTCCACTCTTTTCAGACTCAGACTATTTGTTTAAGGTATTTGTTTAGTTTCGGGGTCATATCCCTTGTTCTTTGACTTGTCGTTAGTAGAGTTTTGGTACAATGACTTTCTGGTTCTAGGGGTTGTTCTTCCGCATTAGTTTGGTTAAGTTATTTGTTTAAACCTTGGAGTTTATGGGGACTCTATATTATTTCTGCATTTAAACTTTCTTATGTACCTTTAAAGGCCTAGCTTTTCGTTAAGTTGTTTAGTCTGGTTGTAGTAATGATTCTCCCATCGGAGGGTTAATGTGGGTGCCAATCACGACGCTCAGGGTCGTGACAAAGTTGGTATCATAGCCCTAGGTTCGTTGATCTCATTGGTACCAAAACGAGTCTAGTAGAGTCTTGTAGAAGGGTACGAAGACGTTCGTACTTTTCTTCGAGAGGCTATAGGACTTTAGGAAAAACTTACTTCTTTCTCCTCTTTCGTGTTATGACTTGAATCTAATTAGTATGTGGGTGATACAAATTGATATCTTTCCTCCTTCACTTTATGGTCCGAACTAGGGCAACAATAGTGGTAACACCATCACTAGCAAGAGAGGATGTGTATACACTACTGACAGTTGAATAGAGTCACCATTCGAAACAAGTATCCACTACCTCGGATAAATGATCTTTAATCAATTGCAGGGTGCATCAGTTTACATTTTGCTCTTGTACTAGGAGACCGATAATGGTCATCTATGGAACAAACTAATTTAGAAATCGGGTTTGTCTGCAAGTTGTAACTTGAAAACTATGAATGTGTGTTCCTTGTTGCCTGAATAAACTGTGAATGTGGAAGTTCTATTTTCTTGGACGTGATGATATGATCATGTGCACACTAAGTGTGGGTCTGATTTTTTATATGTGCGATATGTTGGCTGAATTGATTAAAACTATGTAAGTTGTAATTGTTGAGTATCGTGAAACTTGTTGTGAAAAGAAGGTCACGACTAAGTTCGATGCAAGGGTCTAGATAATGTACGAGATGATTCGTAAGAAAGATCTGGACATGTCTTACGCTTGAGTAATAACTGCGTGAGTGTCTGGGTGTATCCTGGGGATGTGTGGGTTATGGTGTTAAGTTAATGAGAATGAGTTGGATTGTGTATCGATGGATTGACTCTGGGTAGACAATGATTATCCTAAATTGCTCAGTAAAGCTAAAACCCGTTGGGAGATTTAGAGAAGAGAAAAACCCCAAAAAAATTTATTGCCTGGTTACTGTTTTCGTCTGAGCAACTAGGGCGGGATTTTTCCGCCAACGTGAGGCCACCAGAGCTGGGCAGGGCGAGACAAAACCTCAGCCCTGTCTCCTCTATTTTTCCCAAGTCTCCTTATAGAACCTGAATAGAATCTGAACTAACCCCTGCAATCCAGTCAGTGTTCAACAATCGAGGATAGACTATAAAACCTTGTAATAAAACGAATGTTGTAAAAAACAGCAGAAAAACTGATTACAAAAACAAAAGGGGTGTGCAAAATTTTCTATTGTGAATTTTGGTTGACTTCGGTTGCCTTTTTTGGGCATGTAGTTCAAGGGAAGGGGTAATGGTAGATCCCCAAAAGATTGAAGCAGTCAGGAATTGAGTCCGACTTAGTTCTGTGACTGAAATTAAGAGTTTCGTAGGGCTCGATAGCTACTATTTTCGCTTGTGAAGGGATTAATGTCAGATTTGCAGATTTAAGTTTATAGGTGACAATATTCAAGAAGTTTTTGTAAGGTACAATTAGATAATGAACACCATTACTTTGGAAAATGCATTTAGTATTGTTGTCATAACATGTATGGGTTGTTTAGCGAATGATGAAATTAAGTTATGTCATTTGAGGTTCAAAGTTATACTACGATTTCATGGATTGTTTGTATATCAAGAAGAGGTCAGGATGCGACTGCTCTAATAACAGCGAGGTTTACTTGGTTAAGTTATTAAATGTGTTACAATTGTGGATAACCTGGGCATATGAGGAGGAAATCAGCGAGGCTGTGGAGGCTGGGGAAATAGTAATGCGGGTAGAGGAGTAGTACATCCAGGCAAGGAGGTTGCCCGTCAAGATGACAGGGCTCAATTTTTATGCTTTCTCAGGAAAGACCGAGGTTGAGGCGTCAGATACAGTGATCACATGTACTGTTCTTATCTGTGACCGAATGGCTACTATTTATTTGAATCCGTGTTCTACTTGTTCATATGTGTCAGTTCAGTTGCCTTGTGATTTGATGCGGTTTGTGATGTATTTGATGCCTCCATTCATGTTTCTACCCAGTTGAAAAGTCAGTCATAGTCACCCATGTATATCGTGTTGTCCTATTATGTTTATAGATTTTCAGATTTAGGTTGATTTGGTCATGCTGGATATGACTGACTCGGTATAATCTTAGGCGTGACTCGATTGTCCCCCTATTATGTTGTGCTTAATGGTAATGCTAAGTCGGTAACTCTAGAGATCCCGGGTAGGGAAAGGTTAGAGTGGGAATAGGGTACAAGCCTTAGTCAGCTAAGGTCATATCTGTCATGCGGGGTAGGAAACTGGTGGGGCGGGATTGTTTGGCGTGATTGGCTCATATTCGAGATGTTGAGGTCGAATCCCCCCTCTATTGAGTCTATTTCTGTGGTGTCAGAATTGAGAGAGCTTAAAGCTCAAATCCAGGAGCTTCTTGATTAAGGTTTCATCCCTCCTAATGCTTCTCCGTGGGGTGTTCCTGTCTTATTTGTTAAGAAGAAGGATGGTAGTATGAGGCCTATTGATTTTATCTTAAGCCATAAAGGGGTGGATTAATACCGGGATGACAAGCTTATGGATAAAGAAAGTCCTATTGAGTATACTTGGGTGAAGGCAATTGAAGTATTTTAGTAAGAAAATGCGCATAAAAATTAGGTTAGTCCTTTGAATTTGATGGGTGAGTTTGAGGTGCTGTGTTGATGAAAAGTTTGACTTTGTGGTGATAGTCAGGGCTGACTGAGCATAAGGGTAATAAGAGTTTGTGATGGAATGCAACTATATAATAAGATTGGTTGGCAACTATTGGAAAAGACTTGAAAAAGGAGTGTACAAACATTAGCTCGAGTGTGATGATAAGTGCTTGGTTCTTGTTTTTGAGTTTAGTAATGAGTATGATTGAAATTTTAGCGAAATATATTGTAAGATCGATGGAGATGCGATCAATGATAAACGGAGATCCATGAATTCATAAAAATCTTCAAGGTACAAGCTATTGTTGATAGAGAAAGGGATTGTGCTATACAATGGAAATTACAATTCAGATCTTTCATTGTAAGTCTACATTCGTGGTGATGTATTTTGTCAAGGTATGAATTGGCAAGGTGAGAAATGATCAATTGTATCCGGTATTGAGCATTTGCAAGGACTTCCACCTGGATTGAGTCGTAAGTTTACTACTATTGATTGTTAAGTACCTAAGAAATGTTTCATTTTTAAAAGTGTTGGTTTATAATAAGGTAAATGGTCGGAGTGTTTATGATGGTTGTTAGTATTGTGAGTATGATTCACTAGCTATGCTCTAGTGTGTTTTCACTTTTGTAGATGGATCCCTAGTGGTGGATCAGGGGTACCAAATCTGGCGATGTTCTCTTGGTTGAGTGGGAAGATTGGGAAGATTTGGTTATTTCGAATGCCATAATTGGTGTTGTCTTGGAGTTGTTAAAGTATTTTAGTGGTTCGACATGTACCACTTGCTTATGAGAATTCATAGAAGAGCTACCCTGTGTGATCATGGTTGTTTGACAATCTTAATATTCGTCTAGTCGTCGAGGTCATGTATTGATTGTGTGTGGATGAATGCGGGGATCATTGGTTCCAATTCTACTGTTCTTAAGGGTAATCTACAATCATAATTGTTAAATCTAGCATTCGATAGTATGCTTAGAGGGTTGTATGCTTGGACATATCCCTCGATGAGTATCTGATGTCTAAAGATCAAATTTTGTAACTTAAGCTCATGAAAATTTATGTTGTGAGAAGGAGATGTTGATAAGAACTATGATTGGTTGAGTATTATGAGTGTGTCTTAGTTGGTTCAGGTCCACAACTAATTGTAGCGAGTATTGATTTAGAATTTTATCATGCTTATGTGAGAAAGGATTAGTCCTGATGATTGTGTCAAGGTCCTTGATAAAATGTGGTAGACGTGAGTACGATCAACTTTGGTGGTTATTGAGAATAACTTTTGTTGTAGTTAAGTTTACAAACAACAATAATTATCACTCGAGTATTGTGATGACTTCATTGAGGCATTTTATGGGAGGATGCGTAGATTACCCATAGGGTGGTTTGGGGCTGAAGATGTAAAACCTTTGGGAGTTGATTTGGTGAAGGATGCTCAGGAATAGTTGAGAAGTATCCAAGCTAAACTTCTAGCAGCCCAGATTCGACAGAAAAAGTATGCGGGACAAGTATCCCCAGTGATTCAACTATTCAGATACTACTCTACTCTTACTTTAGCCAGTCTTTCCTAGTTGATCACTTGGGAGCGAGTGATGGGTAAATTAGTATCTATTGTAACGACCTGATTCTATCGTTAGGGAAAAGGCAATGTGGAAAGAATTGAACCATAAAAACTTTTGAGTAGTAATTTGAAATTTCCTAGCCTAATCCAGATTTGGACGAAATCGGAGTCATGCGAGTCTAGGGAAATTTGGTAATGAATGAGAAGTGTAATAATGAAATTAATTGTGTGATTGGATAGCTAAGACGTTACGAAATCAAATTCAGAATCGAATTCGGATGACTTTACGGAATCGAATTCGGATGAGTAGAACCCTCGAAAATGATCTTAGTGTGAACGGGTGGCTTTTGAATGTCAAGGATTGAAGGTGTGTTGTGATATGGGGGCTTGGAATTCAAATTTCAACATTTTGTCTCCGTGCACGCCGCCGTAGCAGGATAAATACTGTTGCAGTGGGACAGTCGCGACTTAAATAAGGTAAAACCCTCCAAAAATGTTATTTTCTACAAAAGTTCGTTCTTGAGAGCTAAGGAATGACCCAGGGCTATTTATTGAAGGTTTTCCACCTCTTCTAGCACTAAAGGTAAGTATTTTACTCCCTAATCCGTTTTTCGATCCGTATAACTTGAATTCTTGGTTAATTACTATTGGGGGAGGGTTTTGATCTGATACTAATGGTGGAAAAGCCCTAAATTGGGTATTAGGATCTTGGGTTTGGTCTAGGGTTATTGGATTTGTTATAATGCAGATAATTAGACCTTTGATTGTTGATCCTTGCATATATTAATTTTTTGTAGACCTAGAACAAACGGAAAGAATCCGAAAAGGGAAGATTCAAGTGCCGAGGGGATTCAAGCTTGGATTCGAAGTAGGTGATGGTTGTGATTTCATGTTGGTGCGATATATGTTTGTAATTGCTTCATTATAATGTATATATGTATGCGAATGTTTCATTATTGATCACCCTAATCGTAAATGAGGATAATTGAATAATTGTATGCTATGAATCACCTCAACTTGTTGTATGATTGTGAAAATATACATTGTGATTGCGATTGTGGTTTATTGAATAGAACGGGTGTCACGATCTGACACACTAACTTGGATCGGTTGCCAAGTACCGACAAAAATATTGGAACGGGTGTCGCGACCCGACACACTAACTTGGATCGGTTTCCACGTATTGGCATAAACATTGGAACGGGTGTCACGATCCAGCACACTAACAGTTTGGGTATGGGTTTCATGAGAGGACCATTGAATTGTGTTGTGTATCTACTTGTGATGATTACGCCCATATCTAATTGTGATTGAGGTTGAAAGACTATTTGTTGCTCTAAAATAATAACCAATGTGTATTATTGAGAACATGGAATGCTACATTGATCCTGAAAAGATGACTAAAATTGTATATGTTTGGTATATGCCTATTTTATACTGTTGTGGTTAGTTGCATGTGTTTCACTTAGTGGGATAGCCGCGTGATCCTACCAGTACATTGTGATTGTGTACTAATACTGCACTTGCTTGTTCTTTGTTGAGTATTAGGCATCTTCAGACGACTATTGATAGACCTCAGCTAAGTGACTATTGAGCGTGACCGGATTCAAGGGTAAGCCAGTTCTTTCAGGCTACCATGGATCTCTCTTGCTTAAGTCCACTCTTTTCGGACTCAAACTATTTGTTTAGTTTCGAGGTTGTACCCCTTGTTCTTAGACTTGTTGTTAGTAGAGTTTTGGTACAATGACTTTCAGGTTCTAGGGGTTGTTCTTCCGCATTAGTTTGGTAAGTTATTTGTTTAAACCTTGGAGTTTATTGGGACTCTATATTATTTCTGCATTTAAACTTGCTTCTGTATCTTTAAATGCCTAGCTTTTCGTTAAGTTGTTTAGTCGGGTTGTAGTAATGGTTCTTCCACCGGAGGGTTAGTGTGGGTGCCAATCATGACAGTTTGGATCGTGACAGTAATGAACTTCTGATTTTATTCTCGTTGCAAAAAAAAAATCATTTTCATTAAATATATATAAATCTCTTGCCACATCTAACGGATAATAACTTTTTTTCTTTTTATAATGAATTTTAGCATATTCAAGTCATTAGCAACAATTATGTTTCATTTTATCCTTCATTGAATAAAATTAGAATTTATATACTTTTCTGGTAAATTTTATTTTGAATCGTTGAAGTTAAACCTTTTTTCATAAGAGTAATTTGAAGAAAAAGTAGTGGGAAGAGAGAGAAACAATTGAAAAATGGGTTAAGAATTTAATTCCATGGCATGAATTCCGTTAATATAAACCTAATTTAAGGCATGAATCTGATAAGTTTTTTATACTTAAAGAACTAAAACCGGTAAGTATATAGTTAAGGAACCAAACCTAATAAGATTTGAAATAGTTAAAGAAGTAAATCCGACAAGTGTATAGTTAAAGAAAGTATTTAGACCCCGACAAAGATGGACACAAGGAATAAGAATGCATGAAAAAGACAATATTAGAAGACATATATAGTGGTGCTCATACTCCTCTCAGGGGTGTCAATATTAAGTATTTAGTCCCTACATTTAATATTGTAGACCTATTAAATTGTGTGACTAATCACTAATGTATATGCTGAATATCCCAGGTTTATGATGTTATAGTTCATATATATATGTTAGTTTGTTACTCAATGCAGGATTCAAAACGTCTTCTCATGCATATAACATTTTATTGCGCAAGTGGATATATACATCAATTTGGCAACCACTCTAGTCCCAAATGAGCGAGCCGCATGAATTATTAGTATCAGTGGACAAAATGTTACTCATACAACATCTTTACTTTTACATCTTTCGGAGTTAAGATGGATAAAGAACGGACATCTAAGTTTATACTTTTAAGGCACATGGACAAATATACCACAATCTCCTATCAATAATCCCGCATGATGAAAATCCATGCTTCTTTCAAACTATACTTATAATTTAGCCAATAAAATTTAAATAATGATCTTTTGTGATTTTCTTCTTTTTACCTTTCGTGATTTTATACATCAAAATCTTTAAACATAGAATAAAATTTATCAATTTGTTTTCACTAAAATTTGAAAGAAAAAAAGTGATTTAACTTATTTGATTGATCACTAGATTACACCTAAAATAGTTATCCTTCTTTATCAACATTTAATGGATCACTATATAATATTATTGCATATGCTATTTCGCATAAATAATTTATGACTCGTGTAATTTAATAATCAACTATATAAACTACTAATATTACTATCTAAGAAATGTGAAAAAGCAAGCAACACTCCGTTAACATGCTTGGTTGCTTATTCACATTCATTTATGGTCCACTTCAATTGTCATTCAATACACAAAGGTAAGTTTTCCACATTTATTCTCTAACCGGCCCACTTCGCTGGCCAGTTTTACCGCCAATTTTAAGTTTTAATACATAGTAATTAGTACAATTATTTGGGCCCCCCTTCAATTAGTACCTCCAATAGTAAATTCTTCAAATATCATTCTTGTGAATGCAATCTTTATTTGCTAATAAAAATTTAGTTGACTCTCAAAATTCTATTGTGCCTCATAAAATGGGACTGAAAAGGTAACATATATTATTTGAAAATGACCTAAAAATTGCTTAAAATCACAATAATTAACAACTTAAAATATTTAAAAATAGATATAACAAAATTGGTTTAACTCTCGAACATAGAAAGTAACATATATTATTTAAAAATTAAATAAAAAGTACTATAAATTATAATAATTAATAACTTAAAATATCTACAAAACAACAAAAAAAGGCTAATTTTTGTACTGCATGTGTCACATAATTAATTTTGGTTATACATTATAAAATAGCTAAAAAATTGAAATGATATACTTTTTTAAAAATAATTGACTAAACCATCGTATTGATAGCCCTAATGTTACTTCTACTCTATTTATTTTTACTTTAATATAGAAAGATATGTTTCATTTCTACCCTCAATCTCATCGCTACATTTATTTGTTATTTGAAATTGAAATTAAAAAGACAAATGACAAATAAGTTTCTATATTAGCTCACTTATGAGCAAAATATATTATAACAATCTTTACTAATTTTTTAACAGTACATAATATATAACAATAATATAACTTTATCCCTGTTGGGCCCGGGCCATGCCCAGACTTTCTTTACTAGTATCATTACACTTGAAGAATAATGCAAAGATTATAATGTCAAAAATAATGACAAACTGAAGCTACCATACTTTGCTTTCTCATTTTTCCGTGGGAAGATGATTTAACAATAATTGCATTCCAATTTAGTCTCACAAGATAAATTTGAGAAGAATAATGTACATGCAAATTTACTCTTTTATCTTATGAAGGTAGAGAGATTATTCATACTAAATTTCGATTCAAATAAAATATTTTAAAATAAATATGAAAGAAATATAGTATATAAAAAATCATAATGTCAAGAATGGTCCAATTGAATAATCGAATATAATTATGCATGATGTGATATTTAAAATAAGAAAATCATATTTATTAGTAACTAACTTATATTTTGAGCCATCATAACATCAAGGACTTCATTAAACAAGGGAGATGGACACATTAAATTCAATCATCTTTCTAGCATTTATTGCTATTAAAATTGAGAATCGATTCGGATTCATGTCGGATAATCAACTACAAAAGTAATATATCTTGTCTGGAGTTAGATAGAGAAATATTAGTAGAGAAAGAGGAGCATACATATGATATTCATTGACTTTGAAAAGGCTTACACCAAAGTCTCAACATTAGCCCTCTGAAATACATGGAGGCTAGAGGTGTACATATCACTTACATTACAGAGATAAATGACATGCATGATGGAGTCAAACCTCGATTAGAATGATGAGAGGAAACTCAAAGCACTTCATAATTGAGATAAGGTTGCACAAGGGATCAATTCTTAGCCCATTTTTGTTTGTCATGGTGATGGATGATTGACGTTGAATATATAAGATAAAATCTCTTAATGTATGTTGTTTGCGGATGACATAATACTAATTGATGAGGCATACATATGAATTAGTGCTAGGTTGGAGGTATGTAGAAAAGCTCTGGAGTCTAAAAGGTTCAAGTTGAGTAGGATCAAATCACTTGAAGTGATGCAATGAATGAAAAAGGCATGGATGTGACACTTGAACCCACAACTTATTCCTAAGAAAGATATTTCAAGAATCTAATGTCTTGTAACTCAGGAAAGTGGAGACATCGACAATGATATCGCACTTCGTATTGATGCAACATGGAAAAAGTAAAAGCTTGCCTCCTGAATCTTATGTGTACCTAAGAACTAAGAAGTATGGAGGTTTGAATATTAAGAATTGCAAACTCTGAAACATAATTGTTGTTGTGAAGCTCTTATGGCAATTGGCAAGTAAGAAAAATGTATTGTGGGTAAATTGGATACATGATATCTATATGAAGAACACTGAGCAAATATCACCTCAAGACTAGTTGATATTTGAAGAAGTTGACTACTCTGAAGATTGTGATGATCCAATGGTACCAAAAGGGAAGATATACTGTGACACCAAATGATGCACTCTCTAGTAGCCAAGGCAACCTGTTGGTTAAGCACTTGGATGCTCTTTAGTTTTATAAACACATTGATTTGGTATGATAGTATTCACGACTATTGCCAAAATAAATAAATGAGGATTACGTTAATATCTACCTCAGAAAAGTTCGCTGAAGGGATATAGATCTGAATGTGTTTTGTACAAAGGAAAATATTTTCTAATAAATGTTCTCCAATTATTTAGTCGGTCAAATATTTTGAAAAATATATTATAAAGAAAAACAAGCTTCTTAAAGATGAGGAAAATGTGTTCCTTAATCAAAGTAGAAAAAACTAGTTACATAAGTGAATTGCAAATTTATTATCTCTTTCCAACAACCCCACCAACCCCCCACTCAACCATCCAAACCCCCGCCACCCCTAAACCACCACTCCCCACCCCATCCTGCTCACACAGTGTTTTGGTAGAATACATATAAATGATCATGGAATAATATTTTTTTCCTTACTTATCAAACAATAGAAATTGATAAGAAACCCACTTATTTTCTAACAAAACATTTTCTTTAAAAAATTATTTCCATTAAAAACATTTTCTCTCATTCCTAACACACAAAATGATAAGTTTTCTTGCGTCCTTGACCAAAAGGCTCGAAAATCACATGAATCTAACTTTAACCCCGATATGGATACCGGACATGGAGTGAAAAAACCAAAATAGACAGGCATAGTAAAGGTTCAATAATAGTCTTAATCTCCTAATAATAATCTTCATAACAATTCACATAATGCACTACATAAATAAATATGACTGCAGAAATGCATTCCCAAGTATGCGCCTTAAATTTAAGTCCCATTTGTATGAATTCAATTCACAGCATACGATCAAATCATCCAGCTTGTAGAGCAAACCTGATTTCCATTAACGTTAAGGAGCAATTGTTGCAGCCACCTTCACGTTATCGGATCCTCCTGATAACATAATGCAACAAAACCAGTCATGGTCAGAAAAAATAACAAGGGTCTGATGCCGAGAAAAGGATAATTCATGATTCAGGAGGGAGAGAGGGAGCTACTTATATGGCCAAATATTACGTACACGAAGACAACTGCTGAAGGTGTCATCTCTAAGCATATCAGGAAGACAAAATTTCAGTGCCTTGCAAGCCCTGCAATAAGCCATACAGGTCATCTTTAGCCTCACAGAAACAGAAAGATCAAAAAGGGCTGTGATATGTCACAAATAAGCAAGCTGAAAGGAAAACCGGGATGGTGATAAACATAAAATTAACCTTGGCTCATCTGATAAATGAAGATAGCACCTGATTATGTGTTTCAGCGATCTTGGTGAAAGTTGCTCAGCAAGTGCACCGACCATATTCCCTAAAACTTGAGCTATTTCAAAAAACCTATCCGATGTGCGATTTGGTACAGATGTAATTCAGACCCACATCATCTAGAAGGATTTTTTGCACAATGAAAGTCGCAACCTGTCAGTCAGTATGAATAAATTAGATGCATGAAAATCTAATCAAGTCAAGGGAGGATGTAATTGGAAAATGGTTTTGGGGAAGCACAAACTGTTTTTGATAGTTCACTCCCCATCTCCATCGTGCACAAGCACCGCGAAACTATCTCTGTTGAAACAAGAAAACTGATAACTTCAGTGTTATCTACCTGCGCAGAAAAATCAAAACGAACAAAGTGCATTTAGGCTTTAGAATAACAATTGATTGAGATAGGTTATGAATAGCATTACTAGCATCATTAACTCCTGAAATTATAACTAATCAGTTTCCTTCTCATGTCATTCCTAGTAGATTAATGAAACTCTTTATACTAACAATGAAAGTAGAAGATGAGACGCATGAATTACAGTAGACATATTACCTTCACAAGGGCACAAATGACACCTAAGCTTGCAAGCCTCAAATATTCAAAGGGTGTCGACTTGCTTGTTGTGTTAAGAAAGGGGTACAAACACAGGAAATTTTGCTGAAAAGTAGAAAACTTTTAGAAGGATCTATTCGAGGGAAACCAAATATCACAAATATGATGGATTACAATTACAACTATCATCACACAAAAGTCTATCCAGATCTCGAGAACACATCATGATTATGAAGTCCATTTACATGAATAATATAGGGCTGGGGTAGTTATCTAAGACAACATTCTTGTGTTGCAGCGCTTCAATAAACCTAAGGACACAAACATGTAATGATCTTCATTTCATCCCTCTTTATGGACATCAGTGGCTATCAAGGATGAAAGGTCATTATTACTTTATAGTCGTGCATTCCGAGGAAAATAAAACCCAAGTATAATTTTATTTTTTTCCTACAAGTAGTGGATAAGATAAATCCAAGTATAAGGTCTTCATGTGTAAATCAAATTCAAATTCTCGTCCAAAGATTTATCAAACAAATGCAGGGTGGCATTAATTTGATACGATTTGGATCTTATTCTTGGCTTGTAGCTGTGGAATTCTTTTTGACAAGTAAATAAGAGTTGAATTTAAGTGAAAATGTGATACTAAGCAAGTGCCGGCAGAATAAGACTTAAGAGATGTAACTATGAGAAGTGTTGAGATTTTTGTCTCCGTGTCATTGTAATGGAAAAGAATTTGCATGCACAAGCAACTACAAATCAACAAAGGCAACAATTTTCTAGCATTCCAACAACATTCCACCTAAAAGTACAGTCAGAAAAGGCCTTTGTTGTATACCAAAAGAGGCCAAGCTTATTGCCATTGACAAACAGATACGAGAACTTTAAAAAAAATCAAAGAGAGAAGAAAATCTTCACCATTGAGGAACGACTTTCTGGTGTCAGGATGAGAGGCTACAGACTGCAAAATAGAAAGCAATGAAAAACTATTTCAATAGGAAGGATAGAAAATTTGACCTTGACCAGCAAAAAACCTAAACAACAGAGGCATCTTAAAGCATTTATACTATGGTAACAACAGATATTTGGAAGTGATACTTGTCATGCTCCAAGAAGGATATAAAACCTAAACTACTTCCCTACTAACATATTCCAGTTTGTTGCATTCACCATCCACCTCTCTTGATACATTTAGCACAACCCAAATATATCCAATTTTCTATAGCTATTTTGACAATAACTCAAGAATGAATAATAGAAACACTATGAAAAAGTCCACAACGAAACGAAGTTAATATACCTGTAGAAGTGCTAGTGCATTACAAACTCTATTGGATTGTACAGGAGTCAGGCTTGGTGACGACAAAACAGGGTAGATAGAAATTATCTCCCGCAAACGTGAAAATTAACAATGGCAAACTTATAGAAACAGCTAGGAACTTCCACCCTATAAGTTTAAGAAATAAGAAACAAATGGTTGAACAAAAAATTTCTACAATAGAAGTTCAAGAAATACGAATGAACTAGTTGAGAGAATAGAAGTCCAGAATCTCATTGAGATTCTCATCATGTAGGAAAAGTTACTTTAATGAACCAATAATATTGGTTTTGCCAAAAGCATACAACTACCTACATATATGATATAGTAGCTTCTGTTTACCATCTAAGTTGGGCTAAGACACAAAAACAGTTTAATTGAGATTAGATTTAAATGACAGAAAAATTTCTCCTCCTAGAGGTGACATTTTCCTTTTTTGGGTTAATGTTTCCTCGAAGGGGGTTTTGGCTCCATCTACATCAAAACAAATATGGAAAAGCGAATCAGAATTCTATTTTGAGACTTTCCTATATTTATGTTTCCACTTATTACCCCAAATCATTTTATTCTGGGCAATGATAAAGTAATCCAACATAAACAATGAAAATAACATACATTGTCTGGTTTTCATTATTGGAAATACAACCTTGCAATGAGCTTAGTATGAAATACAACAAAGGAAGTACCCCATGGGCCACTGTGGGACTAGCTCCCACTCCCACTCCCTCCCTAGCCAAAAATTTCACAAACCTCTCTAATCATCCTAAGAACCTACAAGAGGTTAAGGGGGGAAAGCTAGGACTCGGCGGGACATTTTCAATTTTAAGCATTTGAAATTCTTAGTAACCCCAATCGAAAACCATTAAGATGTTTTCTTGATAGCTTTGTTGTAAAAGGTCATTTAAATGCTTCATTTAATTCTTAACTTTTAATGGTGCAGAGTAGATAACCAGTGCCGAGCGGTACTTTAGTTTCATGTGCATATGACAGATGCGATAAACTCTAGAATTACAATGGAACACTACTCAAAATATATGTAGGAGTGCAGCAATAGTACCAAATGAGTGCCATAACAAGGGGGCTAAATCCGAGAACAATTCCTTCTGCTGGAAAAAGGAAAACAAAGACAATAAGTATATTTAGGGCCTGTTTGGAAGGACACCCTGGTAATTGGATTTGGTGTAATTGGGTGTAATTACATTGTCTCTCCTGTTTGGTTGGAGAGGTAATTACTTGGTCAACAGGTAATTGGTGTAATTGGTAGGGGATAATTACACTCTACAATTCAGACAGAGGCTGTGAATTGTTGGTAATTACATGGTGTAATTACCAGTTGATTACTTTTTAATTTTTTTTTTTTATATTTCTATTATTATTTTTTGTTTTAATTTTTTTTACTTCTATTATTTTAGGTTTTTTTATTTTAATTATTCTAAAAATTTGTAAAAGTTTATTTTTTATTTTATATTATTATATTTCATTTTCTTCTTGTTCTCAACCTTACTTTACGTGATTCTATGCAATTTTTTTCGTATTATCTATTTCTTTATGCCATGCTTAGTATTCTAATTTTTAAATTAAAATAGAATTTATTGTTAAGTAAGGTTATAGACTTACGTTTTCTTTTTTAAGAAAAAAAATAAAAATAAATCATATTTATGCATGCTATGTTGAAATTTGTTATAAGAGTATTATGTTAAATTGTTTGTTTTGAATTTATAACTTACGTTATATTTTCAGTTTCATTTGTTTTAGTAATATTGAATTCATATTTGCACGTCATTTTTTAATTAGACTTGATAGACTATATTTTTGTCAAACATTTAATAATTTATGACATTTTATTTATATATTAGTCTTTTTATCAAACATGCATTTCACGATGTTCGTAGAAACTTCATACTTTTAGTTTTTATGATCAATTCAATTGAAAAATATTAATTTGAAAAAAATATGAATCAATTATTTTTTCATAATATTAGTTAAAGAAAATATGTTTATTAATTAATATATTTTCAAAAAATATATATATCTTAAATATTTAATTTAATGTCATTTATAAAGTTTCTTATTTGCCTAGTATAAATTTTAAATAATTAATTTTTATTTTTAAAATTTAATATAATTTTATGATTGCAATTGTGCATCCAAACAGAACATGTGTAATTACACTGTGGCATCCAAACAGGACATGTGTAATTACACTGTGGCATCCAAACAGGATTGATAATTACACCAATTTCAATTACCAGGTGGCTTTCCAAACAGACCCTTAGGTAAATCTTAATTCTATTTAGTTGAACAACAAAATGATACTTAATCTAAAATGTCAAAGTAAATATCTAAAGTGAGAAGAATAAACCTTGAAAAGCTTTAGAAGAGCATTTTCACGAAGATTAGGGTCATAGAGAACAAGCACAAGTTGTTCAACATATTGCATTTTGCGATCCTTATAAGGAGGTACTCCGGCGTTTATTAGACAATGACGTCATACCACCTTCTCCTCCGAAGCTGCCGACATCGACAGAGAAAGCTTGAGGTAATTTTGTCATTCTAAAGCCTAAATTGAATGTTTTTATCTTTTTTGTCCTTTCACTTGCCCAACTTTATTTTCTCTCCTTTTTCTTTTTTCCCAAACTAAAAAAAGATAAAATTCACCGTTGGATTATTTTGATAAATATAATTCACCGTTTTATTTAAAACTGCGGCACCATCAATGAACAAAACATGTGTTAATGCCAACTAGGAGCATTTCATAGTAATTTTCAAGATTGATTTGGTCTTTAGATTTTTCGAAATAAAACCTAATTAAAATAAATAATAGTTTTCATATTATTTTTCTATTAATTGTGATTAGATTTGATCTTTGATCTATTCTAAAGAAACTATACTTTTTAATAATGGAATTTGTTGTAAATCAATGAAGAGGATCATTAATGAAATTTACAAGTCATTTTCTAAAGTAATTGAAGACAAAAAGGGGAGATTTGTGAGATTGTGTTGAATCATGAATGATCTATTCTTTTTTTTTTTAGATTGACTTGGAGTTTAATTTCTTTGGCATAAAATCTAATTAAAATGATGGTTTTTCCTGTTGTTTTCTATTAACCAGATTAGATTTGACATAATCAATAAGGGCGAACATAATAAAATTTACTAGTCATTTTCTAATGTAACTTGTACATATCATCATATCAATGGTAGCCCTACCCGTGCTTGGACTCATGCACCTTAAAACAATTTGCTCAAAAATGCTCGTCACATTCCTCTAGAGTATCCAATATGTTTCTCAATGTTCTTTTCAATGTAAAAGTTGAAAACATTTTTCTTGCTTTAGACAATGCACTTATAAACACGGAACGTAGATACAGTAAAACCGCTTCAAATTAATACTCGGTTATTAATAAACTCTCTAAGATAATATTTTCCTCCGGTCCCGACTTCGGTCAGTGAAAAATATCAGCGATTTCAATAAGATAATATATTTTTAGAAGATCCCTATATAAATATATGGTCCACTAATATTATAAATTACTAATTCTTTAAAATTATAAAATATCTAAAGACAATTTAGTGAAATATATTCTAGTGTTTTTTTTTGGTTAAAACTTAAATCTAGTGAAGCTCATCTCTAACTATTCTTAGAGCATCCAAAAATTCTGGTGTTTTCTTCTCAAATTGCACCAAAATCTGTGAAAAGTTCTAGACGTAATAAGTGTTTCCTTATGTGTAACTAGTTCCAAAGGTATTGTGCTTCCTCACATGCAACTGGTTTTATTCCAAAAAAACTAAAGACCAAATCAATCTTGAAAATTACTATGAAATGCTCCTAGATGACATTAACACGTGAATGTCATGCTTTAGTCATTGATGGTGCCGCGGTTTTAAATAAAACGGTGAATTTTATTTATCAAAATAATCCAACGGTGAATTTTGTCTTTGTTCAGTTAGGAAACAAAAGAAAAATGAGAGAAAATAAAGTAGGGTAAACGAAAGGACGAAAAAGATAAAAACATTCAATTGAGGCTTTAGAATGGCAAACATACCTCAATCTTTCTCCGTCGGTGTCAGCAGCTTCAGAGGAGGAGGTAGTATGTCATCATTGTCTTTAAGCGCCGAAGCACCACCCAATTAGGATCGCAAAATGCAATCTGTTGAATAACTTGTGTTTGTTCTCTGCAACCCTAATCTTCGTGAAAATGCTCTTCTAGAGCTTTTCAAGGTTTTTGTTCTTCTCACTTTAGAGGTTTACTTTGACATTTTGGATTGAGTATCATTTTGTCATTCTGTTAAATAGAATTAAGATTTACCCAAATATACTTATTGCCTTTGTTTTCCTTTTCCAGAAGAAGGAACTTTACCCGAATTTGGCCCCCTTGTTATGGCACTCATTTGGTACTATCGTTGCACTCCTACGGGTATTTGAGTAGTGTTCCATTGTAATTTTAGAGTTTACCTCATCTCTCAGATGCATATGAAGCTAAAGGACCACTCCACATGGTAATTCTAGCATTTAGAGTCTTAGGATGATAAAAGAGGTTAGTGAAATTTCTGGCTGGGGAGGGAGTGGGAGCTAGTCATACACTGCCCATAGGTTGAAGGTCGCGTCCCTTGTTGTAATTTATACTCTTGCAAGGTTGTTTTTTCAATAATGGAAACAAGTCAATTTATGTCATTTCATTGTATATGTTTGGTTGATTTATCCAAGGCAGGAAAAAATGGAATAAAATGATTTGGTAAAAGTTGGAATTAAATATACAGGGAATGTCCCAAAATAGAATCCCGATGTGCTCTTTTGTAGTTGGTGTATGTAAATGAAACAGATGGAGCCTACTTTTCGAGGAGATTAACCCCGAAAGAAAATATCGCCACTAGGAGGAGAAACTATTATGTCATTTAAATTAAATCTCAAATTAGTTGTTTTTGTGCCTTGGCCCAACATAGATGGTAAACAAAAACTACTATTAATAGGTGGTTGTATGTTTTATCAAAACCAATATGATTGGTTTAGTTAAAATAACTCTTTCTATGATGATGAGATTCTGGACTTCATCATTTCTTCCCTTCCCAATTTTATTTTCAATGAGACAAAACCCAACTATGAGTTTGTTCTTCATGAAAAAGAAATTCAAATTTCAAACAGTGACCTTCTCTCACTCACACACATACATTACCTTTTTCTACAAGGGCAAATATTATAAAAAGATTGTGGAAGCACTAATCTAAAGTGTCAAAATTAAAATTGTGCAAATTTCTAACCATGTCCAAATGGAATCTATTACATAGATAAGCTTGTGCCGAAAAAGCTAGCAAAAATTACATGTGCTTAAAAGTGACATTCTTAGGACAAGCACAAAATTTAATTGCAAGAAGAGTTTCAATAAAATACCAAAAAAATCACAGTTGAAAATTTTCTTTTAGGAATACCTTTTAATCATTTCATTCAATAATTGGAGAATATCACGTTAAAAACATTACTAGAGGAAAGAAGTTTTGCCTCTAAAAATTAACAAGCATACATAACAACTGCTCGGACATCACTTAGCTTGCAGCAAAAGTCACCAACCAGTAAACAGGGGTATGGCTTGAGTCAGTTTGATGCAAAGTATACAAGCATAACTAGCTTTACATGAAAAAAAGTTCAATAAATAACAGTTAAAACCCCTTGTACACTAAGGTTGAGGCTGTAAATTAGAAGCACTTACTAAAAGCCATAGGCCTGTGAGACTCAACTCTTTGATTCCACATAATCACATTTTCAAGTTATAACAGAAATCCAGAGGAATAGATATAGAGAATTCGTATAGCCAACCTAACTAATTGGGATTGAGGCATAGTTGATTGATACATTGGTACTCTAAATCCAGAAAGGATAAGGAAAATAGAGTTTTCATAAGATCATTGGCCAGAACAAACTTAAATAGTAAAAAAGAAACTGACCACCCAGACATCATTCCCATCAAAGCCACAATCCAAATATACAGCCCCCATTATAGACTCCACAACGTCTGCAAGAACCTTTGGTTCTTTTATCATTCCTCCGTAGAACTCAATCTCCTCCTGTTGCACTGTTGTCACGAACTCCTTCACTTACGTCAAATTCAAAGTCTTCTCTATTACAATTCCACATAGGAACTATTGTAATCAGTTTGACAATCTAGTGCCAATGAAATGCGCAATTACGCACTGTTACCAAAGGAAAATTAAGTGTCATATGCAATGGCTAACTGGAATCCTCACTATTTGAAACAAGTACGGCCTTAGATATTCAAAGACTCACAAAAGGAAACAAAATGGACATACATATTGGATAAGATGCAACTGCCAAACTAGACTAGCCAGACCAAAGAACTTTTTCGATTAATATGTTTCGTAATTTATGGGAACTTGCTTATATGAGCAACCCATACAGTAATTGCAAGGAGTTCTCCCAAGTTCATATTTTATGCTTTGATTACTTCTATATAGCTAGTTACTCCCTAAAGAGGAGGAGTCTATTAAAATTTAGATGGTCAAACTATACTTTGAGCATTCATGTAGTTAAATATACAGTTTTAAAGACCTTAAAGTGTAAAAGGGATAGCATGTCTACCCTCCTCATAGGATTTCAAAATGTAAAATTGTCATTTCGCTTCCTTCATGTAATTAATATTTGAAGAAAAAAATACACAAAATTACCCTCCCAAACTTATCCAAAAAAACCTATTACATGCTTTTAACTTTATGGGCATTCCTTTACACCCTATTCTCGAGGAGTTATTTAAGCTTTTTACCCTATTTTTGAACATTAACATACGAGGCAGAGGTCAATATCTGACCAGTGCCATCACTAGGTGGATTTGTCTTAATTTTTATTGAAATATTTACTTGAATACACTCTCATATATATGCTTATATAGATACTTTGATAGTTACTCCCAACGCCCCCGAAATACTTGTCACTATCCACTTCTCGATTGTGAAATATATGAACTTTGACCAACAATTTAAAGATATATCTTTTCACCACATTGATATAAGATAAATTGCAACTTATAGTATTGTATGTATATCTTATGAATATCAAAATTTCAATTATAAAAAATTAAATTATTGCAATCCAATTTTGCTCCAAAGATTAGTTAAATTGACTCTCGAAAAGCCAAAAGCCACAAGTATTTTGGGATGGAAGGAAAAAATACAACAAAACCTAAACTACACAACAATGTGAAGTAGATGCATATAAGTTAAATACTAGTATGTACCTTTTCATCGAGGATTGCCGAATCACGGCTGAGGCACTTGTAGAGGCCGTGCTGGACAGCAACTCTAACAAGTTTTTCCGTACTTACATCGGCAGCGGAGAGGCCAGTTATCTTACCACAGTCAACGTCAGGGTAAGTCACGAAGAAATAACTGGAAATAGCTAAGTCAAGAGCGGCGTTGCCGATGAGCGTGAGTCGCTGGTAATTAGAAGCTGAATTAGGACAGGAAGAGTGAGTGAGAGCTTCTTCTAGGAGCTTCCTGTTCTTAAAATCAATACTTCAATAACTCTCCCATTGCCCTAAGTGGTATCGCCATTTTTGTAATTTCTTCCTTCGGCGGCAGTGACACAACTTATTTCTGTCGGTCATCACGGCATAATTCTCTGACGGAGCGCGCGCGCACGAAGACTGCTTTCCCGGAAAAAAACTGACCTGTATCAGAAAAAAGTGCAACAACAAATTAACTCACAGCTGCACATTCTACACTGGAGACAGAGAGCTGTCATTTGCACAAAAAAGGGAGAAACTTCATTGAAGCGGCTGATTATAAGACGTTGGTATAGGCAATCAAAATCCAGCTATACATGTCAAACCATGTGATTGAATTTTGGCCGCACCAAACTTTTGTTTTTCTGCTACCTATGTGGTATTGTAAGAGAACAAACAAATTATGGAATAAGTAGTTTAAAAATGTAAAATGCCTGTTACCGTTTCTTCGTATGAGAGGGTGGTTCGAATGTTTGCTTCTTAGTTACCTCGCTGAGGAGCGCAGGTATTGACGGCTTCTTTTCAGGGCAGGATGAGACAATCAGTGTGCCAAGCTTTTGTAAATAACGGCTTTTGTAGCTAAAGTCTAAAAAGCTTATGAGCAAACTGGCAGTTGATGTAGGCAACTGGCAATGATTGATGAGGATCATATGTAATGTAAGGAGAAAGTACAGAGAGAAGCTTGTTTAATTGTAGTGCTATATATGTGTGCACCTTGAAAACAGACAATTTGATAATACTTTTTCGGCCGTCATGGATAGTAGTTTTTCAGCCAACATTTCCGAGACCGTTGCTGTTAGCGTACCATTGTTATGTGTGAGTCAAGCTTGAAAGGGCACCTGTGAGCAAAACAACAACAAAAACAAGTCATGGTATATTCATATGTCATCAGCTACATTGTAATAACTGGCCATGAAATGAGAAAAATGGTTCTTGATGTTTCATTGTATATATCCTCGTAAAATAATCACTGTTTCTGCTATTTTACCCAAGTTTATTGAGGTCAAACAAAATGAAGTAGACAGAGGAGAAGACATGGGAAAAGTGGTTAGATTTGGGTGAGAAATAAAATCAAATTCATGAAGAAAAACAAATTAAACAAGTAACTGATTGAACTAACCATCCTCAGACAGTTGAGCATGAGAAAAGAGGGTAGCCTCCAATATTTGTGTCATTTCACTTGTAGCTTAGTTGTGTTTCAGTTCTCGATGAAGAAACGTGTCATTTTATCGTATGACGACAATAACATATACAATGTTAGTCAACAAATCAAATCCAAGGAGGGTGGTGTGTACGCCGTAATAGTGCTTATCAGGCACTTTCTCATAGGAAATTGAATAGCAACACTGCCTATTACTCACTTTTGGTCCCATAACAATTATTATCATGGAATTTCAAATTTCACATATAAATAGAAGACTCCATCACGTTGATTATTTTCTAATTTTTGGGAAAAAAAGAGGAAAAAAACAGATGATGAGGAACAGTTCTTTGTAACCTTTTTTTTTTTTGGTGGAGTTTTGACCTCTGTATTATGAAGATATTGAAGTCGATTAAAATGGCAAAAGTAAGGGTGATTTGCAGATATTATCAATTTTAAAGTAGAATCATGCCATTCTTTTAACTCACTGTAGATGACAGCGAAGGAATGGCCGAGATAGATATTGTTTCATCTTCGATAGATGCAAGATTGAGTCAGATGAGCTTCTTAAATTTCGCTCATTTGGTCTGCGTGGTCAAATCGTCTCTCCTGTCTGTGTATCCCATGCCCAGTGCCGTTGATCTGTCTGATGGGAGAGATCCACCAATTCTTTTATTTCAATGTATAAGCCAGAATTGTTCGTTCTCCTTTAACCTGCAAAATGGCAGCGACAAATGTCACAAACATATTTTTTTTATACAAGTAGTTGTAGCTGAAGCATGATGCATCACAAATGTGGAAAAGTTAGCTCACACCAATTCATTAACGCAGTAGCTTGCACATATAGAGGGTTAATTAAAATTGTTCAAGTGCATCTTGTTGTCAACACACAGTTTATTGAAAAGTAATCCCGGAGAAGAAAAAAAGGGAAAAAGCTGTAGAGCTGCCGGAAGTGGGGGGGGGGGGTGAAATCTGATAATCATACCACGGCCATACTCAATTGAAACTCAATTCACGCAGTCCGACTCAATTTGAAGATTAAACACACAAATAAAACAGCAAATCAATTGAAAAAAGGCAAAATAAGAAAGGCACGCAGATTTTTCAGGCGTAACTCGCACAGACAAACAGATCCGACACTGAATTACCTCAAGTTCAGTTCAAAGAGATCATAGTTATAGCCGGTGCAGCAGCAAAATTGAAACACACAGAAGAAATCTAAATCAAACCAGCAGAAGGACTCAGTTGAACACAGAGGAAGCAAATTTAATAATGGAAGGAGATACATACCGAGTTGGAGAAAGAGCAACCGCCAAATAAATCCGATTAAACATAGGTAGAATGCTGTTTTGTTTTTAGGAGTGTATTTAGTGCTTAATTAGGACAGAGTGTACATATGAAGAAGCCAGGAAGCACCCCTAGGAGCTATACAACAACAGAAGGTACTAAAAGACTAATATACCCTTCTATGTGTGCCTCTTCCTTTTCGTACTTCCTTCTTGTTCATACGAGCATTTTTTATAGCCGGTGCTTTGTGATTTTTTCTATGTACATAGATGTCCTAATTAAGCACTAAATGCACGCCTCTAAGAAGTATACATGACGATCAAGAGGTAGCTATTATTGGTTGTCATGTGCTTCTTTACTGGATATACTCATTTTTTTTGCTACCTCCTTGTTGTTCACATAAGTGTTTCCTCATAGGAGGTTATTCACGGCTTTTTCAAATGTATGCAACTATCCTAATTAAGCAGTAAATACACGCTTAGAAACAAAACAACATTCTACATAGGTTTAATCGAATTCACTTGGCAGTGCTTTTCTCCTACTCTGATATGTATCTCCTCCCAATGTTAAAACTTAAAAATAACAAGTAATAAGAAGTACTAAGTATATATAAGTGTTGATAATTTAGCCAATAAAATTTAAATAATGATCTTTCATGATTTTCTTCTTTTTACCTTTCGTGATTTTGTCCATCAAAATCTTTAAATATAGAATAGAATTTATCAATTTGTTTTCACTAAAATTTGAAAGAAAAAAAAGTGATTTAACTTATTTGATTGATCACTAGATTACACCTTTAAATGCTAAAATAGTTGTCTTTTTTTATCAACATTTAATGGATAACCATATACTATTATTGCATAAGTTATTTCGCATATATAATTTATGACTCGTGTAGTTTAATAATCAACTATATAACCTACTAATATATCATTATACTTTGAAGAATAATGCAAAGATTATAATGTCAAAAATGATGACAAATTGAAGCTAACATACTTTGCTTTCTCATTTTTCTGTGCGAAGATGATTTAACAATAATTGCATTCCAATTTAACCTTATAAGAGAAATTTGAGAAGAATAATGTGCAGGCAAATTTACTCTTACCTTATGAAGGTAGATAGATTATTCCTGCTAAATTTTGATTCAAATTTCTATGTGTGCTTCTTTACAGGAGACAAATATACCTTGATGTGCTTTTCTCCCACTCTGATATGTATCTCCTCCCAATGTTAATACTTCAAAGTAACAAGAAAGAGAAAATGGTCTAACCCCCCCCCCCCAACCTATACCCGAAAATCCCAACTACACACTCCAACTTCACGGGTGTCCTATTACCCCCCCCCCCCTCCCGAACTTTATATTTCTCTATTTTCTACACACTTAAACGTTGACCTCAACACATAAACCAAACAAATAGTCCACGTGATTGCACGCGCCGGGTCCCCCACCTCTTCAACTCCCAATTCTTTTTTTCCCCCATTTCCCTCCTAAAACGTAAAATACCCAAAAAATATCTTTTCTCCTTTTCATCTCCTTCACCATTTTGCATATGTATTCCTGTGGATGATCGACGGATTTTGCTGTGTATTTTGAACTTGATTTCGTAGTTTATCAACTAATTTAGTAAAAGGTTAGTTCTTTATCCCTTATTTCGAGTTTGTGTTTTATCCCTTAGGGTTTCTGTTGATTCGTGAAATTAAGAGCAACATTGTGTGAAATCTTATGTGTGGCTTATGATTATACTGTTAGGTGTTCATTTACACCATATTATACCATATTTTTCATGAAATTAGGTTTTTCCCTTTCTCGTCTAAGTCGTGTTATTTTGTATTTATGTTCGTCTTAGTATTATGTTCATGGAGTGTTGTATTTATGTTCTTCTTAGTATTATGTTCATAGAGAAGCTGTTGTTCATCTTAGTATTATGTTCATAGAGAGGCTAATGCTACTATATTGTATTTATGTTCGTCTTAGTATTATGTTCATATTGCTACAATGATACTACGTTTTTAAGTACTATTATGTTTTTTTGGATTGTGAGTATGTCTATAATTACTATTCTGTTTTTTCATTGCCTTAAGGTAAGAGATGTATAGGTTTACTTTGATTACTCTAAGGTGGCACCATGGTGGGGTGTTAGATATAAGTAGTGGGGAACCAATATATAATGGTGGAAAAGTTACAGAGTTTTTGGATGTTGATGTAGATAAAATGTCATATTTTGAGTTGAAAGACTATATTAGAGAATTGGAATATATTACAACTTGCACCTAACAGTGGCATTTTGGTAGATATTGATAATGATAAGAATATTTTAGATATGGTGCGTTCCTTGGAAGATGGGGATATAGTGGAGGTATTTGTTAAGCATTTGGTTGATGAGGCATTTGTGGGGCCCATGTTAATAGAAAATGGTAGTCATGTGGATATGGGAGAATCTCAATCAACTTTTAATACAAGGCCTAGTGAGAGTGAAAACTTTAACTTTGGTATAGGTGAAGACCATTTAAATAGTGAGGACCCTGTTGCTACTTTTTCAACCTCACCTCCTTTCACTACCACACCTCCTTTCAATACTGCTACTGCAGATGGTGCTACTGCATATGTTGTAGGAGATGATGATATAGATGTTGGTCCTGTTGGACCTGATTTCTCAGAAGAAGAAGTAAAGGGTTCTGATTATTCAACTGAGGATAGTGTTGAGTCTGAAGCTGAATTAATTGGAGATGATGACGAGGAAGAGTATGGTAGTGATGTACATAAGGAGGTTAGGGAGTTGAGGGCTGAAAAGAGAAGTTTTCAAAGGAGGAAAAGAAGGGAAAGAGTACCAGCTGACAATGAAGAGGTACCAGTAGGTGAAGCTGGACCATATCTAGGTTTTGATGAAACTGGAACAGGTAAAGTAAGTCATGAAGGAAGGCTAGGAGGTGATGAGCCTTACTTTGCAAGTTCTGATGAGGATAGTTTTTGAGTTAGATGAAGATGAGTGTTATGATGATGATGAACATGAATTTGATAGATCAAGAAGGGTAAAGTTGTGTTGCTTCCAAATTGCACACGCAAGTGTACGTGGTCATTCAAGTATTAAAGTGGCTTTTATAAAGAGCCGGGTATCGTACCCACAGAGACTTACGATTAGAATAACTCGATTGTTCCAATATTTTCAGCTAAGCACAAGTGTTATCAAGATTTAAAGAGTGATTTATTTTACAATCTAAAAGTTAAACAGAATTAACAAGCGCGATTCAATTTCAAGGGTTTCCAACAATAATTGGGTAAAGTCCAGGGCTACAAATCTTATAAGGATTCATGCAATTTATATTATTTAAATGGGTATTTATCAACTATTGAATCAATGATCATAGGTTTAAATGTATGATCATGGTCTCTCGACCTCTAATCGCCTAGGATAAATGATAACTTAACTACATCGTTGAGCGGGGATAGGTTGGACCAAGTACCGAGCATTACGATTTCTTCCTGTATAGTGACAAGGCATGGTTTCTAGGTATATCCCTATCCTAGATACAAATTAACCCTAATTATTAAGAGAAAATCATTCTCCTTATGCCCCACGTTCTATCCTCTTATTCCTCTCCTGAGTTCAATTCGGACAATGTGTTTATTTCAATGGTGATCAGACACGAAATACGAATAACAAGAACATAAGAAAGATTCATGTGATAATCAACACTAACCTAATGAAACTCAATAGATTATAATCATCTTGTACCCACAACCCTAGAACTATGGTATTTAGCTACTCATAACAATAGTTTCAATCAAACAATGTTTTATATCATAAAGAGATCGAAAGTAAAAGAGTTTAGGAAAGAACCCTAAAAAATGATGAAATAGCTCTCTAAGTTGTCGTTCTTCAAAACCCAAAAAAAGAGAATGTTTTAATAAAATAAAATATTAACCTATTTATACTAAAGTCGAAACGACCAAATCTAGTGAACACTGGCGCGACGCGGAGGTGTTTCTCAGATTCAATTCAAGGCAACAAAAGCCTTCTCTGGCAGCCGCTCCATAGAGTGTTCTATCCCAAATTGCTTTTCGCGAACAAAAAATGGAATCCCTTTCCGCGACGCAGAGAGTACACGGAGCCTTTTGTCTGGAAATTATTTCACGAGCTAGTTATTAAAATTCCTCTCCGTGATGCGGAGAGGATACGAATATGCCTTGGTATTCATTTCTTCCTTCTTCTTCCTTGCTTCTTTTCGACTCGGATCTTTTGTGTTCCCCAATGTTCATTTTAGTGCTTGTTTCTCCACTTAAGCTCACCTACACAACTAATCATGTTGGTTAGCTCATATACAACCAAAAGACTTGATAAGACTATAAACAAACACATATTGAATTCAAACTTAGCTTAAATATGGGCATTATTAGATTTCTAGGCATACAAATATGCCTAAGATCACTACCCCACACTTAGAGCTTTGTTTGTCCTCGAAAAACTTACTAACTACTCCTAGACCTAGACTCTCTACTATGATATTTGTGCATCCGCCACTTTCTTCCAAGGATCTGTAACCAGTTATCACAGGCATAATTTCATTTAAAATATGCATGACTCCTGTAATTGACTTGACAACTTTTAGCAACCAACAGATTCAACATGTGCACCATTACATATCACCTATATTTCATACAACAAGTGCCCCTTACTCCAAAGAATAGTCCACACACTCAACTTAGCGAATTGAATATAATTTAAGGACTTTGCAAACATGATACACTCTCACTCAACAAAGACATCATACATGCATGCATTGAGAACCATAAGCTTGCCCATTATGTACATCTCCACTAATAAATTATGCTATGCTCAAAATCAAATTGGTCTTATTCAGGTTGTAATGTAGGCATGAGGTAAGGGAGGATTCATTTAGATAGAATTAGTGACTTATCCTCCCTAATGCACCAGATTCAACTTCCTTCTTACATTCACACTTTTTCTTCTCTTCAGCCCCCTCTTTCTACATAGATTTCCACTAGTATTACCAACCTTACCTTTATTTCTCACTCGCCCCTTTATTTCTATAGCCTTTTTTTTTGACACTCAACAATAGCCACCCTTGACTTAGAGATTTTTCTCGAGTTAAGGTGCACATTGTCCTTGTAAGGACCAGGGCCATCATTAAGTTATTCTCCAAGTTAGCCACCTTCAACTTAGGCATTTCACCTTAGTCGAAGTGCACGATGTCCTAAGGACCAGGGGCAATCCCAAATTTGAACTTGTGGGGCATCATTTTACTACCTCTTTTATCTCTTCCCTAACAAACTAAACATTTCCACCCTATTTACTCTTTTCGTCGTTTTCACTTTTCCTCCTAACATAGTGCATTAGGGATTTGGGATCAAAACTAACGGTATCAATTAAAGGGATTCGGCTTACTTCCGTGGGTTAGAACAAAATCAAGAGTAAAAAGGCTCAAGTGGGATATACTAGGGATATTATTTCTGAGAAGGCTAATATTCAAGACAATTCAAAGAAATCCTATTATCATCTTTTAAACACAATGCCACTTTTATTTCGCTTCAATAACATGCCGGGAAAGTTCTAGACTCAGATGCATTACATGGATACTACAAAAACTCACCGCTCATGGCATAAGTTCTAATCAAGATTGGGTCAATCACATCACACAATCAGTTCATGCACAAGGTCCAATTTAAGCTTAAGTTGCAATCATTCAAGTCAAATACAAAAGTTCAACTGCATTCATATATCAACTTCAAGTCATGATTTCATATATTTTCCTTTTGGACTTTTAGCTTCAGCACAAACCAACTTAAGACTCAATGACGAAATTGCCCTTAAGATAGTCTTCATCCATCTATCATTGGGCAATGTGACTCAACTACGACTACTAACTCAATCCTAAAAAGATAAAATATTTTTGTATTTTGCACGGTTCAAAGGGACTTTCTTTGGCCAAAGAACCGAAAACAACCTCCAAGAAACCCAAAATAAAAACAAAAAAAATACAAAGCAGACTCTAACAATGTTCAACAATAAAAATATATACATACCAGGTATGATTTTCACCCTTCACCCCACACTTAAACATTAGCACTATCCCCAGTGCTTTACAAACAATCAGAACAGTACAAGAAGTAAGGTGAAAACACTCCCTGATCAATCCTCCATAGCATCACCCCCTTCGGTCTCATCACAAGCCTGAGCGGGGTCTACCTCCTCATCAGAATTGGACTCTACGTCTGAGCTAGTACGCAAGTGCTCCTCATCGATTAGAATGTCATCATGGACCGACTCACAAAACTCAGGGCCAATGGCAAGTAGAGCCTTGGCGTGGGCATTTAGTGGATAGCGCCTCTCAACGTTACCCAACTGCATGTCAGTGGAAGCCAGACAGCCATTCTGGTGGCACAGTATCTCGAGGCCATACATCTTAGCTATGATAAGCTCATCCCTCCTATGGCGCTCTGCAGTGATGAGAGTTGGGCCAAACTCAGTATCGGCCCCCTTTGTCCTCGTGATGTCCATGGGTGCAAGGAATAACGGTGCCATGTAATCCACGTTCTCTTCCGAAACACCTGCAACACTAAACATTCTGGTAATAAGGCCACCTAATGCATACCTGTGCCCTTTATGAACCCGAGCCTTTCGCATCGCCGATTTCAGGACAGCTCCGATATTCAACTCGTCATCATCAATGCATAGACCAAGCAAACCCTATCCCAGGTAATATTCATGTAGTGGAGGCTCGGTATCAAAGAAATTCATTACAACCTTCAGTTAGACTCGCGCCTCCCTCAACATGTGAGCATATGGAAGAGATATGTGATATCTCTTCCCACTGTGCTTAGTCCATTGCACCATAGACTGAGGACCACACAGTGTATGTCGAATGGCCCGCTATGGAGGGCATATGTTCAGCCCTGTACTAGGGGATCAGTGTCCTGAGGTGTACCTATTATATCATTGATACCTGCGGGAGTGATAGGCACATTAACTCCCCGCACATTCACAAAATGCGATCTCGCGTCCGGTGCTCAGTTGGCGTAGAATTCGCGAACCATGTGCAAGTTGCACTCTCTCGGCTCTGCAAAGATAAAATCCATATGCAACTCCCTGATTCGCCTTAATGTTTGTGGGAACTCCCGAGCCAAGCTGTCCATGTCAATGCAAATAAAAAGAAATAAGTAGCTTCGGTGTGCTTTTCCACCATGTTTTCCCTTCTTTGGTTACAACTTTCACCCTGAACCACCTTATTTGGCCTCTAGGTACTGCAGGTGCGGGGGGTTCATCCCTACCACTTCGGACACACTTCATCTGGCTTGAAGTGGCAACTTCCTTACCGGGTCTTAGGAGCTTGACATGATTACCTACAAGCGTAAACAAATTCAAATCCACATTTACTCAACAGTGAGAAACATAGGTGGTGTGCAAACACTACCCCACACTTATTGCAAAGCATTCTGTAGACTAGGTACTTAGATTTCCCACAAGAGAAGAAATATACACTAATGCAAGGCTTCACACAACCAACTTATGAAATCATATCATACCCATGTACCACACAAGCACGATCAACGAGATTATCTACACTAATTACATCTAGCAATCAATTTCATTAAATCATAAACTATCAGTGCTACTCAAGAATTCACACAACCCTATTCGGATAAGCATACCATCCTCACTACTCATGAACTGATCACCAAGGTTTGTTCTACTCAAGAATTCAAACTACCTAATAAACAATCCAGAATTCCCCTACTTTAGGCCAATATACTAACTCATTCCTCTAACCAAGCATATCCATGTAACTACCAATTCACCCCCAACCACAAACAATAAGCAAGAATTATTGCTACATAAGATTTCAAAATACCCATAAATAACATTGCATAAGCCATATTATTCAACCAATGTGACCCCATTTGCCAAACACACAAGTTCACCCAAACCCATTCGGTCCCGAAAACTCATTCTCCAAGACCCCCATAATGTGAACCAAAGGGATAGTCTACTCAAGACTTCGAAGGCCCAACGGTAATAACAACCACGACCAAACACGTATCCCACTTCTGCACAATAACATACCACACGCATCACAAATAACACATCCACGAGTAGAGGTAATAGAAATTGCGAGTAGAAGTTCGTACATGAGAGTGATGAAGACGGAGTGAAGAGAGAATCGATGCTATGACTCCGTGTTATGGATATATGCATGAACAATCGAGATGGGCGAAGGGGAGGGGAGAAAATTGCAGTCAAAGGGAAAAATGGTCAATTTTGGGCAAAAATTGGGGTTAAAAGGGCTAGGGTCAGGTAATTTTGGAAAGGAAATGAGTTAACCCGTTTAACATAATGAAAATCAAAATTACCTACCTGGGGCGTGACGCGGAGGCTATACGGACCACTCTGCCTCGCAAAAATAATTAATTTTCACGAGGGTAAAATTGTAGTCCACCTTCACGACGCGGAATGGTCACGTAACTGCCCTTCATTTGACGTAAATGACAATCTCCGTCAAATCACAATTTTGGGGCTCCCTCCGCGACGCGGGACGATCACAGACCGTTCTTCCTCAACTTGGAAAAGTAATTCCAAGTGAGGCAAAATTTCCACACACCTCCGCGATGCGGGATTGGGCTTAAATCCTGATTCCTGCATATTTAAAGCTTGAAACCCATTAGTACAAACATGATGGGTTGCCTCCCATCCAACTCCTTAGTTTTGGTCGTGGCACAACTCATATTTTTGTATTTTTTTGGATATATCAATTTTTTTACTAATTCCTAAGAATTGAAATAACAAAACAAAAGAATAGAAATCCTAGCTATTACAAAGGGTCACAAGTTACCTCCCGTGCAGTGCCTGGTTTAACGTCGCGGCACGACCCATCTCATGACTCACTCATCATTCAACATAAGTGCTTCAAGCTCACAATCAACATAATTTCCAAAATAGTGCTTCACCTGTTGCCCATTCACAAGGAAAGTAGAGCTCTTGTCCTTGTTCCTTAGCTCCACAACACCATGTTGGGTCATCCTCACAACTTCAAACGGACCACTCCACTTAAATTGAAGCTTTTCGAGGAACAACTTCAATCATGAGTTAAATAGCAGCACTATTTGACCAGGCTCAAAGGTGCGTGACACAATATGCTTGTCATGCCACCTCTTGGTCTTCTCTTTGTAAAGCTTAGCATTCTCATAGTCATGAAACCTGAATCCTTCTAACTCATGCAGCTGTGTTATCCTTCGCTTACTAGCTAACTCAGGATCTAAATTTAACTTTTTGATTGCCCAGTATGCCTTATGCTCCAATTCATCTAGGAGGTGACACATTTTTCCAAACACCATTCGATAAGGACAAGTCTCTATCGGTGTCTTGTATGTAGTCTGGTATGCCCACAAAGCATCATCTAGCTTGTCAGCCCAATCTTTCCTTTGGGCATTCATAGTCTTTTGGAGGATCTGATTGACTTCTCTATTAGACACTTCCACCTGCCCACTAGTCTGGGATGATACGCTGTAGTTACCTTGTGTCTTACCCCATATTTGGCCAACAAATTTCACACTAAACTATTAATAAAGTGCGTACCTCTATCACTGATCATAGCCCTCAGAGTTTTGAATCTGGTGAAGATGTGCTTCTGGATGAATTTCACTACTACCTTTGCATCATTGGATGGTAATGGAATTGCCTCCACCCACTTGGACATGTTGTCCACTGCCACTAAGATGTATTGATTACCACGGGATGATGGGAATGGTCCTATGAAGTCTATCCCTCAGACGTTAAAGATCTCAACTTCTAGTATATTGCTCAATGGCATCTCATTCCTTCTAGAAATGGTGCCCATCCTTTGACACTGATCAGTACCCTTCACAAACATAGCAGCATCTTTAAAAAGAGTAGGCCAAAAGAAACCAGATTGCAATAACTTATGTGCGGTGCGTTCACCCCTGTGGTGTCTGCCATATGGTGAAGAGTGACAACTCTCTAACACTTGTACTGCTTCCTGTTCAGCTACACACCTTCGCACCATCTGATCAGGTCCCTTCTTGAATAAGAATGGCTCATCCCATACATAGAAGCGTGCATCATACTTAAGCCTCTACTCTTGATGTGTTGAGGCCCCAAGTGGAAATAAAACACTCACCAAAAAGTTTACAATGTCAGCATACCAAGACACTTAAGCAAGATCCAAGGCAAGCAATTGCTCATCAGGAAACTCTTCACGAATCTGACCCTTATTCTTCACATAAGATGAGTCCTTTAATCTGGACAGATGATCAGTTATCTGGTTTTCAGTTCCCTTCCTATCTTTAATCTTCAGATCAAACTCTTGCAAGAGCAATATCCACCTAATCTGCCTAGGCTTGACATCCTTCTTGTTAAATAAATACCTGATTGTAGCATGATCAATGTACACTACAACCTTGGTTCCTACCAAGTATGACCTGAACTTATCAAATGTAAACACTAATGCCAGCATCTCTTTCTCAGTGACAATATAATTTGATTGCGCTGCATCAAGTGTCTTGCTAGCATAGTAGATGGAATGAAACATCTTATCTTTTTGCTGTCCCAGTACTACCCCAACCGCTATATCACTGGCATCACACATAAGCTCAAATGAGAGCTCCTAGTTAGGAGCAATCAGAATAGAAGCTTCTATTAGCTTCTTCTTCAACAACTCAAATGCCTGTACACATTTTTCATCAAATACAAACTTCATCTCTTTCTCTAATAGGCTGCACATGGGTCCAGCAGACTTAGAGAAGTCCTTGATGAATCTTTTGTGAAACCCAGCATGTCCTAGAAAACTTCTAACTCCCTTTACTATGATGGGTGGTGGCAACTTCTCAATAACCTCCACTTTGGCTTTATCAACTTCCAACCCATTCTTGGAGATTTTGTGCCCCAACACAATTCCCTCTCCAACTAGAAAGTGACACTTCTCCCAGTTCAACACAACATTTGTTTCTTCACACCAAGCAAGGATCCTATCAAGATTAGTCAAACACAATTCAAAAGACTCACCAAACACTGAGAAGTCGTCCATAAACACCTCAACAAAATCCTCCACTATATCATGGAAGATTGCCATCATGCATCTCTGAAATGTCGTCGATGCATTCCATAATCCAAAAGGCATGCGCTTGAACGCATATGTGTCATACAAACAAGTGAAGGTAGTCTTCTCCTGGTCTTCTAGTGCAATAACAATCTGATTATAACCTGAGTAGCTATCCAGGAAGCAGTAATATTCTTGCCCTGCCAATCTATCCAACATCTAATCAATAAAAGGCATCGGGTAATGGCCCTTTCTAGTGGCATCATTCAACTTCCTATAATCCATGCACATGCACCACCCAGTTACTGTCCTTGTGGGGATTAATTCATTCTTCTCATTAGTTACCATAGTTATTCTGCCCTTCTTGGCCACATACTGTACCAGACTCACCCATTTACTATCTGATATGGAGTACACAATCCCTGCATCTAACTACTTGATCACCTCTTTTCTCACCACATCCTTCATCATTGGATTTAGTCTCCATTGATGCTGTGCACTTGGCTTATGCCCTTCCTTCATGTAAATTTTATGCATGCACAATGCGGGACTAATTCCATGGATGTCGGACATTTGCCAACCCAAGGCTGCTTTTCTCTTTCTTAAGATGATTAATGTTGCTTCCACCTGGGAATCAGATAATGCTACAGATAAAATTACTGGTAAGGTCTTACTAGAGGTGGGTTGGTAATGCTTTTAACTCCAGCTGGGGTTCTTCTTTAATGGAGGGCTTGGGTGGAGGACCAAACACCCTATTTAAAGGCTCCCATCGATCTCCTGATGTACCTACAAGTGCCACATCAAGAAATTATACCATTTTCTGCTCCTCAACATCCACATAGATATCATCTCCTACTAGAACTCTCTTTAATGGGTCATTGGACGCAATATATCGAGCCTCTGCCTCAAGATCTATCACAGTTATTGCAGACAACTCTTCATATACAACTGGTAGCTTTAATGCCTTATACACATCGAACACCTCCACTTTATCATGTGCCCACATAGTGAGTTGCCCAGTTGCTACATCTATCATAGCACGCCCAGTAGCCTAGAAAGGTCTTTCCAAGATGAATGGGACCTCACGATCTGGCTCAAAATTAAGCACTACAAAGTCTACTAGGAATATCAACGATCCCACTTGCACTAAGACATCCTCTACAACACCCTTAGGCCTAGCAACAGATCTATCAACCAACTGTAAGATGATGGTGGTAGGTTTAGGACTACCTAACCCCAGCTTTTTATACAACGAAGTTGGCATCAAATTTATACTAGCTCCTAGATCACACAATCCTCACGCATGAATGCTCTGCCCTATAGTGATCTGAACCGTAAAGCTACTTGGATCTTTTAATTTGGTAGGTAACTTAGTTTGGATTCAAGAGTTGCACTCTTCAGTAAGTGCAATAGTCTCATATTTAGTCAGCCTCCTTTTGTTTGCGACAATCTCCTTCACATATTTAGCATACCTGGGTATACCCTGCAAAACATCTACCAATGGTAAGTTAATGTGAACTTATTTCAAAAGAGAGAGAAACTTACCAAAACATTCATCCTCCTTCTGTTTCTTGAACTTTTGAGGGAATGAAGGAGGTGGTTTCACTATTGGTTGCACTCTTTCTTTTTGTGCAACAACCTCACTCTCCTTGGGTTCACTCTCTTTACTTACAATTCTAGAGTTTTTTTTATTAGGAGCTAACTCCTCCAATTGCAAACTACTACGTATGCCTACCGTATTTACCACTTTGGGATTTGGATTAGTGTTTCCTAGAAAACCTCCTTGCGGTCGTGAGTTCTGGGCACTAGCAAACTGCCCAAATTGTTTCTCCAGATTTTGTGTAGCCAACTGACTATTTCTTACATCAGCAGCTAACTGAGCTTGATCAACCATAATGTTTTCAGCATCTCCTCCATGCTCATGTTATTCGGCTACTTATTTTGCTGCTCCCGTGGGCCTGTTGTTGATACCCATGTGCATTTCCCTAGGGTCTATATTGATTTTGGCCTTAGGCCAGATTCTGATTACCACCCCAGGAAAAATTTGGATGGTTGCGCCAACTAGGATTGTAAGAGTTTCCATAGTTCTGTTGGCGTCCTCCTCTTTGTGCATTCCCTACAAAATTCACAGAATCCGGGTTTGCACCACATACCTCTGCACTATGATCACCACCTTCGAAAAATTCACACCAAGTTGGTGGTTGTTGGACTACATTCACCTGAGCGGGCTATTGTCCCAATGATAGATTGCTGAAGTAAGTGTTCATCATGTTCTACATCGCAACAATCTGTGCAGTTAAGGCAGTCACTGCATCTACTTCTAGCATACTTGCAGTTTTCTGTATCACAGGTATCACCCCTCCTCCGTTTCATTCGGGGTTACCCTGTGATTTCCTGTTCAGCAAAGTTAATAGTTTAGCATAAGTCTTCTCAAAAGCTTGACCATCTGCAGCTGAATCAAGTAAAATTTTGGTGTTAGGCTCCAATCCTTCAATGAAGGTATGGACCAACACCTCGTTAGCTTGATGATAATGTGGACAACTCATCAATATCGATTTAAACCTGTCCTAATCTTGGTACAAGTTCTCTCCTCCTTTTTGTCTGAAACTCAAGATGTTGCTCCTTAACTTAGCTGTTTTCCCAGATGGAAAAAATTTGATAAGGAACTTCTGTGCAAGATCGTCCCAAGAGGTAATAGAGGTAGCGGGATCAGAATTTAGCCATCTTTTTTCTTCCCCAAGCAGAGAAAAGGGGAATAGAGTGAGCCTCACATAATCCACATTCACTCCAATTGGAGTGTAAGTATCACTGATCTCGAGGAAATTCTATATATGGACTGTTGGATCCTCATGCGACAGACTAGTGAATTGCCCATTAGTGTGCAATAGTTGCACCATACTCTGCTTCAGCTCAAACCTTCCATTAGCTTCAAGTTTCTGAATGCATGAAGTCACATTGGTGGTACGTGGGATTGCCACATCTCTTACCTTCATCTCAGCCATTATTGCAGGTTTCTCTTGCTCAACTCTTGCTACTGGAGATGTTGGTTCACTAGCAATAAGAAGGACTGGGTAAGTGAGTCTTCTTTGCCTTCTCGGGTACTGAACAAATCTTTTCGGTTCAGTTAGAGGCTCTACCAATCCTTGATCGTCGTCCAGTTTGGACATTCAACACAACCTGCAAAATGAATTCCTAAGATCAAGTTGTCAACAATTGCTTTTAAACTTCAGAAATCAGAAAAATCAAATACTTCCTAATTCTAAAGTCTCCTGCAGTGGCGCTAAAAACTTGTTGCACCCAAATCGCACACGCAAGTGTTCATTGTCATTCAAGTATTAAAGTGGCTCTTATAAAGAGCCGGGTATCATACCCACATAGACTTATGATTAGAATAACTCGATCGTTCCAATATTTTCATATAAGCACAAGTGTTATCAAGATTTCAAGAGTGATTTATTTTATAATCTAAAAGTTAAACAAAATTAACAAGCGCGATTCAATTTCAAGGGTTTCAAACAATGATTGGGTAAAGTCCAAGGCTGCAGCTCTTATAAGGATTCATGCAATTTATATTATTTAAATAGGTGCTTATCAACTATCGAATCAATGATCACAGGGTTAAATGTATTATCATGGTCTCCCGACCTTTAATCGCCTACAATAAATGATAACCTAACTACATCGTTGAGTGGGGATAGGTTGGACCAAGTACCAAGCATTACGATTTCTTCCTATATAGTGACCAAGCATGGTTTCTAGGTATATCCCTATCCTAGATACAAATTAACCCTAATTATTAAGAGAAAATAATGCTCCTTATGCCCCCACATTCTATCCTCTTATTCCTCTTTTGAGTTCAATTCAGACAATGTGTTTATTTCAATGGTGATTAGGCACGAAATACAAATAACAAAAACATAAGAAAGATTCATGTGATAATCAACATTAACCTAATGAAAACTCAATAGATTACAATCATCATGTAGCCACAGCCCTAGAACTAGGGTATTTAGCTACTCATAACAATAGTTTCGAACAAACAATGTTTTATTATCATAAAGAGATCGAAAGTAAAAGAGTTTAGGAAAGAACCCTAAAAAATGATGAAATAGCTCTCCAAGTCGTCGTTCTTCAAAAGCCAAAAAAAGAGAATGTTTTAATAAAATAAAATATTAACCTATTTATACTAAAGTCGAAATGACCAAATCTGGCGAACATTGGCGCGACGCGGAGGTGTTTCTCAGATTCAATTCAAGGCAACAAAAGCCTTCTCCTCGACGCGGCCACTCCACAGAGTGTTCTGTCCGAAATTGCTTTTCATGAACAAAAAATGGAATCCTTCTCTGGGATGCGGAGAGTACACTGAGCTTTCTGTTTGGAAATTATTTCACGAGCCTGATATTGATATGCCTTGGAATTCATTTCTTCCTTTTTCTTCCTTGCTTCTTTTTGACTCGGATCTTTTGTGTTCCCCAATGTCCATTTTAGTGCTCGTTTCTCCATTTAAGCTCACCTACACAGCTAATCATATTGGTTAGCTCATATACAACCAAAAGACTCGATAAGACTATAAACAAACACACATTGAATTCAAACTTAGCTTAAATATGGGCATTATTAGATTTCTAGGCATATAAATACGCCTAAGATCAAGTTGTCAAGAAAGAGGATTTCAAAAACTCAAAAAATCATTCATGATCCTACTGTAAAGAAAGTTGTGTGGCAGTTGGGCGTGGTGTTTAAGGATGTGAAATAATTTAGACAAGCAGTAACTAAATATGTGGTTAGAAGGAAGGTTCAGGTGGAGAAGTGGGTGAATGAGCCAAAGAAAGTTATAGTTAGATGCAAAGATAGTTGTCCATGGCTTTTGTATGGATGTCTTGACAAGACAACAAATAATTTCATGATAAAACAAAAATGTTTTATCCAGCACTTTTCGACTTTGAGAGCTAGGAGAAGATCCTAGACGAGTTCTTGAACGTTTTTCACCATTCTTGAGGCTAAAGACCAAGAACAAGCAGAACAAATTCTAAAATGGAAAGATCAAGTTTCTTAGGGTTTCAAGCTTGTTTCGAGGTAGGTGATGGTTGTGATTCTATGAATGTGAGATATATGTTTGTTCTTGCTTCATTATGATACATGTACGTATGCGAATGTTGCATTGTTGATCATACTTGTCGTAAATGAGGATATATGAATGATGAATGCCATGAAATCATGACTTAATTGTATGATTATGGGAATATACTTGTGATTGTGATTGTGGCTTGTTGAATGGATCAATTTCCACCTTCTGACATACTAACTTGGATCGGTTGCCATGTTCCTGCATAACTATGGGATCGGTTGCCACGTTCCGGCTTAATGATTGGATTAGGTACCACATTCTGGTATGCTAACAGTGTGGGTTTGGGTTCCATGAGAGCACCAATGATTTGATATAATTGTGTATCTTGAGATATGTGAAACTGTACCTTATTTGTAAATGTTGATAATATTGTATATGTTCGATATATGCATGTTATTTTATTGTTGTAATGACTTATATATGTTGCACTTAGTGGGATAGCCGCGTGATCCTACCAGTACACCGTGGTTATGTACTGATACTGAACTTGCTCTTTGTTTGTTAAGTACATGACATCTTCAAGCGGCTATTGACAGACCTCATTTAGAAGATCAGTGATCGTCGCTTCAAATTCAAGGGTGAGCCAATTCTTCCAGTCTGCCATGAGTTCTCTTTCCGTCTATGTTCACATTTCGGACATAGACTTGTTCTACTTAGTATTAGTTCATTAGTTTGGGGTTGTATCCCTTCTTGTTTAGACTTGTTGAACTTTAGATGTTTTGGTACATTGACTTTCAGGCTCTTGGCGTATTTTTCCGCATTGTTTAGTTGTTATACTTTTGTTCGAAGTTTATGGGAACTTCAGTTTTTAGTTATTTAACTTGCTTCCGTAACTTAAATACCTTAGTTTTTGGTTTAGTTGCTTGGGTTGGATTGTAGTAATGGTTCCCCCACCAGAGGTTTAGTGTGGGTGCCAATCAAGATGGTCTCGGTCGTGACATCTGCACCTTGTAAGGTGCATTGGTTCCCGTGCCTTTGTCTATATAATAAAAGAAAAAGAATTGGCCTCTAAATTTTTCCATGCAATTTTTTTTGTTTGCTCCAATTTTGTCTTATAAAAAAAGTTTTTATGAGCTAATTTTGCTGGATCCAATTTTGTCAACATAAACACATTAAGTTTTAGTTGAGGAAGCAATAAGCATACTATATATTTGAATACCCACTTCTAAAGTTCTAACAATTAGAGTGTCCCATTCAACTAAAATGTATATGTATTTATTCTAGCAAAATTGGATTCAGCTCATAAAAACTTTTTTTTATAATGCAAAATTGGTGCAAACAAAAAAAATTGCATCAAAAATTTTAGAGGCCAATTTTTTTATTTTATTATTTAGACAAAGGCGTGGGAACCAATGCACCTTACAAGGCGCAGACAAACTGCGACTTGTAAGTCTCTGTCTTCTTGCACCTTGTAAGGCACATAGGGACCCGCGCATTGCTACCCCAATTTAGACGTCATCTCCCTCCCATTTAAATGTTACCCTTTTGGTTTCAAACTTATTTTTGGTGCCCTTTTAAAAATTTCACTCAATTATTTTGCCCTTTCGGCTCCGTACTCTGTTCACACCCACATTCCCATGGTTAGGAAAAGGGTTATTGTTCACATTTGGAGAAGCTCCTTTAAGCTGAATTATATTCTCTTTGATGAAAATCTCAATCTTAACTTTGAGAGCCGAACAACTTTCTGCATCATGTCCAGAAGCCCCTGAATGATATGCGCAATGCTTAGACTCATCAAACCACTTAGGATGAGGTTTGATAGCTCTCCAAGAAATTGGTTGGATCACTCCTACTGTTTTCAACCTTTCAAAGAGTTGGGCATAGGGCTCAACTAGAGGTGCGTAAGTCTTCCTTTTGTCAAAATTTTGACGAGGCCTTGGTGGAGTTGCTAAATTGTTTGGAGCTTGGTAACGGGATGGTTGTTGGTAATGCGGTGATTTTGATATGTGGGTGGTTGTGGGTAGTACATTGGTTGGGTGTTATAATAGGATAAGAAATAGGTGAAAATATTTGACCATGTGGGCTTTGAAGTGATTGGTTATGGTATGCGTGCATCTGACTTGGCCTTCGCTCCTGAATGTTCATTATAGTTGCAAATTCCTCTTTTTTCTTCTTGACTACTCCTATTATTATAGATTGGATTGCCTTATTTCATGTAAGGCTGCAAAGTTTTTGACTCTCCCAAACTTGATTCCTTCTTCCAAAGCTTCCCCAGTTTTGACGAGGTCACTGAATTTGGCACCTATCATGAGCAACATCCTTTTATAATACATAGTAGCTTGAGCTTTGATAAAGATGTCCTTCATTTCATTTTCATCCACCGGTGGTCATACCCTAGCCGCTTCGAATCTCCAACAGATAACATTCACAAAAGTTTTCAATAGTCTTATTTTTCAATGTAAGATCGATCAGGGAAAATCTCAATGTTGAAACTGAACCTTTCCATGAAATCCTCTTCTATATCGCTCCAATTGCGCCAAGTCTTGGGATCTTGCTCGATATACCAAGTTAATGCATCTCCAGTTAGGCTTCTGATGAACAACTTCATTCTTACAATCTCATTTCTTCCTACCGACTAACTTATCAGAATAAGATCTTAAATGATTATAGGAATTTCCAGTGCCATCAAACATCTCAAACTTTTGTGGCTTGTATCTATTAGGTAAGTCAATGTTATGATGTACACATTGGTCCTCATACTTGAATTTCTCTCCTCTTTGAAAATCCACATATTCTTAACTTCTTCCCTCAGCTCACGCATCTCCTTATCACATTCCTCCTCCTTTGTTTTCCACTCTTTCTCCAATAATTCATATGGATCAACACTTGGTGCCAGGGTAGTGGATGGTTGAGCTTGTGTAACATCTATAGGTGGAACATATTGCATGCTAGAATCAATATGTGCCGATGATATATGTTGAGGTGTTGAGTGATTTTGAACAAGTGAAGTATTGTGAGGAGTGGTAGTTGGTGTGGCATGTAACGAATTTGTGGGAATTTGGTTTTGAGGACTTTGGTATGCATAAATTTGGTGGTATACTATGGATAAAAGGGAATTATTTTTGGAGGGATTTGATACCCGGGAAATAATGTTACGGATTGTGGGTTAAAAGGGACTTGAACGGGTGATGGGGTAACATGTTGGGTATCAAAATGCATTTGATTAAACAGATTGAGAGATGGATTGACATATTGAGGGTTATCCTGAGCTTGACATGCAAGAAGTGGATTTATGGGGTGCAAGTTCATAAAGGGTGTGCTTGTAGGCTGAGTATTTTGTGATGGAAAATGGTTAGGAACAAAAGATTCTAGAGATGGAAATGAGGACGCATTGGAACAGTGGTCCTTGGTTCTTGAAGAGAGGTGTCGGAGACCGGTAACTTGCCAAAGTTCCTTCCACGCTCAACTTCTCCTTGCAAATTAGCAATTTGTTTCTCTAAGCAAGCAATATGTTCATCATTACTAGTGTCATCCTTAGTTTCTGAAGTTTCAGGATTATCTTAAGTAGGGGTGACACTTTCAGTGCCCAAAGGTCTGCCACTGGTGGATCAATCACATTAGTTCTCGACCTTCGAACTACCCATTGAGGTAAAGCATTTGCATCGTCAGACATCTCGATTGTCAGCGTGAATAACCCTTCATGGGAATAGTATTAACAAATCAAAAATAAAAACTACAAAATGCGATGTTAGATAAGGTGACAAAACCTCAAGTAAGTTTAGTATATGCAAAATAAGTCACATAGCAAGCAAAATAGTGAAACTAGTGCACAATGAATATATTAAACAGGTTATAAAAGCAAACAACATGTTAATAATGCATCTTATTATGCAAGGGACATCTTTTATGTCTGAGGTAGGCCTAACGAAAATTTAAAGGACAAGATTGGGCAAATATAAACCATTCTATAGCTTTTAAATAATTAAACAAACATATATTCTAAAAAAAGTACAAGAACAACTTTATAACTTCATTACACCTTGCATAATAAAAATAAACCTGGTAAACTAAGTTTGAAATGTTGTTGTGCCTTGACTATCATCACCTTTGTTGATGTCGCTAGGATCAATCTTGTATCCACCAAAGTTTGGGATCTTGACGGTCATCTGAGCTGCAAAACAAATGGTTAGATTATATAATCCTACTAAAGTTCAAATATTTAAGGGAAAATAGTCGGTATTTAGGCACAACTATCCTTCATATATGGACATACATTATGATAAGGTGTCCCTTGGGTCATGAACTCGCTTAGACATTTGGCAAGGTAAACTAATGTTCTTAATACGCCATGAGTATTAAGACTCTTAGGTTTGCATTATGTGTGTTCCTTAAAAGGTGTTGATTTAGCTCTATCATATGTTGACTAAGAGTTGGTTTGCTAGACAAAAGGTTCCTGAGCGGACAACTTGAAGTGAGAAGGTTATGCAGTCACACTAAAATAGATCCGGACACCCTGTGCATATGCCAACTCTCCTAAATTTTGGAATTTCGAAAGAAATTTGTGGGTGCGCAAAAACACATCGTGTGCACGTGTGATAGTGTGAATTTTCAAAAATTAGAGGAAGTATGAATAGAATGACAGTTTATATGAAGTAATAACAAATAAATACTTTATATAAAACAGTAACAAATAAGCAGTTTATATCACATAAGCATGAGAAATAAATCATTAGGCAATTAAAATAAAACAAACAACTAAAATGAAACAAGCAAAATGCTAAAAGTCTTATTATTAACCTAAGTATGTTTGGTTTAGAACCTAATGTCCCCATCAGAGTCGCCAAGTTGTTATATCCCATTTTAACTCGAGTTCAAAACGGTGTACAACATATTGGTGAATCTTAATGCTATTTTTCAAGAGTTGCCACCTAATTATGTTAAAGGTAAATTAGGACACCTATTTTACTAAAGCTATGCTAAATTAACTCTATGTTAAGGTTTACTTAACCTTATGAGATTCTAGGTAAGGGTTCTAATTTATTCTAAAGGGAAGGGGTAAGACATCCTTTAAGACCTGTGAAAAATAGTTAACCAGCCAAACTTAGTTATTTTTTAAAAAACAAAACATATGCGCGCTAAAAGATTAAGTAATCGAGTACTCGAATAGAAAACTATTTAAAATTTTAAAAGCTCTTTTGTAATTATATTAGAATGATAAAAGTTTAAGAAAAGGTAATTTGTCTAGATCAATTTTTTTCTGATCTATAATCTATAGCTGAAAAAGTAATTAAGAAAAAAAAAATCAATTGCTCATGGATTTACAAAGTGCTTCCTTTAGAAAAAAGTTTTAGAGAAATAAACTTGAAGTTTCTGGCTCCTCTTATTTATTTTTGTAGAAAAAAAAGCTACTATTATACCTAAAATAAGAAAATCATTAATAACTAGAACTAACAATAAAAGTTTCCAAATCCAAACACCTATATTATGTTAGCTATTATGAAACAAAAATTAACACATATCCAAAACACATAAGCAAGTTAAATTAAATAAATGCTAAATAATAATAAATATAAGCAGCCATATAAGCGATCCCAAATGAGTTCCCCTGTTTTGCTTGATATTTCTCAAAGATAAAATGAAGACTCCATGTGCGGGTATGATGGTGTTGAGTCCATGAGACTCTAATTTTGCTAGAGTCTTGAATCAAGACCCCATATTTGCTCCCAAAGTTCATGCAAATAAAGAAAGAGTAAGAGAGGGTTAGTAAGACAATTCTACCTTACTCGATATTGAATAAACTAAATATAGAATTAAGTTAAATAGCACAATGAGTATACTATTCAAAGTATGAAAGCACGTAAATGCCGAACAAAGCTCAAAGTCACTACTACAACAACTTTAAAGCATTAAAAAATAGGCAAATCCCCTCATATTTAAGCTACACAAATATTATATATATTATCACTCAAACTGGGAATAAGAAAATTCTACACTTAATTCACCTAGCTGGAAAGGGCAGAGACTTGAAACTAAAAACTTGAATCAAGGGAAAGGGTTCAAACAATATGTCAACAACTACTATTTTCATTTGCAATACAAAGCTAACGGACAAGAGAACAAGATATGAAAGAAGTCAAACAAGATTTTTTGAGATTTTACACATGCCATTGTTTAAATGTTTTGAAGAAAACTTAAACACATAAATCTACCACTTGAACGTGAAAGAAGCTTAAAATTGTATTTGTTTACATAAATGTATGACGTGAGTTACTGCTAATATGCTACAACCATAAAAGCTCACATTTTAATTAGGAACAACATATAATCTGTATCAAACAAAAATACAGTAAAGAAAATGTGGCTTAGTGCAAGGTATGGCGGCTAACTGTTCTCCTCCGAAAATGGGGTTGAATGCGAGTATTTATAGGCGATGTGAGACTAGGGTTCATGTTTGGGTGGGATTTTAATGAAAAATGAGCATTTGAATTTCGAAATCTCATTCTTCCTCAGAAATCTCAAAAGTTCTTTGGCATTTTCTTGACTGAATTAAAGAAGAAAGAGTCTGGCCTTTTTCATAAGATGAAGTGGAGGTTGCACAAAAATGGATATGGTGAGCTTTGTCCATCACTTAAGCTCAAATGGCGTCTTCTCTGAAAGAGAAAAAGGGAAACAATGAAAACTGAAAAAATAGATTTAGGATTGAAATAGGTTAAGTTTTAGTTCGGGCTGAAGATTTATTTTTAGGAAAAATTACTTGGATGGTGCCTTTCAAAAAATAATTACGAATTTTAGCGATACTTTTTATTTATTACCATTTTTAGCAATACATAACAATACTATGTTAAATCTGCAATATGTATTAAAAGTGAATTATGTATGCAATATATATGTATTATAACTGTTTCTTAAAACATATTATGTTCTTTTGGTAAGAATTTGACACATTGTATTATAAGTGTATTAAAATGTGTGATAAATGTATTATCCATCAATAAAACTTGTATTATATGTGAATAATAAATTGTTCTTTGTAATATGTATTAAACTTGTATTATAAATGTATTAAAAGTGATCAAGTGAAAAAAAAATGTTATTACTATAAATAGTATATATTTTTTTATTATTATAGTATATTTATGTAAGTTTTATGGTCTCATTTGGTGCAATTTGGGCTGATCAGATGTATTTTTGGGCTGCACTTATTTGGTCTTTTCCTTTAAAAAAATATATATTTTGGGCTTCTAACTTAATAACTAATACAATATATATATCTATATATATATATATTGTAAAATAAAGCATGTGTAGTAACATAAAATGACAAGAAGAAAAAGAGAGAGGCACAAAGTGGTAGTGGTAGTAGCTTTTCTCTATTATTGAATGTTTTTCTTTCACTTACTCTTTCCTTATTTTTTCTTTTCTATTGTTACAAGAAGAGGGGTATATATAGTTGTATATACTTGGGCACCAAGTGTGATACATGGATATCTTCTTGCCATGTATACACTTAGGGCACCAAGTATATCATATGGATGGTTAGGTTACAACACTTTGTTTGTTGTGTGTATATTTATCTTACACATAGTGTATAGTGTGTACAGATATGTTACCACAAAATATATCTATGTGGACATCCATTTTACAACACCCCCCCTTGGATGTTCATGTCTTACTAGATAGTGTGCCTCGTTAAAACCTTACCAAGAAAAACTCAATGGGAAAAATCTTAGTGAAGGTAAAAGAGTACACATATCTTATAATACACATTAAGAGCTACCTCATTAAAAACCTTACCAGGAAAACCCAATGAGAGAAAACCTTGGTTAAGGAAAAAATAATGCAACATGTATTATAATCCCCCTGATTAAGACATCACTTAAAAATCCGAAGATGACACATTTCAATCTTATATATCGACTTCTCAAAGGTTGAAGTTGATAATGCCTTGGTGAATATTAGTGTTGAACATTTGTTACATCCTTCTTTTGAAGGTCATGAATAAAAAGAAGAACTTTGATGAAATATTTTTTGTTCAGTCTTCTTTGATGTATCCTCCTCTTAGTTGAGCACACGAGGCATTGTCTTCATATAATGTTGTTGGAATATCTCTTTCTGAAGGAAGATCACATATTCTCTGGGTATGTTTGTTGATCTCAACCAAATATATTTTTGACAATCACTCAATTCGTGATCTTGTTGACGTAGACAAATTGCTCGTTCGATTTATTAGCAGCAACAATCAAGCACTAACAAACACTTTCAGTAAAATTGACCGTCTTGTGGAATGATTTGAAATGACAGTATTTCCAAATGAAAATATATAACTTTCATGAGTTCAAATTTCATAATTTCCTGCAATTTCATGATCAATAAATCTTGACACAATTGATCAGAATAAATAATTTATATTGATATTTGATTTACTCAAATATCTCCACCGATAAGAGTGATGTAATATATTTGAATGCATACTAATAAAATTATTTGTCATGAATAATAATAGCAGGATACACAAGTGCATCAATTGCACTATGACATGGTATTTTCTAACCATTTTAATAAGATCAAAATCGATCTTTATGTTATGCGATCTTACAACCATTGGGGTACTATTCAATGGAATCGCCTTATAACCTTTTAAATCCTTCAAGGATTTTCAGATTATATTTACTGTCTAGCTAGACATGATAATCATTCATCATGGGTATTCAAGTTTTCATATATTGTCAGACTGATAGAAACCTCGTTGCATCCACCTTAGGAGTATACATCTCCATACAATAATGTCAGAACTTTTGCGAAAAATCTTTATTTTTAAATGCACAAGCTGTACTATATATTTTATGATTTTACTTATCGCACAATAATTCATTTGTACCCCACTGACATTATATATTGGTATATGGACAAGATAAGTCCAGAACATCAATTTCCAAGTGAAATAAAATATACTTGAATTGTATTTTCTTTTGTCCAATCATTTATCTGTCAACTCTCGACGATTTAATATCAAGATCCTCATCACCATTTATAATTTTGAGCGCTACATTATATTCAATATATCGTCGACGATTATTTGATATCGATTCTAATGTGACATACTCATCAAGCTCACTTTATTTTTCATCATTTCTAGGTACCATGAACCTTTGCCAATGTTTTTATAAAGTGTTATGTCATGGTGCTCTTTCTAAAGCACTTGCCTCATTATTATGACCATCCTAATCATTTGCTCCTTTTCTTCTTCAAGAATCTTTGTCTTTCGAATCAATTAATTTATCACGCTTCAAGCGTGCCATAAATTATGTCCTCTAAGGACTTTTCATGGAGCATTTATAACTGGATTATAACATAGGGTCAGTAATGCGTCTGACAATTGACTTAAATTATATCTTCAACGAGGATCATATAATTCATTATGTATAACTTATTTTCCAGTTGCTTATCTCCCTTAATGTTAGAGAATCTAACATTCACCCAACCTTTTTTGGGGACTCATCTTTGTGCATTACATAACGATGGAGAAATGGAATAATATACTGCACATTTAAATTTCTAGATGAGAATTATTTGGTTCCTGGCCCTGAACCAATTATGATAGGGGAACCTTGTTTGCTTGATACATACAAGTGTTGCTACACTTTAAATAACACATCTCATACCAAATTTCTTTTGGGAGTTTTGTTCTCATAACCAATGGTTTAGCTATAATTGGAGGCATATAATTTCTTCTTAAACCACTTGGATATATACCAACATTATTAATATATTTTTATAATTTGAAATGTGCTCTTGATTTATCAATTCGAGCAAACAACCTTTAATAAAATCAAATTGCAAGTTTATAATGAAGCACATGTGACCATACATAGATGCATCTATATAATAGTAAATGGTCCAAACAGCGGGTGAACGGGCCCATATTCACCTTTTAATACATTTTAAAATTTCGGGAGGTACAATCTCAACCTTAGATGGTACAATGATAATTCTATCATGAGAACAAACAACACAAGAGAATTCTTGAAGAATTTATTATTTCTTCAATATATATAACTACATGAATTCTCATTTACTTTCGTATCATATTTGAACTGGAATGGTCATCAACAGGTCGTGCCAACTGATATTTATTTCAATAAACTTGTAGTTTATTTTGCATGTGATTCCATCATCAAGCCCATATTTAGTTACCACAAACAAGATGCAAATATGGGTAATCTTTCACGTAAATATTTATAACCCACTTTGACTGTAGTAATATGAAGATCTTAAATCTTTCCATATTTTGTAGTCTCAATATTTATTTCTTTACTATTTCTTTGAAACATAAAAAGTTTCTTTCGAGACTTAATACAATTCCAATATCATGAGAAATTTACATCTTTGGGTAGTAGCACATTAGCTCACCAAATCTCACAATTAATATTGCATACTACCACATATTTCATAACATTGTTTGTGTGTTGACATCTCTTTCAAAGAGAAATTTATATCATTATTGTCATGGTCAAAATCTGTAACATCTCGCTATTTGAAAGAACTAGAAAGAGCTAGAATTAGAAAGATTCATTTTTGGAAAGAATGAAAATTTGGAAATTTGACAAAATTAAGTTAAGTTTGAGTTTTGCATCAACTTCAAACAACCATAACTCCTAGCTTAGGATGAGTTAGGTGTGCTTCTAGATACCATAGGAAAGATCTTGGAATTATCTTTCCAAATCCACAAGGTTTGCTTAATTCTGACTTTGTATGAGTGAAAGATATGCCCATTCGAAGTTGGGCTGTCTAGATAAGGAAAGTCAAAACTGGATTTTTGAAGGGTATTTTGGTCTTTTCCTTACCCAATTAATTAATTTCATTTTTGTAAGTTATTTAGGGTCTAAACTGAGTTAGTTCAGTTTACACAATTAAGAAATACGCTAGAGCTTTGAGAGAAGAGAAAAGAGGAGAAAAGTCAAGGAGTTCTTGGAGATTTCTTGCGGAATTGAAGTCGTTTCGACAAGGGTTGATCCCTACAGAGGTATGTGAGAATTTCATAGCGTTGGGTTTGGTCAACCACGAGCCAATCATGTTTGTTTCAGTGAAATTCATTTTTAGAAAGTTGAAAGTATGGTGTTCTTGAATTATGTTCTTGAAGTTTGCTTTAGTTCTTGAGATTTGATGGGATTGTGTAGTTCTTGGTGAAATCGTTAATTTATTTCGCGATCAAATATTTAAATGCATCTCCGCATCTTGGACTTGCTTCCAGATAGTGATTTCTTAATAGTGTCTCATGTTTAACTATCTAAAAGCACTCCTAAACATCATGATATATTTCCTATCACAAATCACAATCCTTGAATCCATAAATTCAAATTCAAGGAAAGTTAAGAGCCAAGTCTAGAGAGTTCTTATAGTCATTTCAAAAGTCTTTTGCAAACGTTTTAACTTTGTTTTAAGACTTGAGTTTTGAGTTAAGTAAGAATAACAAATAAAGTTCATTTCTTCAAAAAGAGTATATGGGAACTAAGTATTCCCAAAGAGTAAATGTTTTCACATTTAAACAAGAGAGGAAACACCGATTTCCAAGAGAGCTTTTAAGCTAAGTTTTGAGTAATTATCTCAAACCAAAGAAATAGTTATGTTTTTTTTAAAAAACATATGAGCTAAGTATATTTTGGGAGTAGTATTGATCACCGATATGAAAATGCAAGTTCATAATAACTCAAGTCTCCATAAACTATGTAGTCATCATAGGTAGTAAAGGATCATGCTTTTTAGATGATTCCTTAGTGCTTTTAAGCATAGACTAGTGGATCCACTTAGTTAAGGCATTCTATATGACAGAAGTATAGGAAAGTTATGGCAGCGTGGGCAAGACGTTGTATCACCACTCAGGCTCATAGTGGTGGTTGTCGATTAGAGAAACTCCCTTAGTAATTATATTACTTTATTATATGAGTAAATTGAGTTGTTATTACATTTTGTTTAACAAACTGAATTGCTACCTACTGTTTTAAATGCTTTGTATAACTGCACTATTATTGTTGTTTACTTCTCATTTGAGTAAGTTATTCATGAGTTGAGTAAAACCAAGGTAAGTGTTTCTTTCAGATTCCTTTCAAGCTTATGTTATGTTCAGTATTCCCCTTGCATACTCGTACATTCAATGTACTAATTTTATTTGGCCTGCATCTTTTAATGATGCAGACACAGGTAACCAGGATTAGCATTCAGCATCTCGTTGATCCAGCTGAGCCCATAGTCAGTTGGTGAGCCTCCTTGCTTTTCGAAGGACCCCTTTTACATTGGTTTCTAGTATTTCAGTTGTTAGGATGATCGGGGGTCTTGTCCCGACATCCTTCTTTGTTTTTAGAGGCTTCATAGACGAATAGTTATAGTTCTTTAGTCTTGTATTGCAGATGTTTTGCTATGAGACTTGAGTAGCCATTTTGGCATGTTTGAATGTTTTCCTTAAAGATATTATAAGTTTAATTCATAAGTTTTTTTTAGACTATTTCTTATGTTTAAGTCTTCCGCTGAGTAAGTAGGCTAGACCAAGTGTTTGTTTAGGGCCAACAATGGTTCTCGAGTGCCAGTCCCGCCCAGGGTGTAGGCTTGAGGCGTGACAAACATGGTACACGCAAAACTTGTTTCTTGATTTACTTTTTTCATTAGTATCTCCTCCCTTTTATTTAATATCTGGAAAAATATTTTTGATGCACAGAGATACATAACCAATGACAATTTTATGGCAAGAAATTATTTCATTCTTTTGCCCTTTCGATTGTTCATACTAAAACATACCATAATAGTTGTGATGTACTAAAAGTACTTAATCAATGATCAGTTATGCCAAAATAAATTTCTTTATTTCCCTCTAACCTCCCATAGGGGTGAGTTGTGGTATTTGTTAAATCATACATGAGTATGTCATTTATAATTTTCATCATCTCTTGACACTTTTATTTTCAAGAATGGCCACTTTTCATGATACTTACCACAAGTCACATTCTCTTCAAGGAATTGACCATAATCATCTATACGTGCTTCATAATTATTCCTTTCATTAGAAGTTCATTGTCATGCTTTGAAATTTATCATATTCAAATGACATACCTCGACATCACTTTTGAAAGCCAAGTGTATCACCACGTTTTCATCCTTTTCTTTGATGGAGGATATATAAACTTATCAAATTATTAGGTCTCATAACAAACATGTTTCTAATGATCTTTCATATCCTTTTTATGACAAAAATTACCTTCACTCTTTAAAAAGCCATTTTGAGAACTCATTATGTTCTTTCTTTTATAATTATCATAATGATGACTATTATTATTTTCTCCATTCACGTCCATATTCATATGTTCAATCATAAAATAATCTTGTCATCTTTCAAACTTTTATTGTATTGCTATCACATTCACTTAAATGAATATTCAGTGCGACATACTTCACAATTTTTAGCAAGAGCATATCGATTTGTTCAATCATCATTATATATCAATATAGTACATTGTGACTTTAACCCAATGTCTTATCCATTCAAAGGTGTGTTAGGCCAAAATATGAAGGGAATTGAACCCAAAAGCTTATCATCATGGTGCATCGAGACTTTAATCGATGTCTTACCCTTTTGGTGCGGTGAAATTTGAATCCACCGTCTTACCTAAATCATTGACATCATAGATAGTCCAAAATAAAATTCACCCTTGGGCCTTTAAAATATTGTTACTTTGTTATTAATTGGACAAATAAATTTAGTCATAATAACATTTCAAAAGATCATGTACAAATTATTACATTTGCTAAATGAAGCAAAGTTGAACCTCATAGGTGGCTCTGAATACTATTTTCAACTTAAAAGTTTTATGAATAATTCACTTATTGAAAGATCAACAAATTAATTCTCAACATTGACTTCATTTGTTGCTAGTTAAGAAAATTTATTTCTTAAATTGTAATTTATAGATAAAGCAACTAGAGGTAAACACTAGTAATCACAATGAATAATATAATACCTCAAAATCCAAGAATTAAATAAATACTTGATAAATGGACCTACTAAAGTCTACATGTCAAATTGTCTCAATGACATGTAGCATATTTTATGGATTTCAAAAATTAGCATACTCTTTTTGTAGATATATACAAATCAGTATTAATGTAATTATTATTATGAAGGAAGCTTACTATAAAGCAAAAATATACCATTAGCTTACCATTGACAAATTTATTAATTGCCAACCTAAATAACATGTCAATGCCACTTCAAAGAATGTTTCATGATAGAAAAGTCCTTTTGATGATTCCAAAGGAAAATAAAATACTTGTTCATATATTATTTTGCTTACCTTTTTAAAGCAACTGTAAAACAAGTCATGTTAGTACATACTAACATATTATAATAATTGAAGAAGCAAATGATTAGCTAGTAAAAGATAAACAAGTGCAAAATAATCAATGATGTTGATCAAGGTCAATGTAGGTCAACATAATAAATTTAATATCGATTCTTTTTTATTTTGATATGCATTCCTTAAATTTACTATATCTCATTTTAAAGAAATTATGTATTACTAGGTGAAAATCACAACAAAGTATCAACCAAATTAAAAATTCATGTTATGCATTTTTAGTCTTCTAACGATTTCTTTCAGTTCAATTCTTCCAACTAGGTTATCAATTAAGTACGTACTAATTATCCTTCAAAAAAATCATGATAACACTAACTATAATTACATTAGATGCATCAAATTTAGACTATCAAGTATAACAAGACTTAGATAACAAAATATAATATACTCTGTACTATTTATGTTTGGGCGAATACACCACCGGAGATGCTCGTAGATGAAGAGACTCGTGCTGATAACGTGTTATAAAATAAACCATGTGTAGTAACATAAAATGACAAGAAGAAAAAGAGAGAAAGAGAGAGGCACAAAGTGGTAGTGATAGTAGATTCTCTCTATTATTGAATGTTTTTCTTTCACTTACTCTTTTCTTATTTTTTCTTTTCTTTTGTTACAAGAAGAGGGGTATATATAGTTGTATATACTTGGGCACCAAGGTGTGATACATGGATATCTTCTCGCCATGTATACACTTTGGGCACCAAGTATATCATATGGATGGTTAGGTTACAACACTTTGTTTGTTGTGTTATCGACTTAAAATTAATTTAATAAGTACGAAACTTGAAATAAGGCGACAACAATTAAATGTTTGAGAAAAGGAGGTGTAAATACGATAGTAAAATACACAATTTATTAATATTATAAAAGTGCGATGAAGATGATAATAACAATAATAATATAATCACAGTAGTAAAAAAAGTAGTGACTAGAAATATAATTTGATACATTACTAATTTAGAAGCTCGAAAACAATGAATTAGAAGAAAGGAGGGCCAAAATTGGGTGTCAACACTAGGTATTTCAAAGCCACAATGCATAATTCTCTCCACATTCTTGGTTGATGTCCTGTACCGAGAATGCCAACTCAAGTGTTCCATCTATCTCTCATTACGTACGTTCTCCAAATTTTCTTGAAAAACCTCACACCGTGCCTTTTCCATTGGACTTGTTCTTATACATTAATAAATTGCAGTGACTTTAAGTGAAAATCTAACTACATTCACTACAATTCATCAGTGTATGTGAACCGATCCAATGTAAAATGCTCAGTTTGTAGTTTTCCAAAATAATTTGGAGAATGTAACAAGGGTTAGAGGAACCCTAGAGTTGAGCATGCTTGGTATGGGGCATCAACCAAGAATTATTTAAATAAAAGATACCTATTGGACAACAGAGAAATGTCTGTATCTCCTTGGAAGATTTGTTTGATAGATTTTACAAATGAATGTCATTCTATTTATAATATTAATCTAAGGACTAATAGATAAATAGTAGTTGTTATACAAGTCCCCACTTATTTACAAAAAGTCCTCTTTCTAGAATACTCTACACAACTAGAAGATTCCAAGGACCTTCCATGCAAATCCATGGGATTCAAAGGTCTTCCAAGGAACTCTCCATATACTTCTAGAATAATCCACTAAGGACTATTGTTCTTCAAATCTAAGCTTTCCACATGGACAACCTTATGGAACGTGGCGCCTAAGTGGTGTGATGATGTGACAAGTCATCACACTAGACCTTACTAGCATACATCCTAATATTAAATAGATATTACTCGAAAGGAAAAGCTATCCTTACAACTTAATCAACCACCGCAACCCTTTTCCACCCTACCGACCACCACAAAAAACAATAACAAATAAAATTAAAAAAATTATAAAAGAGAAACTTATGTGACATAAAGCCAATTTTCAAAGACTACAAGAACTCAAAAAAGAAAAAAAATTCATTCATAGGTTTGCACAAAAACACAGTTGAAGAGAACAAGTACCAAAACAATGTTTACCTTGTGTTGCAACTATTCTCTTAAATAGACACAATACATAATTAATCAGATGATGAGATTCAACTATCCCTAGTTAAATTTATAACCAACAAACTAACCTAGACTGATACAATTCTTGAGCAATTATAAGCCTAAACTATATTCATTGTTTGGTTAAGTGGAAGAAACAATCACGTGTACAATAAAAATCAACACAGATGAAGCAAATCAAGGAAATCCATGACTAAGCTCTTATGGTTTTTTTTTTTAAGGAATAACATTGAAGATCAAATCTACACGAAGGCAAGATAGATAGGAGAAACTTCAAGTCTAGTGGAAGAGACTACATCAATTCATAAAGCCATGAGATACAATCATAGCCAAGGAATTCTTAATGTTAACATATAGACATACTCAATGTTTCTCAAGAACATACTCATAAATGTTTGAAAACTACCACGGAAAATCATACAAAAAGTCGAGCAAATTAGACATATGATGCAACAATTACAAATTGGGATTCCATATGTGTTTAGGGAAGAAAATAAGCTCGCAAATTTATTTACAAATTTAGCTCTCGAGCAAGAGAATACAACACATATTAAAGATTTTTAGTTGATACCATCAATGGAAAAGAGAATAATTAATTCTGAAAAAATAAAGTTTCCCTACATCTGAGATGGGAGTAGAAGGATAAAATACCATATAGATCATGCAAGGATTTCAGAAATATGAAAATAGAGAAATATACAAAACAGACCTACTTTCTACGAAATTACAAAAGCAGGATCAACTAAACGAGCCTATCCTAAGTCTATTTTTCAATAAAAGAAAGGAATTCAAGTTAGAAAAAGGAAAGACATATTTGACATAGATAACGAAAAGGCATACAAAACTTACATGCTTGGAATGCCAACCATCGGAAAAGAGATGAAAAGCTAATCGAAAAATTAGAGAAGACCACCTCTCAAGTGAAAGTTGTATCTCTCTCTTGTGTATTTATTTTGTATTATGTATGTACTCTATTATAAGATCTTGTACCTATCTAGACTAGATCGCGAGGAGTTGTTGAATATTTTGTAAAGTTTGAAAGGAATTTTCTTATTTCATTTCACCTTATCAATGAAAATACTTTAGAATATTTTTTCTATTAAATGAGGAAATTTGGTGGAAATTCTCCTACCTAATTAAATTAGAATAGGTGCCTGCACGATCCCGTAATTTGGATCGTGACATTCAAATTTATGGATGTACTTGAGACCTTAGAGGAAGAAGTAGAGGAGCAAGCAGAAGGATTCATGATTGCTTTATTAGGATTTAGTTCCTCAACTATCAAGATCTATATCATTAAAATTGGGGGTTATGTCAAGAATTAAATTTAACATGTCACAAATGTGAATCTTTTCGAGTGAATAATATATCAAACTGCTTGAAAATATCTAGAGAAGCTTATATCTAAAATTTGGAACTATTTAGAGGAGGTTTGTGTTGGTTTGGATCAAAAAGATAAAATTATTTCGTGAGGAAGATGAACTCCTATTGTATATAGAAGTATATACATATGTGATACATCATTATACATGATATATATTCAGTTATACACTATTTATACAATATCGATACATTACATATGCATGCATCCATTTTAATTGAATTTTTTTTATCATATGCATCCTACTAGCAGGCATTTCAGCTATGAATAACCTCTAAAAACACTTCGAATATGAGAATTGAAGAAATTATAACAACTACAACAATCAAAAGTAAAGACATTTCTATTAAATAAGTGAATAACACTTTAGAATCTACATTACATGTGATTAATAGAAGAGGCCTGAGATGATACTGTTTTTGAAATACGAAGATATAATAAAGGACCTGAAGGAGCAGGTGAAGAAATTGGGTTTGTTTCTTGGGAAGCCATTTGAGAAGGAAGAGGATTTGGAGAAAGTTGTGTGGAGGTGTAGTTTGGAGAGATTGAGGAACTTGGAAGTGAATAAAAATGGGTATTTAATTTATGGAGCTCTAAATGATAGTTATTTAATTTTCGAAAGGGGATGGTTGGTGATTGGAAAAATTACTTGAATCCTGAACTGGAACATCAAATCAACCAAACAACACTCTTCAAATTTAAAGATTCTGGACTAGAGTTCGAGAATTGAAATCCTTTGTTTTTTTTCTCTTGTTCATGAATACAGGTGGAAAAATAATGTAATTCTCTGGTGTCATAGGTTATCTTTCTATCTTCTTCGCGTGTGCGTTTCAAAAGCAGTGGTTAGTTAAAGAGCAGGTCCCTGGTTGATAGGGTTATATAGTCTTGTGAGTTGTTATTTAATATTTCTCAATTTTATAGCTCATTATAATTATTTGTTTCTATTTCTTTTCCTTCTTGTAACGACCCAAACTATCATTAGTTAGGAAAAGCAAAACTTCAAAAAAATGTTGGGGCCACTGTCCAGCTAGGGTGGGCCAGATGCCACTAGAGCGACAGCGCCATATTAGGGTAAGTAGCCGCCAGAGCGGGATAGGCAAGGAAAAATGTAAATAATGTGAAACCTTATTTTTCCCTTTTTCATAAAACACCTAATTTAGACATAAATCACCATAGAAACCTTCAAAAAGCTGCTCTAAGCTTGGTAAAGAATAAGAAGGAGATTTCTAGCGTAAGGAGGTTGATAGCTTGAGAGTTCTTGGTCAAATCCACCATCACGAAGTCTAGAAATGAGAATTGAAGCCATAATTCAGTGTAGCAGCTTGGGGCCCAAGTAGGCTAGGTTTATTATATAAGTAGTTAACAATCTGTTCTCAGTGCGTAGTATAAAGTTATTCAATAGTAGGAATTATGCGTAGGCCTTTGTGCACCGAGTAGAAGATGACTTAAATCATAGGAAGAAGCCTTAGACGATGAACTAGGGCTAGGTATGGTCGAGTTATTGTTTTGGTAATGTATGTTGTTGATTGTTTCATTGTGATAGTTGTGACTCCATATTAGTGTGACGTGTGTTAGTAATTGTTTTGTTATAATGCATGTATGTATGCGAATGTTGCATTATTGATCACATTAATCGTATATGAGGGCAATCGAATGAGGTATGCCATGAATCATGACTTAATTGTATGAATGTGAGAATATGTACTGTGATTGTGATTGTGGCTTGTTGAATGGATCGGGTGTTGCGTTCCGACACACTAACATGGATCATTTGCCACGTTCCGGCATAACATGGAATCAGTTGCAGCGTACCAACATAAATATTGGAACGAGTGTCATGATCCGACACGCTAACTTGGAGCGGGTATTATGTATCAGTACACTAACAATTTGGGTATGGGTTCCATGAGAGGACTAATGACTTAACATAAATGTGTATCTTGAATTTGTAAAGTTGTATGTTGTTATTAAGTGATAATTGATGTGGTATTGCTCCTGAAGGGTTAAATGATTATGATGACCATATATGTTTATTCTACTATGTTGATTTAACCTATTGTGTATCTCGTTTTTGGATGAACCAAGAAGAGCCAAGGGTTCTAGAGTTGTTAATGTTTAAGAGAAAAGGTTATCCGTGAGTTGCAAGGGTGATAAGTTGGGGTAGTGTACGTGATGAAAATACTTAGGTAGTTCCACTGTGAAAGAAATGAATTCGTAGTTGGTAGTTGATATGCCTTGATAAAAGGTGTCATGTGGCAGGGACTGGGTAAGATGAAGAGAAGACAAGGGTATGTCGTGTGTGGTTAGTCGGAATGTTGGTAGAAGTGTGGCGGACTCTTCTATGAGTTAGAATAGTTAGACTATGATCAAGAACCTAGTAAGTAGGTGGGCTGAGATGATGGTTGGTGGTAAGGGTACTAGTGTAACTCTGAGGTATTCGAGAAAGGGTAAAGGTAGAGAAGCGAGTGGCTTTATTGTATGCTCTTGCTAGTTGAATTCTTATATTATGTAGTGGGCTTCGGGTTGACCGATGATGCCTAGAAGTACGTGTGGTTTTGTACTAATACCACTCTTGCTATGCTGTTTTGGCATACTCCGGATGCAGGGTCGGTGATGTTTCATTAGGTGAAGACAAAAAAAAAAAATTCTAGCTGCTTCTATTTTTTCCTTCCGCATGGTGGGAGTTGTATTTTTTCATTATTATGTCTGGCTTGTACTCTTAGTAGCTCTTGTACCTATTTAGACTAGATTACTGGGGTGTTAATTGCTTTACATGTCTTAACCCTGAGTCGGTAAAAGCTCTTATTTATAAAATCCAGTTCATTCATTTATCTCTGTTTTCCTTAATTTTCCTTATGTTTTAACTATTGGGATATGAGGGTTCTCCTATTTAGGTGTTAGAGTAGGTGTCCACACAGCTCGATGGGTTGGGTTGTGACAAATTGGTTGTATCATAGCCCAGGTTATCGGTTATAACACCCTTAAGTGCTAACAAAAGTTGCATGTCGATTTACCATTGCTTAATTACTACAATATGTGTAACTCTCATTTTGGGAACTTGAAATTTTGTGATAATTGCTAGCTTGCTTAACATAAATTATATCGTAATTTATGGGATTGTATTGGGGTATTTACGTAATAGTCTAATTAGAATTATGTATAATTTTAAAAGGAGGTGAAGGATACACACACACACACACATATATAAGTGAATATGTATGCATTTTGGACAGCACATAAAACTGTTTTGGGCAGCCCTTGAGGGACAGTTGTGCATTGTGATAAACATCACTCTTGAGACTATATTTTGACACCACCTCTAGTGAATTTCGGTTCCTTCAAGTCTAAACCCTAGAACCTTAGTTAACCATTTGTTCATCAAAATCACAAAAGAAAAACTTGGTCCTTTTGGCTAGAATTCGAGACACACACTGCTCTTTGGTAAGTAGTCGAAATCTGTTTTGTAGCTGAGTAGTGTGTATTACTTTTAGAATATCTGGTTCTCTAGAACGTGAATAAATATCATTTGGAAAGCTAATTTATATACCTACAATTCTTATGTTTATGTAAAATTATAATTTAGCTGTTATGAATTCGAAATATGGGACGCAACATAGGACAAGTTCAGTCTAGATTTCGAATTTAGAAATCCTGTATGAACAACTATTAGTGTATCGATGATATCTTTTTGTACATAATATATTTTGTGGTGATTCTTGTTTGTTTGCAACCTTAAGAGATGTATCCACATATTTCATCAAGGATATACCGTCCAGTTTTGTCATTTTCCTTTCCAAATCTAAGTTGTAACATGAGGTACTAGACTGGCCAGAATCACTGTTTTGGGAGCATAGTTGTATCTGTACAGGCTAAGCTTACTTGTGATGATAATCCTGTTTATTTCGACATTATTGAGATATTAGGAATTAAAGAATTTATTTAATTGTATTGTTAAGGTTGTATATACTTGTGAACAAGTTGAGGACCTTGATACGTTGGTTGGTCTACGGTTTGAACTCGCACAGTTGTGTTGGACTATTTTACGCTAAAGTATTGAGGTTTGTGTATAAACTTGTACTTGCACTCTTTTCACTACTGGTATATCTGAAAGTTGATCTTGGTACCTTGGTTACCTCTTGTCACTTTGCATTGTCGTGTTAGTATGACACTTACGTAACTCGCCCACTTGTACGGATTGTTTGATCACTTTGCACTCTTGTTGGGGCCTTGTCCTTCTTGTTGCTGTGACTTTGTCACTATTGGCATGCCTCTTGATTTGGATTATTTGCCATCTTGACTCTGGATTTTTAGTCCGTCTTAAGAATGGAAGTTGTCCATTTTAAGTACGAACTAGAAAGCCATTTTTAATATGGTTTTTGGTTCTCTTGATTATTGGGCTTTGACCCTTCTTGATATAGGGCGACGGGCCTTCTTGATACCTGTTTGTGCCTGGTGTGACGACATGATGTATATATTGGGCGAGCCTTGTTATTGAATCTCTTGGAAAATGGTGTTATGAGCGTTCATGACATTTGGATCTTTAAATATCTAACTTGATACTCTTTATATATTGTTACTTGATTTATTTATATTATTTCAATTGTGCTGCTCATGACTTGAGAAAGGTAGCTTGGTGAATTTTGAGGGCTCCAAACCTATAATTTTTACACCACTAAGCTATATGCTTAGCGATAGTTGTTTCTGTCGTAGGGAATGATCGAGAGGAGGCATGAAGCTGGCCATTGGAGATTGGAGATTTTGAGAACCTTAAGGAAGATCACATTTGCATAGAAGCATCTATATTTTGTATAAACTTTGGGACTTATGCATGATCTATATGTTGTATATTTACATGGAATTTTGAGGGCTAATTTGATCATGTCACCATGGTTTGTAATATAAGTATGGCTACGTGTTTTGTTAATTTGAGGTGTGTATGCCCAAGTCTCGTAATATATTAAATTTACTACTTGTTTTAAATGATTGTATGAAGCATGAACTACCTAGTTTGGGTACTTGAAAAGTTGGTAATATTCTTTTTATATCATTTTTACTAGTGTGAGGACAATATATGCATAAAAATCTCGTGAGATATTCGCTTATGTTATTTCGGAAGGGTCGTTGCAAGTTTGGTATTAGATCCTAGGTTTGTTGTTCTAGGACTTTTGCTGTGAATTACTTGTATATTTGTTCTCTTTCGAAGAAAGTTTTATTTGGATTATTTGTTCACTTACATGGTTTATAAATAAATTTTTATCACATATAGAGTGCGCGTGCATCATGTACATGTCCCTAATGCAATGTGATCTTCCCTTTTGAAGGAATTAAGTTATGGCCTCTTCTTCTAACCGACCTATGGAAACTGCTCGTGAAGGTTCGGGTACCTCTGTTTCCCAACCTCATGCACTATAAGAGGTTGGAGAACCTTTCTCGGATCAATATGTGCCCCACACTAGTGGGTCTGAAGTGGGAAACCATCAGGGTGTAAGAGCTGGTTCACATCCTCACATGACTCATGGTACTCAAGCTATGAATCCTCCTTTTCAACAAATGGCTGAATTATTCCACCACATGGCTGAAGTGATGCATGATCCCAACGGGATTAACTTTGAAAAATGAGGAAAATGGGTGGAGTGGAGTTTGAAGGCACCGTTGATCCCACGGATGCTGAACAATGGCTGGAGCGCATGGAGCGGGTATTTGAGCAGTTAGCGTGTTCAGATGTTGCCAAATTTAAGTATGCTATTTCACTATTACAAAAGGATGCTTATGATTGGTGGGTAAGTGTTTCGAATGCCAAGGTAAAACCTCTTGTTCTTACTTGGGATGATTTTCTTAGGGAATTTCGTATGAAGTATGTCCCACCTGCTTATTGTGATACAAAGAGAAAAGAGTTTTTGAATTTAAGGCAACGAGGCATGTCTATTGCTGAGTACCAACAAAAGTTTCTAAAGGCTCTCTCGTTATGCTGGAGGTATTATTAAAGAGGAAAAAGACAAGTGTAGGAAATTTGAAGATGGTTTAAATGATTCTATTAGGAAGAATGTGGTGATTCTGCAACATGAGAACTTTTGTAAGTTAGTGTTTGTTGCTTTTACTTGGGAACAACTTGATAAAGAAGAAGCTAGTCGAAATGAAAACAAATTCCGAAAGCCTAGACCAGATTTTGGAGGTCCATCCAAAAGGGAAAGGTTTGATGATTCTAAGGCTGGTAGTGTTAACAGGCCACCTCAGCCAAACCAAAATAGATCAGAATTTTCTACAGCTAGCACTCCAAATTATGGCCAAGGCAAGCCTTGTGTTCCCACTTGTCCACAATGTAGAAAGAATCATTATGGTACTTGCAGGAGAGCTTCCGGTGCATGTTTCAATTGTGGGAGCTTTGATCATAAAGTGAAGGATTGTCCTAATCCTAATAATGCTCCTTCCTTGAGAACTGAAGGGTTAGTTCATAAGCCTTCTATTAATCCTCCTCAAACTAATGAAGGTGCAAGACCTAAAAATACCCAAGCTGTAGGGGAAAGTGGAGCGAATAAAGCTAGTGGTCCAAGGGCTACTGCACGCGCTTATGTTATGAGGTAGAGGGAGGATCAAGATGGAAAAGATGTGGTTGTGGGTAAATTTCACTTATTTGGCTTATGTGTGTTTACATTGTTTGATCCTGGATCTACACATTCCTATCTTTGTTCATCACTTGCTCTTCCTGAAAACGTGAAATTGGTGAGACTTAATTTTGATGTGCTGGTTGAAAGTACTTTGGGTTATCAAGTTGTGTGTAATCGAGTTTACCAAGATTGTCCCTTCGTGATTCAAAATCTAGTCTTCCCTATTGATTTGATTGAAATGCCCTTCAAGGATTTTGATGTTATTGTCGGGATGGATTGGCTTTATAAATATCATGCAGTGGTAGATTGTAGGTCTAAGCATGTGACTTTTAAAGATCCTATATTTTCACACATCATTGTACAAGGTGAAAGATCATTGACATCTAGTATTATTTCTGCGGCCTTGGTAAGAAAGTTGATGCGTCAAGGTTGTGGGGCATACCTTGCTCACATAGTTGATACATAGTTGGAGAGTCCTAGTATCAAGGACATACCTGCTGTACGTGATTTCCCAGAAGTCGTTCCAAAAAACCTTCCTGGATTGCCCTCGAAAAGAAAGGTTGAATTTCCAATCGAGCTTATGCCTAGATCTACCCCTATTTCTATCACTCCTTATAGAATGGCTCCGGCAGAATTAAGAGATTTGAAATCTCAATTGCAAGAATTTCTTGAGAAGGGTCTTATTCGACCTAGTGTTTCTCCTTGGGAAGCCCCTGTTTTATTCGTAAAGAAGAAAGATGGCACTCTTAGGCTTTGAATTGACTATAGACAATTGAATAGAATAACAATCAAGAATAGATATCTACTACCAAGGATCGATGAGTTGTTTGGCCAACTGAAGGGTTCTAAAGTATTCTCAAAGATTGATTTAAGGTTTGGATATCACCAACTGCGTGTTAGAGAGAAAGATATTCCTAAAACTGCTTTTAGAACTCTGTATGGTCATTATGAATTTTTGGTGATGCCATTCGGATTGACAAATGCTCCTGTGGTATTCATGGATCTAATGAATCGATTATTCAAGCTTTATCTTGATCGGTTTGTGGTTGTTTTTATAGATGATATTTTAATATTTTCTAGAAGTAGTGAAGACCATGATAAACACCTCGGATTATTTTGCAAATTTTGAAGGAGAGGGAACTTTATGCTAAACTTTCCAAATGTGAATTTTGGCTTATAAAGTGACGTTTTTGGGACATGTTGTATCAACCGAAGGCGTGAAGTTGGATCCTGGTAAGATACAAGCAGTTGTTGAGTGGAGACCTCCCAAAAGTCAAACCGAGGTAAGAAGTTTCGTCGGCTTAGCAGGATACTACAGAAGATTTATGAAAGGCTTTTCCATTATCGCCTCTTCATTCACAAAACTCTTGCAGAAGGAAGTGAAGTTTAATTGGAATGACAAATGCCAAGAGAGCTTTGAAACTCTCAAATCCTTGCTGACTCAAGCACCTATACTTACTCTACCAATTGAAGGGAAAGAGTATGTATTATATAACGATGCTTCTCACAATGGTCTCGGATGCGTTTTGATGAAAGAAGGGAAGGTTATTTCTTGTGCCTCTCGAAAATTAAAACCACATAAATTGAATTATCCTACCCATGATCTTGAACTTGCTGCTGTAGTGTTTGCTTTAAAAATATGGCGGCATTATTTGTATGGAGAGAAATGTCATATATTCATTGATCACAAGAGCTTAAAGTACTTGGGTACTCAGAAGGAGCTAAACCTTTGGCGTTGATGGCTTGAACTCATCAAGGATTATGATTGTACAATTGATTATCATCCAGGTAAAGCCAATGTGGTTGCATATGCTTTAAGTCGGAAATCCTTTGCAAGCATTTCTTTGAGTCCATTACCCTTGGTTCTTGAGTTAAGAACCATGAATGTTTGTTTTACACCTGATTCAAATGGTTTAGTTACTGCTAATTTGCAAGTAAAGCCAATATTACTTGAACAAGTGAAAGAAGCACAAAAGATAGATGAGAAACTTGTACAATTGACTAGAGAGGTTCAAAACGGGGAAAAACTTGATTTTACATTAACAGAGGATGGTGTCTTATTTTATCAAGATAGACTATGTGTCCCTAATGATGACAATTTGAGGAGAAAGATACTGCATAAAGCACGTACCTCACCATATGCAATGCATCCTGGGGGTACAAATATGTACCAAACTATCAAAGAAAATTATTGGTGGAATGGTATGAAGAGAGACATTGCGGAGTTCATTTCTACATGTTTGGTTTGTCAACAAGTACAGGCAGAACATCAGGTCCCAGTTGGTTTACTACAACCCTTGTTGATGCCGGAATAGAAATGGGAGAGAATAACTATGGACTTTGTTTCTGGACTTCCTCGCACCCAAAGAAATCATGATGCAATATGGGTGATTGTGGATAGGCAAACCAAGAGTGTTCACTTCTTAGCAATCAAGATGAATTACTAACTTGAGCATTTAGCCAAATTGTACATTAATGAGATCGTAAGACTACATAGGATCCCTATGTCTATTGTATCTGATCGAGACCCAAGGTTTACATCTAGATTTTGGGGTAGATTGCAGGAAGCTTTGGGTACTAAGCTAAAATTTAGCACTTCGTTCCATCCTCAGACAGACGGTCAATCGGAAAGGATGATACAAATTTTGGAGGATATGCTTCGAGCTTGCATTGTGGAGTTTGAGGGTAGTTGGGACAAACACTTGGCTTTGATAGAATTTGCTTATAATAACAATTACCAATTGAGTATTGGAATGCCTCCCTATGAAGCTTTGTATGGAAGGAAATGTCGGACACCTCTTTATTAGAGTGAAGTTGGTGACAGGAAACTTATTGGTCCTGAAATTGTGTAACAAACAGAGGACAAGGTAAAAATTATCAAGGATTGTCTAAAGATTTCATCGGATAGACAAAAGTTTTATGCTGATCTTAAAAGGCGTGACATTGAATATCAAGTGGGAGATAAAGCATTTTTAAAGGTTTCTCCATGGAAAAAGATTATGAGATTTGGCAAAAAAGGAAAACTTAGTGCCCTATTTATTGGACCTTATGAGATACTTGAAAGGGTTGGACCAGTTGTATATAAATTGGCTTTGCCACCTGAGATAGACAAGATCCACAACGTCTTCCATGTTTCTATGCTCAGAAGATATAGTTCTGATCCATCTCATGTTCTTCCAGTTGAATCTATTGAGGTTAATCCTGACTTGACGTATAATGAAGAACCTATTTTAATTCAAGCTCGGGAAGTGAAGCAACTTAGAAACAAGGAAATCCACTTAGTAAAGGTACTTTGGAGGAACCATTCTGTAAAAGAAGCTACCTGGGAGAGAGAAGAAGATATGAGGACCTAGTATCCACACTTGTTTCGGGACTAATGTAAGGTAAATTTCGAGATGAAATTTCTTTAAAGGGGAGAGAGTTGTAACAACCTTAAATGCTAACAAGAGTCACATGTCGATTTACCATTGCTTAATTACTACAATATGTGTTACTCTCATTTTGGAAACTTGAAATTTTGTGATAATTGCTAGCTCGCTTAACATAAATTATATCATAATTTATGGGATTTTATTGAGGTATTTATGTAATAGTCTAATTAGAATTATGTATAATTTTAAAAGGAGGTGAAGAATATATATATATATATATAAGTGTATATGTATGCATTTTGGGCAGCACACAAAACTGTTTTGGGCAGCCCTTGAGGGACAGCTGTGCATTGTGATAAGCATCACTCTTGAGACTATATTTTGACACCTCCTCTAGTCAATTTCAGTTCCTTCAAGTCTAAGAACCCTATTACCTTAGTTAACCATTTTTCATCAAAATCACAAAAGAAAAACTTGGTCCTTTTGGCTGGAATTCGAGACACACACAGCTCTATGGTAAGTAGTCGAAATTTATTTTGTAGCTGAGTAATGTGTATTACTTTTAGAATATCTCATTCTCTAGAACTCATTTTTGGGTGAATAAATATGATTTGGAAATATAATTAATATACCTACAAATCTTATGTTTATGTAAAATTCTAATTTAGCTATTATGGATTCGAAATATGGGACGCAAGATAGGACAAGTTCTGTCCAGATTTCAGATTTAGAAATCCTGTAAGAACAACTGTTAGTGTATCGATGATATCTTTTTGTACAAAATATATTTTGTGGTGATTCTTGTTTGTTTGCAACTGTAAGAGATGTATCCACATATTTCATCAAGGATATACCGTCTAGTTTTGCCGTTTTCCTTTTCAAATCTAAGTTGCAATATAAGGTACTAGACTGGCCATAATCACTATTTTGGGAGCATAGTTGTATCTGTACAGGCTAAGCTTACTTCTGAGGATAATCCTATTTTATTTTGACATTATTGAGATATTAGGAATTAAAGAAGTTATTTAATTGTATTTTTAAGGTTGTACATACTTGTGAACAAGTTGAGGACCTTGATATGTTGGTTGGCCTACTGTTTGAACTCGCACAGTTGTGTTGGACTGTTCTACGCTAAAGTATTGAGGTTTGTGTATAAACTTGTACTTACACTCTTTTAACTGCTAGTATATCTGAGAGTTGATCTTGGTACCTTGGTTGCCTCTTGTCACTTTGCATTGTCATGTTAGTATGACGCTTGTGTAACTCGCCCACTTGTACGGATTGTTTGATCAATTGACACTCTTGTTGGGACCTTGTCCTTCTTGTTGCAGCGACTTTGCCACTATTGGCATGCCTCTTGATTCAGATCATTTGCCATCTTGACTTTGGATTTTTAGTCCGTCTTAAGAATGGAAGTTGTCCATTTTAAGTACGAACTAGAAAGCCATTTTTAATATGGTTCTTGGTTCTCTTGATTATTGGGCTTTGACTTTGCTTGATACAGGGTGGAGAGCCTTCTTGATACCTGCTTGTGCCTGGTGTGACAACATGATGTATATATTAGGCGAGCCTTGTTATTGAATCTCTTGGAAAATGGTGCTATGAGCGTTCTTGACATTTGGATCTTTAAATATCTAACTTGATACTCTTTATATATTGTTACTTGATTTATTTATATTATTTCAATTGTGCTGCTCATGACTTGAGAAAGGTAGCTTGGTGAATTTTGAGGGATCCGAACCTATAGTTTTTACACCACTAAGCTATATGCTTAGCGATAGTTGTTTCTATCGTAGGGAATGATCGAGAGGAGGCATGAAGCTGACCATTGGAGATTGGAGATTTTGAGAACCTTAAGGAAGATCACATTTGCATATAGGCATCTATATTTTGTATAAACTTTGGGACTTATGCATGATCTATGTGTTGTATATTTACATGAAATTTTGAGGGTTAATCTGATCATGTCACCATGGTTTGTAATATAAGTATGGCTACGTGTTTTGTTCATTTGGGGTGTGTAAGCCCAAGTCTTGTAATATATTAAATTTACTACTTTTGAATGATTGTATAAAGCATGAACCACCTAGTTTGGGTACTTGGAAAGTTGGTAATATTCTTTTTATATCATTTTTACTAGTGTGAGAAAAATATATGCAAAAAAATCTCGTGAGATATTGACTTATGTTATTTCGGAAGGGTCGTTACATCGGTCTCCTAGTACAAAAGCAAAATGTAGACTAGACTCCTATGGATTGGTGTGTTGAAGTCCACATCTAATCTACAGGGAGCTAGGAAACATTATAGGAAGTTGTTCCACCTTTTTCTCTCCTTTCGTGCGAGTGTCGCTTGTGGTATGAGTTGAGTCCAATTGGTATCTCCCAATTCCAATTGTTATCTCAACAAAGTGAACCGAACGTCGTGGTCACGACTGAAGGAACACAAGCAAGGTAAATTGGAACTGAGAAGGTTCCAATTGGTATCTGGCCCTAGGGGTTGCGTAATTGTATGGATGACCAGAAATGGTCATCCATAGAGTGAACTAACTAATAATTTGGAAATGTCTGTGAATTGTATCTTGGAAACTGTGAATGTGTGCTTCTTGTTATCAGAATTAACTGTGAATGTGGAAGTTTTAGATGCTTGGATGTGATGATATGATTATGTGCACAATAAATGTGTTTCTAAACTTTGATATGTGCGATGTGCTGGCCGAATTGTTGAAATTATGCAAGTTTTAATTGCTTTAGTATCTTGAAACATGTTGTGGAAAGAAGGTCATGACTAAGTTCGATGCAAGGGTCTATATAATTTACGAGGTGATTCGTAAGAAATATTGGGTGTGTCTTGTGCTGGAGTAATAACTGTGTGAGTGTCTGGGTTTTGCCTGGGGATCTGTGGGTTGTAGAGTTAAATTAAGGAGAATGATTTGGATTGTGTATCGTTGAAATTGACTCGGAGTATACATCGATTATCCTAGCTAAGGGGATTATACTAAAAATGCTTGGGTTATAGCTGGGAACCATTAGGGAATTTGGAAAGGAAAATAACCTCAAAAAATTTGTTGGCAGGGGTTTTGTTTCCGTTGAGGCCGCTGAGGTGAGATTTTTACCGCCAAGATGAAGCCGCCAGTGCGGGATTCCTCCCACCAGAGCAGGACAGAGCGAGATAGAACATCAGTCGTGTCTTCCCTATTTTCCTAATCACAAATACAGACACCGAATTGTATCCGAACTAGTCTCGATGATTCAATTAGTATTTAGCAATAGAACAATGAGCATTAAACCTTAGCATTTAATATTAGCAGAGGGAAAATGGCTAGAAACCAGCATCCATGTGTGTACAAAAATTTAGGAAAAATGAAAAGATAAAATAAAGTATTGTTTAAATACATGCCCAAGGGGGTAGAAATCAGATCAGACCCCATATCCTCGGCGCTGTCTCGCCATCCTAAACATCATTTAACCAAGGAAACTCCATGAAATCCACCGGCCTAAGCATGGGGAGCTCCTGCTGGGGCAACGCAGGAAAAGATAACCTTCACCGTCTTCCACATCCGGGCCATCAGACGATCCCTCTCTATGTTCTTCTTCTTCTCCCATCGCAGTTGGCCGAGGAGCATTTTCAATTCGAAGGCGGTGGTGGGTGGAACCGAAGTTGAGGTACTAGTCCGGGAGCCCCAAAATTTCCAGCGGACGGCCGCCCAGTCCTCCTCCGTACAACACTAGAAAGTGGGGGCTAGGACTAGGTTGGAAGAGGGTTGTCACCTGCACCATCGTCTTCTCCCTCTTCCTCCGCCTCCACAACTGCCTGACTACCACTGGTCCGACCTATCCTTCTCATCTTGCTCCTAAAAGTAGAAATTGGTCTAACCAAAAGAGGGTGAATGGGGGATCCATAGGAAGTGCCTCATTAGTTTATAAAAGGGGCACCCCCGCCCACTTGCACAGCGAGGTTACCACTCCCGGTAGGAAGAAAGCCTTCTTGTTGCCCCGATAGAACATCTACTATTCGGAGATAATTTATACCCCCAGATTGAGCTCGATACTCTGTATAGCGCATGCCACCACCAAGACTCAAGGAAATGTCATGTCTGTGAGATTGCCCAACAGGCGAATCCTCCGATTAACTAAGTGCAACCACCTCTTAGCATTCGGTGACCAGTCCGTGCTAATGATACCCTCTGTAGTAGGCCAATAAGCTTCGTCCGGGTGTGCAGGCTCCACCAGTGTGTTCCTCAGCTAGCCCAAATGTATCTTGCTTATCTTGGCCTCATACTCCGTATTTGAGATATCGGGCACCTCTAGTGTTTCATTGATGGTGTTGGCGTTTAGGGGGATGTTAACTCTCCGGATGCAGATGATAGGGTGAGGGTCATCCCAGCGGACAATATAAAGGATAGCATAGAACTCTCTCACCTAAGTGAAATGTGCATTTGGGGGGAGCCTTTGTCAATGGAACACACCCAAACTCCATGAGATGAGCATAGAAGGCAGGAGCCTTATCCTCAAGCTTAAGAAAGAAAAAACCTTGCTTGCAGCAAAACTTGTTGTTTCAGTAGTCGTGATGCCTTTCCCGACTAAGAGCATCGGGGAACCGGACAAAGGGCGGGTCTTCCTCGTTAAGACATGCCATCTTGATAAACATGCAAGTTATGAAATATACACGTTGAACACGATAGGATTAGGAAATTTTGGGGTTCAAAAGGGAAGAGAAAAATTTCTGGTCTAAGTGGCAACGGGTTACTGCCCCACAGAGTCCCACCACAGCGGCCTAAATCCCGCCACAGCGGGATGAGGGAGGCCGCTACAGTGCGATGAAGGTCACCAGAGCGGCCTTCATCTGGGACAAATTCTAGGCGCGACCATGGCCTCTCTTCATCCCAAAAATACTCATTTTCAATAGAATTTCAGAAGATCAGAGTCTATTAAGCATCCTAGAACCTAGATATGCAATCATTTTAGCAAAATAACCCGTAAATAGCATCTAAATCCAAGTTTTTCATCAAGAGACTTTTCAACTTCCTCCAGTCTTTTGGTACCGATTTGACTGTATTTTTACGAAATCCTTACGCCTAGGACTTCGTGGAGACGTTGGGGACGTAAGGGAAGTATCCATGTTACGTTTTCCTATCAACTAGCAACCTATGTTCAACTTTTAGAATAACTACCCAAAAAACCATTTCTAATCAACTAGGTAGCAGCATGCAATCGTTGTTAATTAAGTATTGAAGTAAAGAGCGTAATGAACAAGAATTTTATGTTTAGAGAAAGTGAATCGAGATAGTTTGGGAGAGTTGAGCAAGTAAAAGGGAGAAATTAGTAAACCATTCCCATTCCACCCTTTACTGGTTTCGATCTCCTACTGTAGCGGGAGATCTCTTACCACAGCGACCCTGCCTTAGCGGAAGGGTTGTCACCCTGGCGAGGTTAGGCTATGCAAATTGGACGTGTTCGCGTCTTTCGGTGTTGCCTTAAATTCATAACCGTCCCTTGAGTATAGCACATTCATGTTTTAAATTTGAAAAGTCACGACCCGTTGTGGTCCCGTAATGACCCAATTCGTTAGTTTAAAAGTACTTCAGGATTGAATGCATAATGATTCGTTCACTAGTCATTCGGGGACGAACGAGGGGTAAATTGGTATCTATTGTAATGACCATGAACCGTGGTTAGTTAGGAAAAGCAAAACTTTAGGAAAATGTAGGGGCCACTGGCAGCGCCAGATGTTAGATGCCTAGCGCAAAGTGCTACAACGGGTAAGTAGTCACAGAGCAGGATAGGCAAGGCAGAATGTAAATAACGTGAAATCTTATTTTCCCCTTCTTCCAAAAACACCTAAATTTAGAAGTAAATCACCCTAGGAACCCTCAAATAACTTCTCTAAGCTTAGGAAGGAAAAAGAAGGAGATTTCTAGCATAAGGAGGTCGATAGCTTACGAATTCTTGGTCAAATCCACTGTCACGAAGTCTGGAAATGAGAATCAAAGCCATAATTTTGTGCAGCAGCTTAGCGCCCCAAGTAGGCTAGGTTTATTATATGAGTAGTTACAAATCTGTGCTCACTATGTAGTATAAAGTTATTCAATAGAATGGATTATGCGTAGGCCTTTATGCATCGAGTAGAAAATGACTTAAATCATAAGAAGAAGCCTTAGACTATGAACTAGGGCTAGGTATGGTTGAGTAATTGTTTTCGTAATGTATGTTGTTGTTTAATTGTGATGGTTGTGATTCCATATTAGTGTGACGTGTGTTAGTAATTGTTTCGTTATAATGCATGTATGTATGTGAATGTTGCATTATTGATACTAGTATATCATCATGTTACATTTTTCTAGCATATTTCAATCAGAGAGACAAACCTACTTGTGTTCGAAGAGAGTCGATTGACATCTCTTCATTAAAAGTTTTGTTACACGGTCGTTTGGTTTGAATTCAAGTTATGATGGGATACATTATGATGGTATTAATTATGATGGGATAAGTTATGCTAAAATTATTTTTATTGAGTGTTTGGTTTGTTGTATTCAAAATAGATTAATTTAAGAAAAAAATATTTGTTTACAAAAATATTGTTCATGAATGTGAAAATGATGTATAAAAAGAGTTTAAAGAGATATTTTTGTCATCAACTTATTTATCCTGGGATTACTATATCACCCAAGGGAAAGGATAACCTATCCCGATACTAATTATTAATTCTGGGATAAGTTATCCCGGACTTGCCAACTAAACAACATATTAAGTAGCACTATAATTTAATTCCATGACTATTTGACGTTATCCTTCACACCAACCGACTATAATATATATATATATACACACATACACACTAGTTTTTCGACACGTGCATTGCACGTGATTACCAATTCAGAAAATATATTTTATAGTAAATAGTATTGCTTATTTAACTGAAGATTTGAGTAATAAGTTTTGTACAAAATAATATTACATATTATTTTGTGAATGTTCAATGTGAATCGTCATATATATCTCTTATTCACGCGATTCTATGAAGATGGTTAATGAAAAAATTTATTAGTTTAATGCAATAATGCATATATTTATTTCAATTTGATGATCTTCAATCATGTAATTAGTTGTATCTCAGTAACCAGATATTTGTTGTGTATTTTTCTTATCATCTAACTAGATGTGCTTTGCACGTGTATTCCACGTTAAATTGTTTAGATGTCATATGAACATGTGAAAAGGACAACTAAATTTTATTTTTTAGAACTAATCTTTGTATAATAATTTTTATTTTATAAGTGATAACATAATGGATGATGTTCTTGTTGTTGGCTCTCATATTTTACCTCTCGATTGACTGTATACATAAATCAAAGACAATTATTTGACTGTCCATAGTTAACTGAGAAAACTTTCCTTTTTTTTGCACTAATGTTTTAAAAATTTATATAAATAATGTATACAAGCTAAATCTTTCACAAATTAAAACAAACACTAAAGACATAGATACCAAAGTTTTCTCCATGAATTAATGAAATTTGAGCGGTGCTAACATCAGCAGAAGACTTTTGAGAATCCATAGAGAGAAAATTTGTTTTCGTTGTTGTTCAACTAAAGATATTTGTTGAGAGAGAGGAAGAAAGTTTTGTGAATTATAGGATTTTATCATTTGAGTTTAGTGTTTAAGTTACAGTTTGACCAAATTTCTTATTTAGATTTTCTAAATGTAAGTTTTTTAAAGTTATCACAACTAGTCTCCTATAATACTGATATTTAATTTGTGCCCTTACTCTTTGTTCTTCAAAAATATAGTCACACGGAGATTAAGTGTAATAGAATATTGATATTTTTAGGTTATTGCATGAGATTATTATCAATGAGTTTATGATCACTTGTTTATCTTACACCCAATAAAGATGAAGTTCATATACTTGTAAACGATTTTCAATTTATTCAATCAAGCACGATTCATCCAAGGAAAAATAACAACATCGTGTTATCACATATATAGCGGTGGTGGAATAATATGAAAAATTATTGGTCAAAAGTTAATGCAAGAAAAGATGAAAGATAGAAATAATTAATGTAATAACTATGAGAATTCATAATATTATAACTAAAGAATGTTAAAGAGTGTGAATAACGTTTGCAATAATAAGTAATAACTAAGAGAATTTATAATGTTGTGACTAAATGATTTATGTGCAATAGATGTATTTCTAATAAATTTATACTTACATAAATAATATTACTTTAATTAATGTTACTACTTTTTCATAACTTATTAGATTTTAATTTAGTGCAGGGACAAAATGAAAATGTTTATTTCATACTACTGAATATAAAATTTATTTTGTAATTGATAAATTTTTAAATGATTCATATATCTTCACATATTTTCACTCTTGAGAAGTTTAATAATTTTGAAAAAAGATGTTCAGAAGCATGTATTTACATCACAAGAAAAATTGTTAACAAAAACAAATCAATTTAGACTACATCATGTTAACTTCATATATTGGAACATTACATACTAATGTATATATTAAGCCAAAAAATAATTATTATATCATCAAAATTATTTTCCTAAAGTACTCAGGGTTATGGAATGTACCCTCTTAGGATAGAACGATTTACTTCATCAGAATAGTGGTACCTCATATTCCACTAAACTTCAAACTCACTCAACGGAAATAAATGACACAAAAGAATTTAAAATGCAAGAAGAAGAGTTGGAGATAAAAAGAGAAAATTGTATATAATAGCAAACTATTAATTAAATTAAATGTCATAACCACAGTTTGATTTAATTGTAACCCGTAGTAAACTGTTGCCATTCGCCTCTCTCCCTAGGTTTTCTCACTCGCCACTCTTGTCAGTCTCTCCCTCGCCTCTCTCGCTTTTCGTTCCCCTCTCTCCCCTCTCCTAGATCTCGCTCGCTACTTTTCACTCGCCTCTCTCACTTTATACAAACACAAATGTATACATTGCGTTTGTGTTTGTATAAAGAGAGAGAAAATTGTATATACAAATACATATATTATCGTCCTATAAACTTATGATTATACAAATGCAAATCTTTCCCTTCCCAGTTTTCTTTTGCCTTTCTCTCTTTTTCGCTTTATACCAACACAAATTATCCAATTGATTCTTTTATATATGTATACTGAAACAGATTATACAATTGCTTCTTATGTATATGTATAGTGAAATATACATATTAATATTCATAGCAAACATTAAGTTTGCTATGAAGCTCAATTATGCAAACTATAGCTATAGCATACAAATTTGATTTTTGTGGTTGCTATGTGTGAAAGTTGCTCATAAAAAAATTGTGATTGAAAAATGAGAGGAAGCTCCTATGTTTATAGTCAACAAATGGTAGTATGAACAAGTGTTTTTTGTGTCATATCTTAAATGTCATGACCTTTTTGAGAAGTCATAACCCTTTAGAAAAGTCACAATATATTGAAAGAGTCGCAACTCACCAAAAAATCACAACCCTTTGAAAGAAGTCACAACTTATCGGAAAAGTCATAACTCTTCGAAAAAATGACATTCTAAGAAGTCACAATCCTTTGGAAAAATCACAACTTATTGAAAAAGACACAACTCTTTGGAAAAGTCACAACTCATCGAAAAATCACAACCCTTTGAAAAAAGTCACAACTTATTGGAAAAGTCACAACTCATAAAAAAGGTCACAACCTAAGTCAGGGATATTATAGTAATTTGACATTCAAGTTAGGAGTTCATGCTTTTAAGGTAATATATATATATATATATATATATATATATTTCACTTATAATATGGATCATATTATGTTTTGTATTTGTATCTTGTTTTTTACTACGCGATTTGTTCTTGATATACCCATCCAAAATTATTTATACAAGAGTCACAATGTCTTTGGCATACATTGTTGTTGACTAGAACATTAAAAAGAGATTTTGAAGACAAATTTCGCAAAGTAATTACTTGCACTTTTGCAACCCAATGTGTAACGACCTGTTCTCATCGTTATAGAAAAGCCAACGGGGAAAAATTTTGGGCCGAAAAACTTTTTCATAGTAACTTGAAATTTTCCAACCTAGTCCAGATTTGGATGAAATCAGAGTCAATACGGTATAGGGAAATATGGCAACAATTGGGTGATCTAATTATGATTTTGTTCAGATGAGTAGATAGCTAAGACATTAAGGAATCCGTACGACTTAATGGAATTGAATTCGGGTGAGTAGAACTTTCGAAACTGATCTTGGTGTGAACGAGTAGTTTCTGAGTGTCATTGGTTGAAGGTGTGTTGTGAAATGGCGGTTTTGGAATTATTAAATTTGTTCACTGTTTTTGTGCAAGCCGCTAAGGTGGGATTTTCCCTCCAGGGCAGGGCCGTTGTAGCGAGGTGAGGACCGCTGTGGCGGGACAGACGCAACTTAAGTTGGAAATAAACCCCAAAAATGTTTTATTATGCACTTTTTGACTTTGAGAGCAAAGGAACGACCGCAAGAGAGTTCTTGACAATTTTTCACCATTCTTAAAGCTAAATATAAGGTTTTAATTCCCAGAATCCATTTTCCGATCTGTAGAATGTGAACTATTGGGTAATTATTGATGGGGGAGGGTTTTGATCTGGATATTAAGGTGGAAAAAGCCCTAATATGGGTATGGGGATCAAGGGTTTGACCTAGGATTGATATTATTGTTTATAATCCAGGTAAATAGGTGTTGTTTATTGATCCTCGCATTATTATGATTGTTTGTAAACCAAGAACAAGCGGAACGAATCTAGAAAGGGAAAAATCAAGTTTCTTAGGGGATTCAAGCTTGTTTCGAGGTAGGTGATGGTTCTGATTTCATTTGGTGGGATATATGTTTGTTCTTGCTTTATTATAATGCATGTATGTATGCGAATGTTGCATTATTGATCACACTAATCGTAAATAAGGATGAGTGAATAGTTGTATGCCATGGATCATGACTTGATTGTATGATTATGAGAATGTACATTGTGATTGTGATTATGGCTTGTTGAATGGATTGGGTGTTGCTTTCCAACACACTAACTGGGATCGGTTGCCACGTACTGGCATAAATATTGGAACGGGTGTAATGATCCGACACACTAACTTGGAATGGGTACCATGTATAGGTACAATAACAATTTGGGTATGGGTTCCATGAGAGGACCATTGACTTGACATAAATGTGTATCTTGAGATTGTGAAATTGTACGTTGTTCGTAAGCGTTAATTGATATTCTATATGTTCGGTGTATGCATGTTATTATTATGTTGTAATGGCTTATATATGTTGCACTTAGTGGGATAGCCACATGATCCTACCAGTACACTGTGGTTGTGTACTGATACTGCACTTGCTCTTTGTTTGTTAAGTATAGGCATCTTCAAGCGGCTACTGACAGATCTTGTTTAGAAGATCAGTGATCGTCGTCGAATTCAAGGGTGAGTTAGTTCTTCTGGACTGCCATGAGTTCTCTTTTCGTCTATGTCCACCTTTCCGAACTTAGACTAGTTTTTTAGATTTCTTATGTTTACTTTGGGGTTGCACCCATTTTCTTAGACTTTTTAAACCTTAGATGTTTTGGTACATTGACTTTCAAGTTCTAGGCATTATTTCCGTAATGTTAGTTTATGGTTGTTAGACTTTTGATGGAGTTTATGGGAACTCCATATCTTTATTTTAGCATTTAAACCTGCTTCTGTATCTTTAAATGCCTTAGTTGTTGGTTGATTTTGTTAGTTTGGGTTGTAGTAATGGTTCTCCCGACAGAAGGTTAGTGTGGGTGCCACTCATGATGGTCTGGGTCGTGACAAAGTTGGTAATAGAGCCTAGGTTAGTTGATCTCGATGTACCAAAACGAGTCTAGTAGAGTCTTGCGGAATGGCACAGAGACGTCTACACTTTTTTTCAAGAGGCTATAGGACTTTAGGAAATCTCTTTGTTTTCTCTTGTCTCATATCGTGCTCTAACTTGATTCCAATTGGTATATGGTGATTCAAATTGGTATCTAACCTCCTTCACTCTTCTGTCCGCAGATGGTTAACACAAGGTTCAACGGCGTCATGCCTATAGCTCCCGTCAATGCACCAACTGAGGAATCTACAACAAGAGGTCGTGGTCGAGGTAGGGTTAAAGGAAGAGCTAGGGGTAGAGGCAGGGGAAGGTAGCGCCTACTAGGGATGGAGCATCGATTGAAAATGCTCCCAGAAGTGGGCCCCTCTTACGCATCATGAAGAGGTAGAGGCGAATATAGAAGTTAAGGATGAGGAACATGTTGGACAAGAGGAAGAGGTGCAGGCTGAGACTACATGTATTCCTCCCTTAGACCCAGTGTTAGCTCAACATATTGTGTAGTTCTTGAAAGGATTGGTTGGTCCTGGAGTGCTTACCTCTGTTCAAGAAACTCAAGCTCCCGCCAATTCCCTTATTGCTATCACTACTCCCGAGGTGGGTGGAACTATAGGTATTAATGCCTTTTTCCGTCCTTTGTTAGGTCCTATTATGACTGGTAATGAGCATAAGATGTTGACTAAGTTTTTAAAATTAAAACCGCCTGTGTTCTATGGTTCTGAGAGTGAGGACGCTTATGAGTTCATCTTAGATTGTTATGAGAGACTTCATAAGTTGGGAATTTTCCATCAGCATGGGGTAGATTTTGGGAATTTTTAACTTCAAGGTGAGGCTAAGCAGTGGTAGAGAGCTTATGTGGAATGCAGATCTTCAGTTTTACCTCGATCACTTGGACCGGATTTCATGCTCTATTCTTGGAGAAGTATGTGCCCCGGACTGAGAGATCGTAAGAAGGATGAATTCATGGCTTATGAGCAAGGTGGTATATTTGTGGCAGCTTATGAGGCCAAGTTCCATGCTTTTTCTAGATATGCTACGCAATTGATGACTACTTAGGAAGAGAGGATCCTCCTATTTGTTAAGGTACTAAATTCAGAATTGCAGGTATTGTTTGTTTATATGGCCTCTGCAGGAAAAAGCTTCAATGAGGTAACAAATTTTGTGAAGAAGGTGGAGGGGGTGAGGCGACACGGTCAGGCTAAGACATTAGCTAAGAAAGCCAAAAATTCAGGCAACTTTTGGGGATCTTACTCTAGAGGTTCAGGGAGGTTAACACTTGCAGCCCGGCCAATTCAGTCTGCTAAGCCCGCTTCTACAGGTAATTACTCTGGAACTCCACCTTAGAATTTGATTTAGGATAGCCAGGGAACCGCACCTTCGACGGGCAGTAGGTCATCTTTTGATCGTACTTTCTATAATTATGGAGAAATTGGGCATATGAGGAGAGATTGTTCCTACCTGCGAATGTTGGATTCTGTGCAGCAGAAGTCTAGAGCAGTGGTACCGTAGGAAACATTAATTATGGTCGAGGGTGTCCACAAGGTGGGCATGGAGGAAATCATTGAGCCCGGGAAGGTAGGGGAAATGGTAACATAGGCATTGGTACGGTGCAACCAGGTAGGTAAGTCGCCCATCATGATGATAGGGATCAGTGTTACACTTTTCAGGCAAGAACGAGGCAGAGGCGTCTGACGCAGTGATCACAAGTACTATTTTTGTCTGTGACCGGATGACTAATGTGTTATTTGATCCGAGTTCTACTTATTCTTATGTATCTGTGTGATTTGCCTCAGATTTTGATATGAATTATGAAATACTTGATGCCCCTATCCATATTTCTACCCCAGTTGGAGAGTCTGTCATAGTCACTCATGTCTATCGTGCTTGTCCTATATTGTCTATGAGTTTTCAGACTTAGGCTGATTTGGTGATTTTGGATATGACTGACTTTGACATAATCTTAGGCATGACTTGGTTGCCCCCCTATTATGTTGTGCTTAATTGTAATACTAAGTCTGTGACTCTAGAAATTTCGAGAAGGGAAAAGTTAGAGTGGGAAGGGGTATATAAGCCTAAGCAAGCTAAGATCATATCCTTAATTCGGGCTAGGAAACTAGTAGGGCAGGGCTGTTTGGCTTACTTGGCTCATATTCGAGATGTTGAGGTTGAATCTCCATATATTGAGTCTATTCTTGTGGTGTCAGAATTTAGAGAAGTGTTTCCTAATGATTTGCCTGGTATGCCTCCAGATAGGGATATAGATTTATGCATCAATTTAGAACCTGGTTCTCGTCCTATTTCCATCCCTTCATATCGCATGGATCCAGTAGAATAGAGAGAGCTTAAGGCTCAAATCCAAGAACTTTTTTTTATAAAGAATGCATCCATCCTAGTGCTTCCCTGTGGGGTGCTCCTGTCTAGTTTGTTAAGAAAAAAGATGGAAGTATGACGATGTGTATAGATTATCGGCAGTTGAATAGGGTCACCATTCTGAATAAGTATCCATTGCCTCGGATATATGATATTTTGGACCAATTGCAAGGTGCATCAGTTTTCTCTAAGATTGATCTAAGGTCTAGTTACCATCAGTTGAACATTAGGCCTGAGGATGTGCCCAATACAGCGTTTAGAATCCGCTATGGGCACTATGAGTTTCTAGTTATGTCATTTGGGTTGACTAATGCGCCTGCAACTTTTATGAGTTTGATTAATGGTATGTTTAAACCATTTCTTGATTCATTTTTAATAGTCTTTATTGATGACATTTTGGTCTATTCGAAAAGTAAGGAAGAGCATGCTGACCATCTTTGTATTGTTCTAGGTGTTCTTGGGAAATACCCAACGCATGATTTGGAGTTGGAAGCAGTAGTGTTTGCTCTTATGATCTGGAGACATTACCTCTATGGTGTCAAGTGTGAGGTATTTACTAATCATCGTAGTTTGCAGCATGTGTTCACTCAAAAGTATCTGAATTTGAGACATCGAAGGTGGATGGATTTACTCAAGTATTATGATATGACTATTCAATACCATCCGGGTAAGGCGAATGTAGTGGCAGACGCTTTGAGTCGAAAAGTGGTGAGTATGGGAGTCTAGCTTGCTTGAGTGTATCAAAGAGACCTTTGGCTAAGGAAATTCAAACCTTGGAGTCTAAGTTCATACAGTTAGGCATCTCAGAGAAAGGTGGGATGTTAGCTAGCATTGAAGTAATCGACACATTCATTGAGGAGATCAAGGCCAAACAGTTTGAGGATGAAAATTTAAATGAACTTAGAAATAAGACTGTGATGGGTAAGGCACAAGAGACCACTCTTGATGTGGAAGGTGTGCTTAGTTTTAAAGGAAGGATATGTGTTCCTAAAATTAATGACTTGATTCAGAAATTGTTGGCAGAATCCCATGGTTCGCGATATTCCATTCATCTGGGTGTGACTAAAATGTACCGAGATTTGAAGCGAGTTTATTAGTGGTCGGGCATGAAGAAGGATATAATGGAGTTTGTGGCTAAGTGTCAAAATTGACAACAAGTAAAGTATGAACATCAAAGGCCTTCAGGTTTGCTTCAGAGAATGCCAATTCCTGAATGGAAGTGGGAAAGGAAAGCCGTGGATTTCGTGGTAGGTCTTCCCAAGACTTTGGGGAAGTTTGATTCTATTTGGGTAGAGGTTGACAGATTGACTAAGTCAGCCTATTTTATTTCGGTTAGAATAGATTATAATGCTGATGAATTGGCTAAGGTTTATGTGAAAGATATATTGAGGTTGCATGGGGTGCTTCTTTCTATCATCTCATACCATGGTACGAATTTTACCTCTAAGTTTTGGAGGAAGTTACATGATGAATTGGGCACACAAGTCACTTTTAGTACAACTTTCCATCCATAGACGGATGGACAGTCAGAGAGGACTATTCAAGTATTAGAAGACATGTTGAGGGCATGTGTGATTGATTTTGGAGGGCATTGGGATAAGTTCCTACCTTTGTGTGAGTTCTCCTATATTAATAGTTATCACTCCAGCATATATATGGCACAGTTTGAGGCACTTTATGTAAGGGGATGTAGATCACCCATAGGATGGTTCGAGGCTAGAGATGTGAAACCTTTAGGGGTTAATTTAGCGAAGGATGCTCAAGATAAGGTGAGGAGTATTCAAGCTAAACTTTTAGCAGCCAAAGTAGATAAGGTGAGGAGTATTCAAGCTAAACTTTTAGCAGCCAGAGTAGACAGAAGAAGTATGCAGACCATAAGGTAAGAGACATGGCATTTTAGACTGGGGAGAATATTCTTCTTAAGGTATCACCCATGAAATAGGTGATGAGATTTGGCAAGAAGGGCAAGCTAAGTCCGCGATACATTTGTCCTTTTGAGATTCTTAAATGTGTAGGACCAGTGGCTTATATATTAGCTTTAGCTCCTAATTATCGGGATTTCATCCGGTATTCCATGTATCCATGTTGAAGAGATATCATGGTGATGGGGATTACATCATTAAGTGGGACTCAATTGTGTTAGACAAAGACCTCCAACATAAGGAGGAATCGATTACAATTCTTGATCGTGATGTCCGAAAGCTGAGGACCAAGGAAAGTAATTCCGTGAAAGTTCAATAGAAGCATCGTCCAGTAGAGGAAGTTAATTGGGAAACCAAGAAGGACATGCAAGACAAGTATCCAGTTGTTCGTCGATTCAGGTACTACTTCATGCTTTCTTTAGCCTATGTTTCCTAAGTTTGTCATTTGGGGACGAGTGATGGGTAAATTGGTATCTATTGTAACAACTTTTTCCCGTCGTTATAGAGAAGCCAATGAGGAAAATGTTTTGGCCGAAAAACTTTTTTGTAGTAACTTGGAATTTCCCAAACTAGTCCATATTTGGACGAAATCGGAGTCATTAAGGTCTAGGGAAATGTGGTAACAATTAAGTGATCAAATTATGATTTTTATTAGATGAGTAGATAGCTAATATGTTAAGGAATTTGTATGACTTTACGTAATTGAATTCGGGTGAGTAGAACTCCCAAAACAGATTTTGGCGTGAACGGGTAGTTTCTGAGTGCCATTGGTTGAAGGTGTGTTGTAAAACGGGGGTTTTGGAATTCTTAAATTTGTTCATTGTATCCATGCAAGCCAGTAAGGCGGGATTTTGCCGCCAGGGCAGGGACGCTGTGGCGGGACAAGCGAGACTTAAGTCTGAAATAAACCCCAAAACTGTTTTATTCTGCACTTTTTGACTTTGAGAGCTAAGGAACGACCCCAGGAGAGTTCTTGATGGGTTTTCACCATTCTTAAGGCTAAATGTAAGGTTTTAACTCCCTGAATCTATTTTTCGATCCGTAGAATGTAAATTATTGGGTAAATATCTATGGGAGAAGGTTTTCATCAATAAATTACGGTGGAAAAAGCCCTAATCTGGGTATAGGGATCAAGGGTTTTCCCTAGGATTGATATTATTATTTATAATTTGGGTAAATAAGTGTTGTTTATTGATCCTCGCATTATTATGATTGTTTGTAGACCAAGTACAAGCAGAATGAATCCAGAAAGGGAAGAATCAAGTTTCTTAGGGGATTCAAGCTTGTTTCGAGGTAGGTGATGGTTATGATTTCATATGGGGTGATATATGTTTGTTCTTGCTTCATTATAATGCATGTATGTACGCGAATGTTGCATTATTGATAACACTAGTCGTAAATGAGGATGATTGAATAGTTGTATACCATAAATCATGACTTGATTGTATGATTATGAGAATGTACAACGTGATTGTGATTGTGACTTGTTGAATGGATCGGGTGTCACTTTCCGACACACTAATTGGGATCGGTTTCCACGTACCGACATAAATATTAGAACGGGTGTCACGATCTGACACACTAACTTGGAACGGGTACCACGTACCGATACACTAACAGTTTGGGTATGGGTTCAATGAGAGGACCATTAACTTGACTTAAATATATATCTTGAGATTGTGAAATTACACGTTGTTCATAAGTGTTAATTTATATTGTATATGTTCGGTGTATGCATGTTATTATTATCTTGTAATGGCTTATGTATGTTGCACTTAGTGGGATAGCCGTGTGATTTTACTAGTACATTGTGGTTGTGTACTGATACTGCACTTTCTCTTTCTTTGATAAGTACATGGCATCTTCAAGCGACTACTGACAGACCTCGTTTAGAAGATCAGTGATTGTCATCGAATTCAAGGGTGAGCCAGTTCTTCCGGGCTACCATGAGTTCTCTTTTAGTCTATGTCCACCTTGCCGGACTTAGACTAGTTCTTTAGATTTCTTATGTTTAGTTTGGGGTTGCACCCATTTTCTTACACTTGTTGAACTTTAGATGTTTTGATACATTGACTTTTCAGTTCTAGGCATTATTTCCGCAATATGAGTTTATGGTTGTTAGACTTTTGTTGGAGTTTATGAGAACTCCCTATCTTTCTTTTAGCATTTAAACCTACTTTTGGATCTTTAAATGCCTTAGTTGTTGGTTGAGTTTGTTAGTTTGGGTTGTAGTAATGGTTCTCCCAATGGAGGGTTAGTGTGGGTGTCACTCACGACGGTCTGAGTCGTGACACAATGTGTTACCTCATAAAGTATTTTTATGATGATAAAAATGGAAAAGTTAATTAAAGATTGTGTCTAATTATATTCATGTTTGTTTTTGTAATAGAAAAACAAGCAAAGTCAAGGCCGAATAATTTGATCAAGAAATTAATAGTCATTTTCATTATTCAAAATTAAAGATTATTATGTTTGTTTATATTGCTATTAGGTTATTTAATTGTATTATTGACATACACTTCAAATAGTGTCATGTTTATGTGTTTTATCTCATTGTTTAGTACTTTCATTCGGAAAAAAAACTCTTACCAAAATGAGTAATATATATATATATATATATTAGTTTCTAGGTATGCGCGTCGCACGTGTAGCTAAGTGTATCCATTACTATAAACTTATAGTATATGGCAATTGTGCTCCACATAAGTCCTTAGACATCTTATGACGCGTGTCGCGCATGTAGCCAAGTGTACCCATTACTATAAACTTATAGCATATGACATCCGTGCTCCACGTAAGTCCTTAGACATCTTATCATAATGTTTGACTTGTAAATGTTTTATAGAATTTATGTTACACTAAAAAGTATAAATGATGGTGGATATAGGAAGAATTTTCACCAATTAGTGTTACACATATAATTGTTAGAGTAAGAGTGTTTGTTTGAAAATTAAAATAGTTATCTAATTTTATATGGATCATTGATAATGAACTTTATACTTTTAGATCTCTTTATTAATTAAAGAGACAATATACTAATTCATGAGATAATGAACTACTTATAAATGCATGTATAGTCATTCAACATATCTGCCAAATATTTCATATTATCCATGTAAAACACAAATAATTTAGCATATAATAAAATATATAATATTTCATTGAGATAATTTTTAATTTCATTTGGAAATAAAAAATATAATATTGTAAATGTTCCACGCCAATAATTATATAAAGTCTAAATACGTAATATCTATTTAATTGTAATCTAGACACAAATTTCTTTATACAAATAGAGAACATATTTAACTAAAAAGGAATAAGAAAATAATACATTATAAAAGAACATTTAAAATTAATACAAAAATCACTTACAAATGGTCATCACTATAAGCAATTTGCATAAAATAGTACAAATAATTCATTATTTTGTTGTAATTCATACAACATGATAAAAAAAAGTATTATTTCCTCCCAAACATTCTTTACAATTAATCAATCAATCAATCATAACATATTCAATCCAAATACAATAATAATGTTATTGCCTTAACAATTCTAAAAAGATTGATGACAATTTTTTTTCTGCGGTCTATGACTATGACCAGAAAGAAAATCAAAAAAAGAAGAAATAAATGATATACCAAGGATGAGAAAATGGATCTTAATTTATAAGAGAGAATTGATATTAACATACTTTAGTAAGAAGATTAGATATGAGATTTGTAAGTTCATTTCCCTTTCTAGGTGACTTTAAATAGGAAAACCTTAGGTGAGGGAAGATGAAAGGAAAAAAATAAAAGAGGTCCATCAGTTTCCTACTTAATTATGTAACATTTGGTCTTCACCTTTAATTCATTGAACAATATAATTAGGAGTCTTTTTGTCTTCTTCATAATAATTACTTATAACAATTTATTATTAATTCACCATACAACATGAATAAATTGTAACGAAAGAATTTGATAAATTTGATATTGGCTTAATGTGTAACACTCCCTTATAGTAATTAAAATTTACTATTTAATATTTAATTAACAATCTATTAGATGATTAATAGTATTTGTATTTGCTATAGGAACAAAATGGTAATCTAATTTTTGCCTAACATTCTTCCCGCTTTTAGTATAATATGATGATGATATATGATTATTAATTTCTTATTATATATATATATATATATAGAGAGAGAGAGAGAGAGATTATAGATGATAAGTATTATTAGATTAGATTTTAATTAGGAATTAATCTAAGGAAGTGCAAAAGTCATTAACATGTTAATTAAAATGAAACAATTTAATATTTAAATTAAATAGTCAAATGTTTTACAACATTTTAATTTATAGTAGGGGTAAAATCGTAATTCAAATTTGAACCTCTTTTGTTCTCCAAACTTGAATGTTAAATTACTATAATATACCTAACTTAGGTTGTGACTTTGTCGATGAGTTGTGACTTTTCCGATAAGTTGTGACTTTTTCAACGAGTTGTGATTTTTCGATGAGTTGTGACTTTTACAAATAGTTGTGACTTTTTCAATAAGTTGTGACTTTTCGAAAGAGTTGTGACTTTTACAAATAGTTGTGACTTTTTCAATAAGTTGTGACTTTTCGAAAGAGTTGTGACTTTTTCAATAAGTTGTGACTTATCCAAAGAGTTAAAACTTTTTCAATAATTTGTGACTTTTCCAAAGTGTTGTGACTTCTCGAAAATGTCATGATTTTTCAGAAAAGACACAAAAAATATTTGTTCATACTACCCTTTGTTGACTATAAATAGAGGGACTTCATCTCATTTTCCAACCACAATTTTTTGTAATCTTCTACTCGTCTTTTTCTTGCATTTAAACTTTTTTTTTGTAATTTATTATCGTTTAGTGAGTTCAAAGTTTAGCGGAATATGAGGTACCACTATTGTGATGAAGTAAGTCGTTCTATCCTAAGAGAGTATATTCCATAACATCGAGTACTTGAGGAAAATAACATAATTTTGATGATATAATAATTATTTTTTTGCTTAATATATACATTAGAATGTAATGTTCCAATATATGAAGTTAACATGTTGCAGTCTAAATTTATTTGTTTTTGTTAACAATTTCTCTTGTGATTTAGATATATGCTTCTGAATATCTTTTTTTCAAAATTTAGAGAATTGTCGCGATTTGTTTTTGATGCTCAAGACAAAAGAATGAATTTATTTATCAATGCTACTTATGTGATTTAGACTCTCAGGTTCAATATTTTAGACGAAGAAAAGTTCATATGACTTGTAATAATGCAAGTTGAAGTTTTTATCAGTTTAATTTTTATTATTTATTTAATAGCTAATTTTATGAGATAAATATTTTCATTCATGCAAATATTTGTTTATATTTGGGTAGGTATTTGTATTTTAAATTAAAGTATTATATATGTCGCAAATGTATTATTAAGTTTACGAGATCTTCTAACTTCAAAATATATTATTTTAAAATGTTCCGAGTTCCTTTTTTTAAAAAAAACTCACAACAGATGTGAAAATATGTGAATATAAAAAATGTAGTTGTTCTTTTCAAATGTTCATATGACATCTAAACAATTTAACGTACAATACACATGCAAAGACATCTGGTTAGATGACAACAAAAATACGAAACAAATATTGTCTATAAGGTAATATTAGTGAGATAAGACTAATTACATGATTGAACCTCATCAAATTGAAATAAATATATACATAATTGCATTTAGATAGTAAAAATTTTCATTGATCATCTTCATAGGTTTGTGTCAATAAGAGATATATATGACGATCCACATTGAACATTCACAAAAGAATCTGCAATAGTATTTTTTTTTGCTAAGCTTAGTATTCAAATCTTCACTAAAATAAGCAATATTATTTACTATAACATATATTTTCGAATTTGGTAAACCCCGACTGTCGTGATAGGAACCCACACTAACTCTCCGGTGGGAGAACCACTACTACAACCAAACCCAAGCAACTAAACCAAAACTAAGGCATTTAAGTTACAAAAGCAAGTTAAATACTAAGGAAATAAATAGGGAGTTCCCATACACTCCAACAAAAGTCTAACAACGAACTAAACAATGCAGAAGAAATAACCTAGAACCTGAAAGTCAATATACCAAAACATCTAAACTTCAATAAGTCTAAACAAGAAGGGATGCAACCCTAATATAATGAACTAATCAACTAACTAGAAGATAGTCTAAGTTCGGAAATGGTGGACATAGACGAAAGAGAACCCATGGCAGCCCGGAAAAATTGGCTCACCCTTGAATTCGAACAATCATTGATCTCCTAAGCAAGGTCTGTCAGTAGCTGCTTGAAGATACCCTATACTCAACAAAAATAAGAGCAAGTGCAGTATCAGTACACAACCACAGTGTACTAGTAGGATCACGCAACTATCCCACTAAGTGTAACATAAGCAAGTCAATACAAGATTATAAACATGCAAACTACTGAACATATACAATATCGATTATCACATGCTCAAAAATATACACAATTATAACAAGTCATTGGTCCTCTCATGGAACCCAAACCCAAACAGTTAGCATATCGGAAGGTGGTACCCAATCCAATGTTTATGCCGGAACGTGGCAACTGATCCAAGTTAGTTATGCCGGAACATGGCAACCGATCCATTCTACACACCACAATCACAATCACAATCACAAGTCTATCCTCAAGATCATACATATAAGTCATGATTTCATGGCAATCATCATTTATCTATCTTATTTACAACAAGTGTGATCAACAATGCAACATTCGCATACATGCAAGTATCATAATGAAGCAAGAACAAACATACATCACACAATCATAGAATCACAACCATCACCTACCTCAAAACAATCTTGAAACCCTAAGAAACTTGATCCTTCCCTTTTCGGATTCGTTTCGCTTGTTTTTGGTCTACAAACAATCAATACAATATGGGAATCAATAAACAATTGCTAATTATCCAAATTACTAACAATTCTATGAACCCTAGATCAAACCCATGATCCCAATTATCCAAATTAGGGTTGTTTCCACCATAGAATCTATAATAAAACCCTCCCCCATCAATTTTCATCCATTTTATTACGTTCTACGGATCGGAAAATGGATTCGGAGAGTGAAAAGCTTATCTTTAGCCTCAAGAATGGAGAAAAACGAGTAGGAGTCACCTGGGCTTCATTCCTTAGCTCTAAAAATTGAAAAGTGCAAAATAAGGTCATTTAGGGGTTTATTTACGACTTTAAGTTGCGTCGAACCCGCCACAGCGGCCCTCACCTCGCTATAGCGGCCCCAATAGAGCGACACCAATCCCGCTAAAGTGGCTTGCACGGAACCAGTGAGCTTTTTAATAATTCCAAAATCCCCATTTCACAACACACCTCTAACACACGATGCTTAGAAAATACCCTTCACGCTAAGATCAATTCCGGGAGTTCTACTCGCCCGAATTCAATTTCGTAAAATCGTACGGGTTCTTTAACGAGTTATCTAACTACTCATGTAATCAAAATCACAATTAACTCACGTGGTTGTTACTAGATTTCCCTACACCTTAAAGACTCTGATTTCGTCCAAATCTGGACTAGGTTGGAAAAATCCATACTACGAAAAAGTTTTTCGGTCCCAAATTTTCCCCTGTTGGCATTTCTATAATGACGAAAATAGGTCGTTACAATAGATATCAATTTACCCATCACTCGTCCCGAGTGATAAAACTTAGGAAAAAAGGCTAAGACAAGAAAGAAGTAGTACCTGAATCGGCGAACAATTGGGGATACTTGTCTCGTATGTCTCTCTCGGTTTCCCAAGTAGCTTTCTCAACTGGACAATGTTTCCATTGAACTTTCACGAACTTAATCTCCTTGGTCCTCAACTTATGTACATCATGATCAAGAATTGCAATTGGTTCCTCCTCATATTGGAGGTCCTTGTCTAATGCAATTGAGTCCCACTTTATGATATAATCCCCATCACCATGATATCTCTTCAACATGGAAACATAAAATACCGGATGAACTCCCGATAAATTAGGAGGTAAAGCTAAACTATACGCTACCGGTCTCACACATTCAAGAATCTCAAATGGACCAATATACCTAGGACTTAACTTACCTTTCTTGCCAAATCTCATTACCCCTTTCATGGGTGATACTGTAAGAAGAACATTTTCACTAGTTTTAAAAGCCATATCTCTTACCTTATGATTCACATACTTCTTTTGTCTACTCTAGGCTGCTAAAAGTTTAGCTTGAATAATCCTCACTTTATCTTGAGCATCCTTCACTAAATCAACCTCCAAAGGTTTCACATCGTCAGCCTCAAACCATCCTATGGGTGATCTACATCCCCTCCCATAGAGTGCCTCAAATGGTGTCATATCTATGCTGGAGTGATAACTATTATTATAAGAAAATTCACACAAAGGTAAGAACTTATCCCAATGCCTTCCAAAATCAATCACACATGCCCTTAACATGTCTTCCAATACTTGAATAATCCTCTTTAACTGTCCATCCGTCTGTGGATAAAAGGTTGTACTAGTGAGTTGTGTGCCCAATTCATCATGTAATTTCCTCCAAAACTTGGATGTGAATTGGGTAGCACGGTCTGAGATGATACAAAGGGGCACCCCATGCAACCTCACTATTTCTTTCACATAAACTTTATCCAATAGTTCAGCATTATAATCTGTTGTTACCGGAATAAAATGGGCTGACTTAGTCAATCTATCAACCAATACCCAAATAGAATCAAACTTTCCCAAAGTCTTGGGAAGACCAACCACAAAATCCATGGCTATTTTTTCCCACTTCCATTCTGGGATTGGCATTCTTTGAGGCAAACCTGTAGGCCTTTGATGTTTATACTTCACTTGTTGACAATTTTGACACTTCGCCACAAACTCTGCTATATCCTTCTTCATACCCAGCCACCAATAAATTCACTTCATTTCAGTACATCTTGATCACACCCAGATGGATAGAATATTGCGAACCATGAGACACTACCAACAATTTCTCAATCAAGTCTTCTACTCTAGCGACACATATTCTCCCTTTAAAAGTGAGCACACCATCCGCATCAAGAGTGGTCTCTTGTGCCTTACCAATCGCAGTCTTCTTTCTAAACTCCTCCAAATTTTCATCTTCAAATTGTTTGGCTTTGATCTCATCAATGAATGTGGCCCTCACTTCAATACTAGCTAACACCCCACCTCTTTCTGAGATGCCCAACTGCATGAACTTAGATTCTAAGGTTTGAGTTTCCTTAGCCAAAGGTCGCTTGGTTACACTCAAGCAAGCTAAACTACCCATACTCACCGCTTTCCGACTCAAAGCGTCTGCCACTACATTAGCTTTACCCGAATGGTATTGAATGGTGACATCATAATCTTTAAGTAACTTCATCCACATTCACTATCTTAAATTCATATCCTTTTGAGTGAACACATGCTGCAAACTATGATGATCAGTAAATAACTCACATTTGACCCTATAGAGGTAATGCCGCCAAATCTTAAGAGCAAACACTACCGCTACCAACTCCAAATCATATGTTGGATAATTCCTCTCATGCACCTTTAGTTGACGTGAGGCATAAGCTATAACATTCTTATCTTGCATCAACACATCACCCAAAACAGAATTTGAAGCATCACAATAAACGATAAAATCTTTACCTTCAACCAGTAATGCTAGAATAGGCGCGATGGTCAAAAGAGTCTTGAGTCTTTGGAAGCTCTCCTCACATTTTTCAGTCCATTCAAATGGTATCTCCTTTTTGGTCAAATTAGTCAAGTGAGTGGCAATAGAAGCAATGTTCATCACAAATCGATGATAATAGCTAGCGAGCCCTACAAAACTCCTAACTTCAGTCACAGAACTTGGTCGAACCCAATTCTTAACCACCTCAATCTTTTGAGGATCTACCATTACCCCTTCTTTTGAAACTATATGTCCAAAAATGCCACAGAAGTCAACCAAAATTCATACTTAGAAAATTTTGCATATAACTTTTGCTTCCCAAGAACACCAAAAACAATACGAAGATGGTTGGCATGTTTCCCCTTACTTTTCGAATAGACCAAAATATCATCAATAAAGACTATGATGAAAGAATCAAGAAATGGCTTGAACACTCGATTCAATAAACTAATGAAAGTTGCAGGCACATTGGTCAAACCAAACGACATAACCAAAAACTCATAGTGCCCATAGCGAGTTCTAAACGTTGTCTTAGGCACATCCTCAGGCCTAATTTTCAATTGATGGTAATCGGATCTTAGATTAATCTTAGAGAAAACTGATGCACCTTGCAATTGGTCAAAAAGATCATCTATTCGAGGCAAAGGGTACTTGTTTCGAATAGTGACCCTATTCAATTGTCGGTAATCTATACACATTCTCATACTACCATCCTTTTTCTTAACAAACAAAACTGGAGCACCCCATGGGGAAGCACAAGGAGGAATAAATCCTTCATAAAGAAGCTTTTGGATTTGAGCCTTAAGCTCTCTTAATTATGCCAGAGCCATGCGATATGGAGGGATAGAAATGGGACGAGTACCAGCCTCTAAATCAATGCAAAAATCTATATCTCTATCTGGAAGCATACTAGGCAAGTCATTAGGAAACACTTCTCTAAATTTTGACACCACAGGAATAGACTCAATGGATGGAGACTCAATCTCAACATCCCTAATATGAGCCAAATAAGCCAAACAACCCTGCTCTACTAATTTACTAGCCCGAATGGAGGATATAATCTTAGCTTGCTTATACTTGTACACCCCTTCCCACTCTAACTTTTCCCTTCTCAAAATTTCTAGAGTTATAGACTTAGTATTACAATTAAGCACGACATAATAGCGGGACAACCAAGTCAGCTTAAGATTATATCAAATCAGTCATATCCAAAATCACCAAATCAGCCCAAGTCTGAAAACCCGTAAACAAAATAGGACAAGCACGATAGACATGGGTAACTATGACTGACTTTCCAACTGGGGTAGAAACATGGATAGGGGATCAAGTATATCATAAATCATATCAAACTCTGAGGAAAATCGCATTAATACATAAGAATAAGTAGAACCTGGATCAAATAACACATTATCCATCTGGTCACAGACAAGAATAGTACCTGTGATCACCGCATCAGACGTCTCTACCTCATTCTTGATCGGAAAGGCATAACACTAAGCCCTATCATCTTGACGAGCCACTTCTCTATGTGGTTGCGTGTTACCCCTGCATGCATTACCATTTCCTCTACCTCCACTGCCTCGCTAATTACCTCCTCGCCCGCTTTGTGGACGTCCTCTACCATTATTACCATTTCCCGCGGGTACCACTGCTCTAGTCTACTGCTGCGCAGACTCAAACATATGTGGGTGGGGACAATCTCTCCTCATATGCCTAGGTTCTCCATAGTTGTACCAAGTAGCATCAAAAGATGGTCTGCCACCCGTCGAAGGCGCGATCCCCTAGCTATCTTGAAAATTATGAGATGGAGTTTCCGAGTAACTACCTGTAGAGGCGGGCATAGTGGACTGAATTGGTTTGGCTGCAAGCATTTGCCTTTCGGACCCTTTGGAATAAGAACCTTGAAAGTTACCCGAGTTCTTGGACCTTTTTGCCCATGCCTTAGATTGACCGTCTCGACTCACCCCCTCCACTTTCTTAACATAGTATGTTACCTTATTAATCCTCCTCCCTGCAGAAGTCATATGAACAGATAATACTTGCAACTCAGAGTTTAGCCCCCTAATAAATAATCGGATTCTCTCTTCCTCAGTCGTCACCAATTAAGTAGCATATCTAGATAAAGCATGAAACTTGGCATCATAAGCAGCCACAGTCATACCAAGCATGGAACTTGGCATCATAAGCAGCCACAGTCATACCACCTTGCTCCAAAGCTATGAACTTATCCTTCTTGCGATCCCTCAAAGTCCTAGGCACATATTTCTCTAGAAACAGAGCATGAAATTGGGTCCAAGTAGTGGAGGTAAAGTAGAAGATCTGCATTCCATATAAGCTCTCCACTACTACTTTGCCTCACCTTGAAGTTGAAAGGACACAAACTCAACCCCATACTAATGGACAATTTCCAACTTATGAAGCCTCTCATAGCAATCTAAAATGAACTCATAAGCATCCTCATTCTCATTACCAAGAAACACAGAAGGCTTTAGCTTTAGAAACTTAGTCAACATTTCATGCTCATTACCAGTCATAACAGAACCCAACAAAGGACGGAAGAAAGCATCATTACCTTCCGCTCCAAATGTCTTGGGCGCAGTGCTAGCGACAGGAGGATTAGTAGGAGCTTGAGTTGCTTAAGTAGAAAGAAGCACTCCAGGACCAACTAACCCCTTCAAGAATGACATGAGTTGTCAAGCTAACACTGGGTCTATAGGGGAACATCGGTAGTCTCAGCCTGCACCTCTTCTTCTTATCCCACATGCTCAACATTCTTAATATCAACATTCTTCTCTTCAATCTCTTCATGATGCGCAAGAGGGTTCTCATTCACAGGAGCATTCTCAATAGGAGCTCTATTTCCAATAGGTGCTACTTTTCCACAGCCTCTACCCCTAGCTCTTCCTCTACCCCTGCCTCGACCACAACCTCTCGCTGCAGATTCCTCAGTTGGAGTAGTGACGGGAGCAACGGGCCTAACGCTTAACCATCTATGGACAGAAGAGTGAAGGAGGTTAGATACCAATTTGATACGCCAGATACCAATTGGAATCAAGTCATAGCACGAAAGGAGACAAAGAAAACAGAGAGATTTCCTAAAGTCCTATAGCATCTCGAAGAAAAGTAAAGGCATCCCCATACTGTTCTGCGAGACTCTACTAGACTTATTTTGGTACATCGAGATCAACGAACCTAGGCTCTGATACCAACTTTGTCACGACACCGACAAAGATTGGCACCCACACTAACTCTCCGGTGGGAAAACCACTACTACAACAAAACCCAAGCAACTAAACCAAAACTAAGGCATTTAAATTACAAAAGCAAGTTAAATACTAAGGAAATAAATAGAGAGTTCCTATAAAATCCAACAAAAGTCTAACAATGAACTAAACAATGCGGAAGAAATAACCTAGAACCTGAAAGTCAATGTACCAAAACATCTAAAGTCCAATAAGTCTAAACAAGAAGGGATGCAACCTCAATCTAATAATCAACTAACTAGAACATAGTCAATATCCAGAAATGGTGGATATAGACGAAAGAGAACCCATGGCAGCCCGGAAGAATTGGCTCAACCTTGAATTCGAATGATCACTGATCTCCTAAGCGAGGTCTGTCAGTAGTCGCTTGAAGATGCCTTGTACTCAACAAAAATAAGAGCAAGTGCAGTATCAGTACACAACCACAGTGTACTGGTAGGTTCACGCGGCTATCCTACTAAGTGTAACATAAGCAAGTTAATACAATATTATAAACATGCAAAATACCGAACATATACAATATCGATTATCACATGCTCAACAATATACACAATTATAACAAGTCATTGGTCCTCTCATGGAACCCAAACCCAAACAGTTAGCATACCGGAATGTGGTACCCAATCTAATGTTTATGCCGGAACGTGGCAACTGATCCAAGTTAGTTATGCCGGAACGTGGCAATCGATCCATTTAACACACCACATTCACAATCACAAGTATATCCTCAAGATCATATATTTAAGTCATAATTTCATGGCAATCATCATTCATCTATCTCATTTACAACAAGTGTGATAAACAATGCAACATTCGCATACATGACAGTATCATAATGAAGCAAGAACAAACATACATCACACAATCATAGAATCACAACCATCACCTACCTTGAAACAAGCTTGAAACCCTAAGAAACTTGATCATTCCCTTTCCGAATTCGTTCTGCTTGTTCTTGGTCTACAAACAATCAATATAATACGGGAATCAATAAACAATCGCTAATTACCCGAATTACTAACAATTCGATGAACCCTAGATCAAACCCATGATCTTAATTATCCAAATTAGGGTTGTTTCCACCATAGAATCTATAACAAAATCGTCCTCCATCAATACACCCATTCTATTACGTTATACGGATCAAAAAATGAATTTGGGGAGTGAAAAGCTTTACATCTAGCCTCAAGAATGGTGAAAAACGAGTAGGAGTCACCTGGTTTCGTTCCTTAGCTCTAAAAATTGAAAAGTGCCAAATAAGGTCTTTTAGGGGTTTATTTACGATTTTAAGTTGCGTCGAACCCGCCACAGCGGCCCTCACCCTGCTGTAGTGGCCCCGCCAGTGCGACACCAATCCCGCTAAAGCAGCTTGCACGGAACCATTGAGTTATTTTAATAATTCCAAAATTCCTATTTCATAGCACACATGTAACCCATGACGCTTAGAAAATACCCTTCACGCTAAGATCGATTCCAGGAGTTCTACTTGCCTGAATTCAATTCCGTAAAGTCATACGGGTTCTTTAACGAGTAATCTAACTATTCATGTAATCAAAATCACAATTAACTCACCCGGTTGTTACTAAATTTCCCTACACCTTAAAGACTCCGATTTCGTCCAAAACTGGACAAGGTTGGGAAAATCCAAATAGTACAAAAAAGTTTTTCGGTCCCAAATTTTCCCCCGTTGGCATTTCTATAATGACAAAAATAGGTTGCTACAATATATAATGAGCCTTGATAGAGCCTCTGAGTAAAGGTAATGAATTGAAGTTAAAGTAGGAACACGTTACACCTACCCTTGTCCAACTGCTTACCAACATAGGCATTAAATATGATGAGAGCTCATCGAAAAGGGGCAAGAAATCTACCTTGAATGTTTTTATTGTTATACCCAATAGTTAACCATCCTATAAAGATTTCAAAATGATAAAGCATGATCATTAAATGACATGTTTAATGATGAACGGATATACCACTCATTCTTGAGAAACAATCTTATGTTAAACATACTTGGTCATACACTTATTTTCTTGCTCATTTTCCTCCTTGAGTAATCCTTTCATAGGAATAAAAGTCTTCAGCTTTTGTTGTCTTTGCTCGTTCACTTGTTCGACTTAAACTGTCTTTGATGATCAACTTAATCTCATCAACTATGCTTCAGACTTGAAGTCCGGAGAAGAATACATGATAAGATTAAACTATTAAAGGTCATAAGAACTGCGGAGTAATTTCACGGGGTACCTGCTATCTCTTCAGGTAATTCATATAAACTATATATAATTCAACTTATACAAGTGGACTACCAAATAGACATATGTAACATCATTCTCTTGATAAACCTGAATCTTTCATTAATCACACATAAAAATGGTGTCAAAACTACGTACATATTGAGATGATTCAACCATAGTCTTAAAGGCCAAGGGAGTAGCCGTGCATTCCTTTGGTACCTTCCTAGCTAATCATAATATCGCAAGTCTCCATCAATTAAATCGTGTAGATCGATGTAGCTCTCACATAGTCAACCACTCGCTTCCAACATCACATAGACACCCAATTAGTCCAACACAATCATCTAAAAACAATGTATATGTTCATCAATAACCTGTATGTTTATCCAACAATTCATATCAATACTTTCCACTTATGCCCAAACTAATTAGATTTTTAACAACCATTCTTCAATTTTTCAACTTACCTTAACTCAATATTAAATATGCCCAATCAGCAAGAATACCCAAGAAAAGTTCAACTTTAATCAACAATTTACTCTTTACAATAACCCTAATTCACCAACACCTATTTTAAGAAGTAAAATTCAAATCAAATAGTGACTACCCTTTTATACTATATCTCAAATTTACCTATTTGAAATCAACCTTAACATAAGTGTATACTTCTTCTTCAAGACATTAATTTTTTGTTTGCTTTAATCTCAATCCACTAAAGATAGACAGCAAGGAGCACTTGTTGCTTTAGAGAACATTTCAAGCAAAAATGCTTGAGTATCACTTGACTTAACATCTTCTATGAAAAGAAGAAAATAAGTGTGTCCAAACATTAATGAATTAATGTTTTCAGATAGAAAATTACTTTTCAGAGGATTAAAACAAATTGTATTAGTCTTTTATTTTTTTGGTGTAAACAAGATTTTGTGGGGGAGGTGGTAGAAATAGTTGAGTTCTTAGGAAACTTGTAATCTGATTAACTTATGGGGGTCATGTTCCAATCACACAATGGGGTGAATATTTTTTGTGAATACAAAGTTACCCTTCTATCAAAAAAAATTAATAAATTAATTAGAGGGAGGTGGTCACTTAACAATTCCTTTAAAATTCTCAACTCTTCTAAATTGAAGTCAATATATGCCCACTGTTGTAGTTTACTCAAATGTACATACACTTTGTCGCTATGAAAATTCCCTTAACTGGTATATTTGGGAAAACTTCTTAACTAGATATACATTCATACCATATATACTAATATTATATCTACTTTCAAATAATTACATATATTAATTCTTTTAATATTTTATACCATATATTTTGAAAGATATATTTAGATACACAAATTCCATAAAATGTTAATTGTCTTTATATTTAAAACTCAAAATTAATGGTCCAAATACCTTTCTCTCTCATCAACCCCTTCCCTCAACCTTCTCCATAAATTGTCCACCCCAACACCCCCAATGCATTATTTTAGTTGCAATGTATATGGACATACAATTCATTTTATGTATCTTAGTTTTTATTTCATATATTTAATTAATATGTTTTAGTCAAGGTATTTGTACATGGCGGTGACGCGTATCTAGTTTGATTATTTCATGTATCTAAGCATGTTGTTATATGTATTCTACGGATGTTGAATATACATGTATCTAATAGGGATAAGGCACAAGTACCCCCCTAGACTATGACTGAAATCTCAGAGACACGCCTAAACTTAACTAGAGTCCTAATACCCATTGAACTCATTTTTTTCGTAGTTTTGTGCTGACATGACACCCTTAACCACCCAAGTTATTTGTGTTTCAACAAGTTAGTTGTGTTTCAACACACACGCCTGCCACGTGTGTAAATATTATTATTTTATTTTTATTTTTAATTTTTCTTAAAGAAATTTAAAAAATATTCTTATTTTGTTTATCTTGTAATTAAATTAAGTTAATACATATTTTTTTTATCTTGCATTGAAACTTTTTTTGTACCTTCATTCATTGTTTTTTCTCTTTTACTTTCCTATTGATTTAATGTACTCTTTTTATTTTCTTTGTCTTTCATTTTGATTTGATTTCAAATTTAATTCCAAATGTCTGGTATTTGGAATAATTTAATTTCGAACGGATATCAAAATAAGTGAAGAAAATCAAATAAAACATAAAAAATATTAAAATGTTAAAATTAAAGGACAATTTTTTTAAAATACACATAATTATTTGAAAATAATTAAAAGTAAAAAGATAATAAATTAATTGAAAAAAATTTAAAGTGAGAAAAAATTAAAAGAAATATTTTTACAAAGAAAAAATTAAAAATAATTAAATATATGTAAGTTTTAATATCAATAAATATGTATGTTAACTAATTATAAAGTTACCAATTAAAGGAAGATATGTGTCCAATTTGTGCACTCATCACGTACCTTCAAGAGAGTGTGCACACTCTCTATGCCACGTTGGCATTTATGTTGTATTTATTCCATTTTAAATTAGTTTAGTGGGGTAATACAACTCTAGTTAAGTTTAGGTGTGTCTCTAGAATTTCGTCGTAGTCTGGGTGGAGGTGGACACTTTTGCGTTATCCCTATCTAATATGATAAATAGTGTATGTGAAACTGTTTGCAATAATTGTATGCGCTACTACCCTTCCCATGTGTATGAACTAAAAAAATTAAATGTGTATCACACATAAACAAAATGTATCTTATTATAAATAAAACTTAGAAATGATAATCAACAACATATCTAACAAGGTAGATAGTTTATCTAAATATTAAATAGTTGTTTATAATCATGTATCTATCAGTATTGTCAAGTAAAAATTAACGGTCCATACATAAACTAACTGTATCTAATACTAATCAAAGCTCGTATATAGAGAAAAAAATGAAATTGAAATTGATGTATCCGAAATAAGTGCAAAATGATCCAAAAATAAATTGAACCAAACGAAACCAAAAAGAAATAAACTAAACAAAACCAAAGAAAGATAAAACAAAAACAAAAGAAAGAAGAAAGTGAAAATACCAAAATATGCAAATTCACATCAACCAAGACAATGTAACTTGTTCCCACAAATGAAGTAAATGTCCCCTGACTCTGCTATTGGGAGACTTGTATTGTCTTTACATCGAAAATTCGAAAACAAATTCCGTTGGCTCTGAGCCTAGCTCTGAGATTCAAGAATGTCTCTTCTAGCATTTGAGATTAAGAAAAGATCAAGCTTGCTCCAATGACAGTTCACGATTCTCAAACTTGCTGCCAAGAAGATGAAGTTTTCAATTAGAGAATTCTTGTGGTTTTAGGATTTTGTTATTTTAGGAAGATTTGTTAGAATTATATTTAATGAACCTTCAAATCAGTAATAGTTACTAATTAAGCCTAAATTACACCTTTATTTAAAGAAATAAGTTACATACATTTAATTCGAAATTATTAAAACATGTATCTCTTTAATCCAAACCACCAGATGCATGTACTTCACGAGTAATGATACATGTATCATACAGAAAAAAATATGATATAGGATTTAATTATTGAATCTATCTTGAATTCTAGTAATTAGGTCCTAAACTAGTGGGATTTATGTAGTTTGCTCTGTCAAATATATATCACTTTAATTTGTTGCTCTTCTGAATGTTACTTATAACTCTTTGGGGGAATTTTTAAATGCCAAATTATTATTTATGACACTAAAAGTTAGACTCAAACATCATTAATCTAGTATAGACTACACCACATAATTCTTTTGAGTTATACCAGCTTAAAATATTACACTTAATTCCATTTTTTTTATGCTACAGTTTAGTCGACTCAGGTCCCTTTAACTCACTTTAGGATAGGTCAAATGTCGCGGTATAGAAATTAAAAGAGTAGAAAAAGATCAAAATAACTTTGACTGAAAAATTATCAAAAGTTTCTACGAGGGTCATCTATGGTTTGTGGAATAATCTATGGCTCGTAGATCCCGTCTATGAAATTCAAGCTAAAATTCCAATCTATGAAGTTCAATTCAGGAAACTAATCTATGGTCTGTGGATTGATCTACAGTTCATAGATTGAGTACATGAAAGTGAGACAGTAGTTAATTAAGTTTTCTGAAGTTCATTCTACGAGCTCAATCCATGGTCCCTGGTTTGATTGACAATCCGTGATTTGAGCTCGTGAAACTTAGATTAAAACTTAAGTCTCTAAAGTTCGATTCACAAGCCCAATCTATAGTCTATGATTGATTTGCGATATGTAGATTGTGTTCATGAAACTCATATTTAAAAATCTCTGTTGGGAGAGTCTTTGGTAAATCAATCATGAATTTTTATTCTGGACTCAAATTAACGAACAATATTGGTGGTGTTGGAAAAAAGACTCATAGACCATTAACTTGGAAGATCATGGGTCACACAACCCTCCATATTATGATAGATATGGTCATATCCTCAGCTTAAAATTTGTAAGGTGTTACAATTGAATAAGACCGAGTAAAAATAAATATTTCAGATTGACTTATCCTTTAAACTTTTAAATATGCTTATATTATGAGTTGTATTTGTTAGTTATTATTTTGATTTATTAAAATGTAAGAATTCACAAATTTATCGATATGCTTGTTAGATTGGGTGATGATAATATATATATACGTAAACTACTGAGTTAGTTGATAGAATCAATATTTTAATATAGAAATTGATAATGTCTTTTAAAATAGGGATGTATCCAAGGGGATCACAAGGTTCACTTGAACCCATGCTCCCCTCCCTAGATCATATATAATAGTGCTATATTTTTTTTAAATCAAAATATAGATGTGTGAACCGACACTCGGGTATCATATAAAACGATGATGACTGGTGCACCTCTCTATGTGAGGTTAGAAATTTGAATTTTATATTTATTGCCATGCCCAGAGTCTAAACCCTGGACATGGCCGGCACTCGAGAACCATTTCTGTAACGATCAATTTTCGTCTTTATAGAAAGGCCAATAGGGAAAAATTTTAGGCCGAAAAACTAATGAGTCCACAATTTAGATTCATTTAGGACTTTATTTGAATAGATGTAGTGTTCTCAAATGCATATTTTGTACTAATACTTGATGTAAATCCTTGAATTTCAGGTATTTGGATTGAGGAACAAAGCATGGACACTATTCAGTAAAAAGGAACAAGGCAGCTAAAAAGACGAAGAAAAAAAGGCCTGAGGATCGCCTAACCCATTAGGCGAGTCGCCGAATGGCCCTGGCCTCGCCTGATGTTTCAGTGTACCAATCCCTGAAGGAGAAAATCTAGTTGGTGAGAGAAAGGAGCAGTCGACGAGTCGCCACACGGTTCCACGATGCAGTGCCATATCTCCCAAAGATACAAAACTTGAAGATGCTGAAGGCAAAATCAAAATGGCGATGAAAATGACCAAAGGGAGGATCGCCGATTGGGTCGATGATCCCGACTTACTGCGCCGACTAAACCTCCGCAGTACACTTTTTGACAACTATAAATACTTGTATAAATTTTTAACTTAGTATCTGATCTTGTATTGAAACATATTTTTTCAATTTTTGAAGTTGAGAGCTTAGAACTGAATAGAGAGATAATATTTCTTTAGCTTTGAAGATTTCCATTTCTAAGAAATTTGAAGTGAGTGTTGAAGATTCTTCATCTTAGACCTTTGTAAAGACTATATCAATCGTACCCAGTTGATGGAAACACAACTTGGTAATGATTTTATCTTTTTACTATGTCTAGCTAAAACCCCAATTTTTGGGGTGTGATTATGTGATTATGGGTTGATTTAACTGCTGGGTATTGTTAATTGATAGTTTATTTGTTGTTTAAAAGTGATTTTGTTCCGTAATTGTGTAATGGGTTGTAGTTGCAAATACAATCTTAACTTCGTGTTTTTGGCTTACTCGTGAGAGAGGTTTTAAAACCAAAATTAATGAATCGATAGTCTGTGGGTATTGGGTTGTCATGGATTCAGCTCGAGAGAGTGAACCCTAAATCCTTTTCCACACATTCAGCTTGAGAGAGTGAATGTACTAAAGTGAATGATGTGTTTTATTGCTGCTATTGGTGTTCGAGAGAAACCAATTTGATTCAGAGTTAATTGTTCGAGAGAAATTTTACCCCCACTAAAGTCTAGCTTATTCACCGATTTAGAGTTGTTTACTATTAATTACAAGTACTCAATTGTTTACCTTAGCCCATAATCCTATTATATCCCAAGACTCCCATTTCCATATTTGTATTTTCGTGTTATTTACTGTTTTAGTTGATAGTACAAACAAACCCCCTTGATATTTGACACTTGTGTCACCTACAATTTAAACCATGTTTTTCTTTGTAAATGTTTTTAGCTATGATTGACTAGAGCATATTCTTACTTGCCTATTGATTCTCGATTACGAACCACTCCCTTAGGACTCGACCCCAACTCACTTAGTTGGGTTATATGATTACTCATGATCGTTGGCACTTAGTATTGGATGAAATGTCCTGATACGTGAAATCAACAACTTTTTGGTAGTAACTTGAAATTTTCCAACTTAGTCCAGATTTGGACGAAATCGGAGTCAGTGAGGTATAGGGAAATCTGGTAACAAATGGGATATCTAATTATGAATTTAATTACATGAGCACATAGCTAAGACGTTAAGGAACCCGTATGACTTTATGGAATTGAATTCGGGCAAGTAGAACTCCCGAAATTGATCTTAGCGTGAGAGTGTAGTTTCTAAGTGTCATGAGATGAAGGTGTGTTGTGAAATGGGAGTTTGAGACTCTAATTACGATGTTCTGTCTCTGCGCAATCCACTAAGGCAGGATTTATTTTGCGAGGGCGGGGCCGCTGTAGTGGCCAGTCGCGAATTAATTAAGAAATAAACCCCAAAATCATTTTATTCTGCAAGTTTCGACTTTGAGAGCTAGAAGACAACCCCAGGTGTTTTCTTGACAGTTTTTCACTATTCGTGAGGCTAAAGGTAAGGTTTTTACTCTCCGAATCCATGTTTCGATCCATAGAACTTAGTTTCTTAGGTAATTATCGATAGGAAAGGGTTTTGACCTGGGAATTGTGATGGAAAAAGCCATAATCTGGGTATGGGGATCAAAGGGTTTGACCTAGGGTTGATATTATTGATTATAATCTAGGTAATTAGGTCTTGTTTATTGATCCTTGCATTATTATGATTGTTTGAAGACCAAGAACAATCGGAAAGAATCCGGAAAGGGAAGAATCAAGTTTCTTAGGGGATTCAAGTTTTGTTCGAGGTAGGTGATGGTTGTGATTTCATGTTGGTGTGATATATGTTTGTAATTACTTCATTATAATACATGTACGTATGCAAATATTGCATCATTGATCATACTATTCGTAATTTAGGATGATTGAATAATTGTATGCATGAAATCATGACTTGATTGTATGATTATGAGAATGTACATTGTGATTGTGATTGTGATTGTGGCTTATTGTAGGGATCGGGTGTTACGTTCTGACACACTAACTAGGATCGGTTGCCACGTACCGGCATAAACATTGGAATAGGTGTCACGATCTGAGACACTAACTTGGAATGGGTACCACGTAGCTGTACACTAATAGTTTGGGTGTGGGTTCTATGAGAGCACCATTGACTTGACATAACTATATATATTGAGAATTGTGAAATTATAGGTTGTTCATAAGTGATAATTGATATTGTATATGTTCGGTGTATGCATGGTTATTATGTTGTAATGGCTTATGTATGCTGCACTTAGTGGGATAGCCGCGGGATCCTACCAGTACACTGTGGTTGTGTACTAATACTACACTTGCTCTTTCTTTGTTGAGTACAAGGCATCTTCAGGTGGCTATTGACAGACCTCACTTAGAAGATCAGTGATCAATCAAATTCAAGGGTGAGCCAGTTCTTTCGGGCTGCCATGAGTTCTCTTTCTGTTTATGTCCACATTTCAGACTTAGACTAGTACTTAGGATTTTCTTATGTTTAATTGGGTTGTACCCATTTCCTTAGACTTATTATCTTTGTTAGAGTTTTGGTACATTGACTTTTTGGTTCTAGGCATTATTTCCTCCGTTGTATGAATAGACTTCAGAGTTTATGGGAACTCTATTTTTCCTTTAGCATTTAAACCTGCTTCTGTATCTTTAAATGTGTAGTTTTTGGTTAAGTTGTTTAGTTTGGGTTGTAGTAGTGGTTCTCCCATCGGAGGGTTAGTGTGGGTATCAATCACAAGGGTCTGGATCGTGACAATTTCTGATCCCCAAGCGAACCACTGCCTTGGCTAATTATACCTCACATGACTCTAAAGATACGCGGAAGCTTAAATAGATAAGTATTTAGACATTTAGTAAAAGTTCCAAAACATTATCTTGAAAATACTTAACATAATTCATCAGTTAAATCAACATCTTAGGAAAACAATGAAAATCATCTAGTTCTATCCATCTATGAATCCTTTAACAATTCAAGATAGAGGTCGAGATAAGACCCACGATACCTCAAAAGCTACTAAAACTGAAATGAAAATGGAATCTCATGTACGCAAGGAGGCCTCACCAAATACTGTCTATGAGTGTAAGGTGATATCAACGATGTGTCTGTTGATGATCTTGAACACCTCTATCTGCATCATAATAAGATACATGTCGAATGACATCAGTACATTGAATGTATGAGCATATAAAGAGAACTGAATGCAATAGATAACTAAACTAACAAGGCTCGAAGAAATACTCAACTTAATACAAAGCAACAACAAAAGATGAAATGCTTAAAGCTTCATAAATAACAGATACTAACTCAAAGATCTGTATAAAAAATACAATAAGTTACTCTTTACTCTTATTTGAGAGATTCTCTAATCTACAACCATCACTATGAGCTATATGATGATATAACATCTCGCCCACACTTCCAGAACTGTCTTATACCTTGTCGGGGTATAGAACACCTCAACTAAGTGAATCCACTAAGCTATGCTAGAAAGCAATGAGGAGTCGTCTAAAAAGTATGATCCTTTACCCATGTTGGCTACATGGTTTATGAGGAATGTGAGTTGTCTGAACTCGTCCCCATATCTGTGCACAATACTACTCCCAATAATCCAATATATATATATATATATATATATATATATATATATATAAGAGAACCTTAGGCCCACCTAGGTGGCGTCACCACAAACCAGAATTTCCTTTTAATTTATTTATTTCCAAAATTAGCCTTTCCCTTTCATGAAAAGTTGTGACTTTTATGAAAAGTTGTGACTTTTATGAAAAGTTGCTACTTTTATGAAGAGTTGCGACTTTTATGAAAAATTGCGACTTTTATGAAAGGTTGTGACTTTTCTGAAGGGTTGTAACTTTTCCAAAGAATTGTGACTTTTTCAAAGAGTTGTGATTTTTTCAATACGGCACAATAAGCATTTGTTCACACTATCCTTAGTTGTCTATAAATAGAGGGATTTCCTGCCATTATATTTTATAGTTTTTTTCGGCTATAGGGTAGTCGAATTCAAATACATTAATTTTCTTATGAAGTTTGTTTCATTCCTCAAAGTTTTCTTCCTCCTATTTCATGAAGCTTAATCTTTCTTAATAAGTCATACTCATTCATGTAACTATAGAAGTTTTTTTTTGCTATTTTGATGACTTTTTTTTTTTTAACTTTGTTAAAAATTTTAGCAAGAATGATTAAAAATTGATCTTCTCTTTTATACCTTTCTATAGGTTTCTTCATATAAACAAAAAAAACTGATTTTAATTGCAGTGCGACATTACTACTCTTGCACCTCTCAGTCCACAACTCATAATGCTGGTAAAATGGTTGAATTCATTACATTTGGTTCTTTAGTAAACAAAACTTTTATTTCTGCCACTATTATTTGTAGGTTTTTCACTATAAGGGGAGTCAAATTCAATTACATTAATTAAGCTTCTTATGAAGCGTGTTTCATTCCTCAAAGTTTTCTTCCTCCTATTTTATGAAGCTTAATCTTAAGTCATAGTGATTTATGTATCTATTGCAATTTCTTACTGCTATCTTGGTGATTTTTTTAACTCTTTTAATAAAATTTGTGAACCGTAAACTTTGATATAGCCCGACCGACTATCTTTTTGAAATATATGTTAAGCAACATGCCTTTTTCTTCTTGATTGTTAGGAAAGTAAAGTCGTATTTATCATTATTTGTGGATATTTGTGAGTTCAGGTGCTCACAAAATTATGCTTTGAGATTTTAGTATGCTATGTGTTAAAATTTTTGTTTAGAATATCCAGTTGTGAACAGTTCCATTCATATGGCACCTACTGCTTGGTTGATAATTGCATTAATTCTTAGTAACTTCATACTATAACCATAACAATAACTATAGTTCAATTCCAACTAAGTTGGTGCCGGTGATATGAAACCTAAGCAATAGTAATGACTATTCTGAGACAATAAGGAAAAACATTTATGATACTAACAATTTTAGGGTCATTTTTAACATATACATGATACGACATACTATAATAAAAAAGTGATTGATAGAGGTTCATAAGAAAGGAGTCGAAGGTTCTCCATTTGAATTTAGTTAATTATGTTCTTGTATGGACATGATGTTCCACTTTACTTGGGAGTGTTGTTGTTCGAGACTTTTTGGTCTCTTCTTTAACGTCTGATGTTGTTCTTTATAACTTCTTGGAATTTAGAATTTTTCATTACTTCTGACCAACTATTTTCATAGAGATTTTCTTAGACTTCTTTCTTATACTTAAAATCACTCTATGACTCATAATTTTTGTATAACAAAAATGAAAATAAAAAAAAATAGCACTTTAAGATTTCGGAGGAACGTTTTGCCTTAAGATAAAATGTTCTTGACAATGTAGTGTATGTTTCCAAAATATAAATATTACTAAATGATCATATGTAAGCTTTATAAAATAGTTCACTCTCATGTGAAGCACGGGTAATTTGCCTAGTTATCTATATATTCTCATGCTCAAGTAGAAATACTCTGTTTCTATTTTGTGGTAATTACTCAAAATAAATCTTTTTTAAAGAGATAATAAAATATCCCAAACTCATAAAAGTTTTTTAGAAATCAATTTTTCTCTTTTTCAATGTAAAAGTATTACATTTGGGATTACTTAGTTCCCTTATATTCTTTCTCAATCACGAATAAAACTTTTCTCAATACTCATCTTTGCTTTCTCAAAAAATTAGTTTAAGACCATTTTTGGTTACAAAAGATCCTCAACAATAACTCAAAAAGACTTCTTCAACTTTTTGTCACGACCCAAGCCTACACCCTGGACATGGCCGGCACTTGAGAACCATTGTTGGTCCCCAAGTGAACCCTCATCCTGGTTGACTACAAGCGGAACACTAACTCAAGCATACAAAAGCGTAAAAATTGAATTAAATTCAATAAACTCAACTTTAAAATAGTCTAAACAATACTCAATAGATAACTCAGAGTTTGAAAAAAAAAAACAACTCAAAGAAGACACATACTGAACACTACTCAACTTTATCTATCTATGAAGCCTCTACTATTACAGAAGGATATCAAGACAACACCCATAACATGTCATAGCTACTAACTGTAAGATAAAGGTGAAGTCCTCCAGATATGGGAAGGCTCACCAAACCTAACTGGAACTGCAAGTTATATCAATAAAGCTTTTATTGATGACCCTGAAGGTGTATCTGCATCATGAAAGATGCATGCCAAATGGTATCAGTACATGGAATTACGAGCATGTAAGGGGAATTCTAAAGTATAAACATAAGCATGAACTGATGGAAAAGAAACATTCTTACCTCTTCTCAACTCACTCAACTTAACTCAACTCAAATCAAGGGAACATAGTTCAACTCAAATCAGAGAATTAATGCTTAACACAATAATTAGATACTCAACTATGTGAAACATAGTTCAACTCAACTCAGAGAAATATGGCATAACTCAATAATAAGATACTCGACTCTAGATACTCAACTCTGGATACTCAACTCAAGATAAAACAACAATAAAAGATGCAATATATGGAAAAATTTTAAAAATATAATTAGCAACTCAATGTATTGAAGAATACAATATTAACTCAGTTTGTATATAAAAATACAATATAACTCTGTGGGAGATTCTCTAACCAACAATCATCACTATGAGCTAGATGATGATAGAGCGTACAATCCATGCTGCCACAACTGTCCTATACCTTGCCGGGTTATAGAACCTACTACTAAGTGGATCCACTAGTCTATGCTAAAAATCATTAAGGAATCATCTAAAAAGTATGACCCTTTCTACCCATGTTGGCTACATAGTTTATGAGGACTTTGAGTTATCTTAACTCGTCCCCATATCGGTGCTCAATACTACTCCCAAAATGTAACTAGCTCATATGTCTAAAAACATAACTTTTTCTCTAGTTTGAGATTATTACTCAAAATCTTTCTCTTAAAAGAGATGGTACTCGAAACTGCTCAAAAGATCTTTTGGAAATCGTTGTTTCCTCTGATCTTAAATGTGAAAACATTTACTCTTAGGAATACTTAGTTCCCATCTATCATTTTAAAGAAAATGAACTCAACTCTACTCTTCCTTAAACTCAACTGCTCAAGTCTTAAAACAAGTTTAGAAAATTTTGAAAAAGACTTCTCAACTCAGAGGGTTCATGCGGAATTATGGGCATTAACAACTCAACTCAAGGATTTCATGATACTACTCATCTCAAGAATGTTCAACTCATAGGGTTCATGTGGAATTATGGGCATGAACAACTCAACTCAAGGACTTCATGGGTAACATGTAATAGTCCTATGATTAGGAATATAATCTCAAAAGGGTTAGGAACTCAATACTCAAGACTTAGAACTTGAAGATACTACTCCTCTCAAAGATGCTCAATTTATGAAGTTCATGCGGAATTTATGGGCATGAACGACTTGACTCGAGGGCCTACATAACAATAAGGAACTCATGTATACGACTCTTCTCATTCTCATACTTACTTCCTCAAAACTTAGTTCAAATCGATAGTTGATCTCAAAGGATTCACAATTGAATCCAAAGACTTTCTTGAACTATACACTTAACTCTTTCTTGAATTTGAATTATGAATTCAAGAGTTATGATTCATGATATGAAGGATCTCGATGATAATGTAGACTCATGAATACATTCTTCTCATTCTCATACTCACTTGTTCTAGTCTTGAAATAAGTTATTAGAAATTGTAGAAGACTCCTCAAAAGACTCAAAGGGACTTTCTCAAAATATTCAAAATAATTCTCAAGACGTAACTCTTAACTCTACCTTGAATTTGAATTATGAATTCAAGGTTATTGTCACGACCCAAGGGTACCCCCTAGATGTAACAAGCAGTACAAGACCCCGAGAGGCCTCATACAAGCCCCTTAGCATATCATAACATAAGATAGTAGAACAAAGCGAAAATTTAAAACATTTTTTTCAATACAACCAAAGTCTCATAAAACTAAGCGGAGGTCTTTAACATTGTCACAAACCATTTAATACATGAAAGTCTTAGGGACACAGCCCAAACACAAGCCTAAGCATAAAATAAAAACATAAAAGGAAGAGGTGATCAAGTCCTCGATGCTATGAGGACTCACCAAATCTTCACTTGCTCTACTATGTACCTAGCCACGAGAATGGAAGTTAATATCGCCAGACCCTACATTAGATAAGAATGTAGGCAAGAGTATACGTTAGTACAATAAAGTACTAAATATGATGGCTAGCATAAATCATCAACATAAGACATAATCTATAATCATAAGAGACAACAACATAGCCATAGGCATAATCAATACATCTAAATCAACATAAGGCATAAGCATGGTTAATACACTTAAATCATCATGACATAAAAGAATACTTCATAAGTAACCTTAAGGCATACTTGTGCAACGCATGAATAAGATCCCATAAATCTCACCCATGCTAAGTAAACCTCCTTAGGCCATCATACATGTTCATCATCTTTTGATCTCCTCCTTAGCTTATCATTCATATATAAGGGAAATCACCTTTAGTCATACATGTCATGGAAGGCCTTTCAAGCGACAATCCACACTAGACATTCTTATAGTTCATAGTTCTCATTATTCTTGCTTTCTTTCAAGACAAGGGGACTCACCTCTCTATGTCTATTATAATGGCTAATGGGTATTCACCTGTTGCCTTACTTGAATAGTCATAGGTATTCGCCTCCATGACAATTTTAGGGAAACATAGGTATTCGCATCCATGCCCCACCATTGTATGATATAATTATTCGCCTCACATCATTTTACAAGGATCATAAGTATTCGCCTCCATGTCCAACATAATATGATATAGGTATTCGCCTCCACATCATTACATAAGGATCATAGGTATTCGCCTCATATGATCAACATTAAAGGCTAATGGGTAATCACCTCTTGCCTTGCTTTAGGAGTTATAGTCTAAGGGTAGTAACCTCACACTCTTCACCACATGACATAGGTAATCACCTCATGTTTATCATCTCTTATTTAGTAACTTAGGAATATGGGAACTCACCTCACATCCTACTCATATGAAGGTCTTGGGGAATCACCTCTAACCTATCACGCCTCGAGCCTACACCCTGGGCGGGACTAGCACTCGAGAACCACTGATAGCCCAAACGAACTCTTGGCCTGGCTTACTTACTCAATAGAAGACTTAAACATAAGAAATAGTCTCAAAAAATAACTCATGTAATAACTTAAGAGATAATAACTTAGCCAAAATGGCAACTCAAGTCTTAACGTATACAACTGAAAATGGAAAGACTAAAGAACTATAACTACTCGTCTATGAAACCTCTAAAACAAGAGGGATGTCAGGACAAGACCCCCGATCATCCTAACAACTAAAGTACTAAATTAAAACAAGATAATAAGGGATCCTCCGAAAAGCAAGAAGGCTCACCTGAGTGCTCAACTGGATCAATGAGGCGCTGGATGCTAATCATGGTTACATGTGTCTTCATCATAAAATGATCCAGGCCAAATGGAATCAGTACATTGAATGTATGAGTATGTGAGGGGAATGCTAAACAAGAAATAAGCTTGAAAAGAATTTGAAATGAACACTTACCTTGGCTTTACTCAACACATGAATAACTCAACTCAAATGCAAAGTTAACAACAATAATGGTGCAGTTATACAAAGCATTTAAAACAGGAGGTAGTAACTCAATTTGTTAAAGAAATTCAATAACAACTCAGTTTACATGTAAAGTAATATAATACTGTGGGAGTTTCTCTAACCGACAACCACTATTATGAGCCTAAGTGATGATACATCGTATTACCCATGCTGCCAGAACTGTCCTATACTTTGCCATCATATAGAACGCCTTAACTAAGTGGATCCACTAGGGTATGCTAAAAAGCACTAAGGAATCATCTAAAATGTATGATCCTTTCTACCCATGATGGCTACGTGGTTTATGGAGACTTGAGTTATTATGAACTCGCATCCCCATATCGGTGCTCAATACTACTCCCAAAATATACTCAGCTCATATGTTTTTAAAACAAAACTCTTTATTTGGGTTGAGATAATTACTCAAAACTTAGCTTAAAAACTCTCTTGAAAATTGGTGTTTCCTTTCTTGCTCAAATGTGAAGACATTTTAACTCTTGGGAATACTTAGTTCCCGTATAATCTTTGAAGAAATGAACTATACCCTTAATATTTACTCAACTCAAAACTTAAGTCTTAAAAACAAAGTTAAAACGTTTGTAAAAGACTTTTCAAAAACTCTATAAACTTCTCTTGACTTGACTCTTAAATTTCCTTGATTTTAATTTATGGATTCAAGGATTGTGATTTGTGATAGGAAAGATCTCATGATGTTTAGGAGTGTTTTTAGATAGTTAAACATGAGAAACGATCAAGAAATCACTGTCTGGAAACAAGCCAGTGACGCGAAGATGCATTTAAATATTTGATCGTGAAATTTATTTTTGAAACAGAGGAGTCCGCGTCTTCTCTGTGATGCGGAGGTGATTTTTGTGCACTGGGGAGCAAGTCCGCTACGTGGACTTGCGTACCAAAACCTGCTCAGCTTTTTCCTTCTTCGTTTTCTCACCCCAATTCGCCTAAATCCGATTTTTTTTCTCAATCCCTCTATAGATTCAAATACCCAATATATATATACACAAGAATCTAACTCAAAACAACTCTTAAATCGACACGATTCCATCAAGAACTCCACAATCCCATCAAATCTCAAGAACTAAAGCAAACTCCAAGAACATAATTTAAGAACATCATACAATCAACTTTCTAGAAACGAATTTCGCTGAAACAAACATGATTGGTGCGTGGATTAATGAACCTGACGCGATGAAAGTCTCACATACCTCGTGGGATCAAATCCTTGAAGAAATTCGCAGTCAGTTCCTTATGAAGACGATGAATCCTTGCTTCTTCTCCTCTTTTCTCCTCTTTTTTTCTCTTCTCTCAAAACCCTAACTCTTTTTCAAAAGCGTAAACTGACCAAGCTCAGTTTAGGCCCCAACTAATTACCAAAAAAATGAAATTAAAATAATAGGGTATGGAAAAGACCAAACTACCCTTCCAAAATCCGGATTAGACTTTCCTTATTTGAACAGCCCAATTTTGAATTGGAATATCTCACTCATACGAACTCGGAATCGTACAAACTCACTGGCGTTGGAAAGATAATTCCAAGATCTTTCCTACTATATCTGGAAGCACACCTAACTCATCCTGTGCTAGGAATTATGGCTAATTGAAGTTGACCGAAAATTCAAACTTAACCAATTTTCTAGATTTTTCATTCTTTCCAAAAATGACTATTTCCAATTCTAGCTCTTTCTAGTTCTTTCAAATAGCGAGATGCTACATAACCTCATCTCATTTTATGGTCTTTTTACTTAGATTCATTTTAGGTGAGCAAGCCTTTCAACCTAGAATCATTCTATGTGAGAAAACCTTTCACATCGTGTTCATTATGTTTTCATGAGAATAGTCTTTCAATCAACACAACAAAAACAATATCCTAGTCATTAACACATCACTCTCAAAGTGTTCCTAAAGCATTAAATAGATTATATAAGATCATGCATAATCGCATACATTCATAATATAGGTCATGTAGGTAAAGCCCTTCGACAACAATACCATATACAAGTAAACAAATATAAGCTTTACTCTCAAGCCCTAGTCATCATAGTTCATCAATCAAGCTTTACTCTCAAGCCCTACTAGTCATAACTCAACATATAAGCTTTATTCTAAAAGACCTAACAATAATCATTCATCATCCATACCTTAGTCTCAAGACAAATCCTAACCTCAAGCCTTATGATTCGTAATTCATCATACATACTTGATCTTAGTCAATTCATATCTATAGGCTTTACTCTTAAGTAATTCATGTCTATAAGATTCAATCTAGTCATACTTCATCATATAACCCCCAATCTCAATCACTACCAATCATGATTCATCATGAATACATTAACCTCTATCAATTCATGTCTACATGCTTAATACTCAAGAGGTACAACATATTTCATTAATTCTAGAAGATCACATCTAAATTCCCAATTTCCCCTTTCATGACGTAAAACCCAACAATATCAAATTCACTCTAGAATCATAGGCTAAGCATGAATACATGTATAATCATATTAAAAACATGTAATTCCATCATAAACCACCATAAACAATCACAAACAATCATAATCCACGCTATTGGATCATAACCCATAACATAGAAGAAACCCTAGTTTGACTTGGAGAATTCTTCTTCTAAATTGGGGAAAATATAGGGGCTTCATGGATGAAAGGAATCTATGAATGAATAAGCCATCATACCTTTATTACAAAGTCTATTAAGCTTGGAATAATGGAGCCTTTACTTGACCTAGCTTGACTTTCCTCTTCTTCTTCTTCACTTTCTAGAGAGAGGATATTTGAGAGGGAATTGGGTTCTTTTGGGGGTCTTGAAATAATGATTTGTAATGACATAATTTAAAGGTCTAAAGTATTATATAGGTGGTATAGATTAGGGTAAAACAACACCACTTAATCCTAATTAAAACTGGAAAACCCCTAAGTGCCCCTAAACTTAACCACCAAACTGCCTCCTTTTGTCCTAACCATACGACCACACTGACGGACCGTGGGTAGAACCACGGTTTGTGATGGTTAATCGTGGTTTGGGTTCTACAGGTTGGCAACAAGGCTTGGATCCATAGACCCCTACCACGAGGCGTGGACCCATCCATGGGGCGTAGGTCCTGCCCGTGGTCATTGCCTTAGGCAAAATCTCATGGTGTCCACCCACGCTAAAACATGATAAACGTGATAGTTGGAGACTCTAAAACATGCAAAACTTCCCTCTTAAGGCTACGGGTGATACAATATCTCCCCCTTGGGATCATCGTCCTCAAATAACGTTCTAGGCACTTCTTAAGGTCACGACTCTAGACTAGCAATCCATCATGCATGCAACACATCTAAATGCACACCACCAAAGAGGAATCATCAACTCTAAACTAAACATGCTCAATGCATCACATTGAAGGTACGAGCCACATCTAACAACCCAAAATACATGAAATTCTAACATTACTCATGTTCAAGGAGGAACTACCTTCTCCATTTTACAACATGCTCAACACAATCTCATGGAGCCTATATGCAATTTATACTCAAAGCATACTTCAAGGAGGGCTTCTCTCAATTCCAAGTTACGACATGTTCATCAATTCATCTCATGAAGTCTATAGGCAACTCATACTAAATGCACTACAACATGAGGAAAATCAATCATGCAAACTCATTTTCTTTCAAAAGCACAAGCTCTTCATGAACATGCACCACATAAGGAAATCATGGAAACATCTAAAATAGACATGACTTCACATAAAGAACAAACCATGAGGAACTCATCATCTCAATGCTAAAGGAGGAATACAAGGAAAATAATGAGGATATCAGGGCATCTTATTAGCCATCGGCCTCCTAAGTAGCACCCTTACCTAAAACCCTCACTAAAAGATCACTCATTAACACTTTCATGGAAGCAACTTCCTTGCTTTCTATCTCTTAACTTGCCGGTCTAAGATCCCAATTGGTACTTCTAAACAAAAGAGATCATCATTAACTCCCAACTCTTCTAAGGGATTTATGAATGTCGGATCTCCAACACACTCCCTTATCATGGAGACATGGGAACCCGAATGCACCTATGCCAACTCTTTAGGCAACTCTAGCTCATAAGCACCCTTACTCACAAATCTCAAGATCTCACATGGGTCTACAAAATGGGGACTAAACTTTTCCAAACTTATTACACCTCTTAAGGTGATAATTTCTAGCAACCCAAATCATTGACATTAAGAACACTTATCGACCTTGCTATCTAAGCACACCATCTCCCCCTTGGGAGTAAACCTAGTTGGGCTTTCTAAGCACCACCTCTTTCAATTCTAACATCGGAATAAGTTATCACTAAGCTTTAACATCCATCACACAAAATGATTCGGAACCATGGTGAATTACACTACTACCTTTTTGAGGAGTCTACTCATTCAACACATCTAGGCATTACTTAAACACCCTATTCATCAAATTTATCAACATACCTCAAAACTCATCATGACTAAGTCGGGTTCTACCTTCAATAAGCGTAACAATAATGCAACCCATTCATACCAAAGACAACGTCAAAGTATATCAAGTCATAAAAGACAAACAACACCGGAATCTAAATAAGCATAAAACATATACTGGGAGCAACATTCGAAGGACACTCTTGTTCACCTCTAGCTTGGAGAGCATAAGTCCTATTTTTCTTTGGAGCATTCCCACCCGAACCAATTGGACCAGATGAAGGGTAGGGTTGAGACCTACGAAGACTATCCCCTTCATTTCTAGCAAATGTAGGGCAATGCCTTATCTTGTGGCCCAACTCACCATACCCGAAACAAACATTAGAACCCTCTAGGCATTCACCCTACATGCTTTCTATCAAACTTACTACACCCTGGCAATAGAAACCCACTAATATCTCCTTGTGGCTTAGGGTTAGACACCCTTTCTTGGTTGAACTTGGGAGTGTTTGAAGAACCTTGCTCGGGGAACTTTTGTCTATATCTAAGGCGACCATGTCCATCGGACCTTGCATGAGAGGGATCATCATCCTCTATTCTATACATCTTTTTCTCCCTAGGCTCTTCAAAAGTTTCCCCTCCTCAATTTGTTGAGTGTACACCATAAGACATGAGATATCCATATCATGGAAGAGTATTGTCGTACAACATTCTTTTTCTACCATGTCGGACACCCCCGACATAAACCTACTCATCTTAGCCCTTGAGTCCGCCACTAAAGATGGAGCATACTTGGAGAGTTGGGTGAACTTTAGATCATACTTCTTAACGCTTATACTTCCTTCACGAAGGTTAATGAACTCTTGCACCTTTGGCTCCCTCAATTCAAGGGGAAAGAACCTATCAAGAAACAATGATTTAAACAATTCTCACTTTATTAGACCCGATCTTACCGGCCTAGCCTCTTTCCATTGATCATACCATATTTGTGCAATATCCCTCAATTGGTAAGCGGCTAATTCCGCCTCTCCTTCGGAGTCACCCCCATAATAGCAAGTACCTTATAGACCTTGTTGATAAACCTTTGAGGGTCCTCTTCTACTTTGGAGCCATAAAATTCCGAAGGGTTCATTCGTGTAAAATTCCTCACCCTTGAACCGGTTGTACCCATAATTGGATTCACGGGGGCTACTACTTCTCTATTGGCTTGAGCCATCACAGCTTGTGCCAACACTTGGAAAGTCGACCTAAACTCTGCATGTGTCACATTCTCAACTATAGGGTCAATCGGAGCTTGAGAAGGAGCTTGAAGAGGAACTTCTTGCTCAACCATTGTCTCCCTCCATCATTCTAGCGGCCCTTCTAGTAGTCATAACCTAAAAACATACGGGCGAAGATTAGGAGAAAGACCTAATAAAATTACACTCTATGGCACGACTTAGAGAATGAAGAAGCGAAGTTTCCTAAGCATCTAATAGCCTCTCATTCATAAGTGTGGCGCGCTTCACACTTATGAACAAGACTATACTAGACGTGGTTTGACACATCCTAGACCATTCTAAACCTTATGCTCTCATACCAAGTTTGTCACAACCCAGGGGTACCCCCTAGATGTAACAAGGCGTACAAGACCCCGAGAGGCCTCATACAAAGCCCTTATCATATCATAACATAAGATAGTAGAAAAGTGCAGAAATTTAAAACATTTCATTAATACAATCATAGTCTCATAAAACAAAGTGGAAGTCTTTAACATTGTCTCAAACCATCTAATACATGAAAGTCTTAGGGACACAGCCCATACACAAGTATAAGCATAAAAGAAAAACATAAAAAGAAGGGGTGATCAAGTCCTCGATGCTGTGAGGACTCACCAAATCTTCACTTGCTCTACTATGCACCTAGCCACGAGAATGGAAGTCAATATCGCTGGACCCTATATTTCATAAGAATGTAGGCAAGAGTATGCATTAGTATAATCAAGTACTAAATATGAAGGCTAGCATAAATCATCAACATAAGTTTATCAAAGGAATTAGTCAACATAAGACATAATCTATAATCATAAGAGACAACAACATAGCCATAGGCATAATCAATGCATCTAGATCAACATAAGGCATAAGCATAGTTAATACACTTAAATCATTATGACATAAAAGAATACTTCATAAGTAACCTTAAGGCATACTTGTGCAAGTTATGAATAACATCCCATAAATCTCACCCATGCTAAGTAAACCTCTTTAGGCCATCATACATGTTCATCATCTTTTGATCTCTTCCTTAGCTTATCATTCATAAACAAGGGAAATCACCTCTAGTCATACATGTCATGGAAGGCCTTTCAAGCTACAATCCACACTACACATTATTATAGTTCATAGTTCTCATTATTCTTGATTACTTTCAAGATATGGGGACTCACCTCTCTATGTCTATTATAAAGGTTAATGGGTATTCACCTCTTGGCTTACTTGAATAGTCATAGGTATTCGCTTCCATGACCATTTTAGGGAAACATAGGTATTTGATGCATGTGTAATCAAGGACACAACTTCCGATGCAAGTGTCTATGAACGTGCAATAGTATAATAACCCAACTAAGGGTTGGGATCATTCCCAAGAGAGTGGTTTTGAGAATTAATAGAAAAATAAAATTTAGTTCTAACTAGTCGTAGCTAAACACATTAACGATTAAAAACTTTGTAAATTAAAGGGGGACACAAGAGTGTCAATTAACAATGAGGTTTTGTCACTAGTAAGTAAAAACAGCAAAATAAACAAGGATTTCTAAATAATGAGAGGGGATCCTTGAGATGTGATGGGAATACGGGTTAAGCTAGATTATTGGGTACATGAATTCGATAGAAGATTCATAGAATAATTGTGACTAGGCTAAGCTTTAAGGGGTATAAGCTCTCTCTCGAGCAACTTACCCAATTTTAAATACGTTCCTCTCGGACACCCACTTGACGCATGAAGACCAACCTACACCTTAACCCACTCACTCTCTCGAGCTAAGTGTGTGGACATGGGACTAGGGTTCACTCTCTCGACCTGAGCCTCATGTCGACCCACTCACACTGGCCATCAATTTAGTAGTTTTAGTTTTACGACCTCTCTCTCGAGCAAGCTGAAAACACATAAATAAACTTGTATTTGTAACTACAAATTCATTAAATTCATCCACAATTACTAAACAAATCACAATTAAACTACGATTAAACTATCAGCAAGCAATACCCAACAATTATCTTAACCCATATTCGCTAAATCACACCCCAAAAATTGGGGGTTTTAGCCACACATGTATAAGAGGTAGAAATTTATACCAAATTGAGCTCGCATTCAACTAGGTATGAAGATTTAAGTCTTGATACAGGCCAAAATTGAAGAATCGAAGAGACCCAAATCCAAATCTTAAATATGAAACCCTTTGGATCTTCAAGTTTTCAAAACTCTCTCAAACTTAGAGAAAACGTATCAAAAAGTACTATTATATATGAAAATTATAATAATTATCCAACACTTAAGACTACAACTCTAACTAGTATTTGTAGTTTTCACTAATTTGTGCTGTAGCGGATCATTCGGTGTCGTTAGTCGGAATCACTGATCAACTCGGCGATTCGCCTTTTAGTGTAGTTCATCGCCATCTTGCACCATCATTTAGCATCGTCGTGTTTTAGGTCATTGGGTGACATGGTACTATTTTGCGAAACTTCTCGACGATGCGCTGACTGTTCCCTTTTTTCGCCGACTTGATCCTTTCCTTCAGGGCTCAGCATACTGGAACAAAAGGCGAAGTAAGACCCTTCGGCAACTCACCAAGTGGACTCGGCAATCCTCAGGCCTTCATTTCTTCGTTCTTTTTAGTCTTTTCATTCCTTTTTGGAAACGTAGTGTCCATGCATTAGTTCAAACTTTAAATACCTGAAACTTAAGTGTTTTCATCAGATATTGAGATAAAATAAGCATTTGAGGACACAATTTCTATCAAAATATAGCCATAAATAAGTCCAATTTGTGGACTCATCAACACCCCCAACTTAAACTTTTGCTTGTCCTCAAGCAAACTCAAGTTCAGCCGTTCAAAAGGGTGTCTCGAACAGTGCTACACAAGACTCAATCATGAATGCACACAACAAGACTCAATTTACTTATGCAAAGATCAAATGTGCACTCAAAGATTCAAGTTGTGACTCACCAATATCAAAGAACCTCATGCTCACAATACTTGCTTCAAATGCAAGTTCAAGCTCAACTGAAGTATTCAAATGCCCTCACACAAGGAATGATTCCATATTCACAGAATGGTTCACATTTTAAAGCTTCGGAATCAAATGAAACGCTCACTCTCACAAGGAAGAACACAATGCATGCTTTCACCCATAGGTTTGCCCGTATTTTCCAATTAACATTTGTTTCAGCTCACTCAAGATCAAAAAGGTCTTTTCAAGGCTTATAATAGGATTGAGTGCAAAGGTATGGTCATTTAGGCTCAGTTTCGTTCATCCTCATGAAATGTGGTACAACACTTTCTTTCCTTTACCTTCATCATTCTCTTTAGTGCTCATAAGTCATCCTATTATTCACTTTCTATGGACTGTTTGGGAATCCTATTTCTTTTGTACTTTATTCCACAACTTTTTTTTTCATTCTTTTTCTTTTCTTTCTCTTTTTCTTTTTTTTATATGGAGGGGTTCCATTTTTCTTCAAAATCATGGGTAAGAGGAGACTTTCCTTGCACTTCTTGACTTGCCCTTATCTTTTCAACACACGAGAGGTGGCAAATATTTTTGGATGGGTCAAAATCATTCATTTTGCAATTTAAAACAAAAGGAGCCATAAGCTCAATCAACCACAGAAAAGCAGTATTAACATAATTTAAGAACAAAGCTGAAGTATAGAAAACATATGAACATCAAATAGCACACAAAGGTGGGCCTCATTCCACCACAAATAAAAGCAATTTATCTTCAAATGCAATTAACATAGAATCCAAAAGGTAAAATAAAGAAAGATAGAGAGCGAGGTAAAAAGGGGATCCTAGCTAATTGGTCATCTATCTGGGCTTCAATGGCAGGAGTAACCCCAGAAGGACCAGCTTCACTGGATCCAGTAGCAGGAGCCTTCGCCAAGGAAGCATGTACAGTAGCATCTATCATGATTTCTTTAGTCTCGGCTAGGTTGTCCGCTGCAACTCCCTCAAACATCTCTTCGTCAGTCTCTGCCTCTGATTCAGGATTGGTTGTATGCTTCATTCCATCCCCATGTCCTATGGTGGTCTGAGGCATTTCGGGCACATCTCGAATCTCCACTGTTCCAAAGACCATGGACATATCGGTGGACTTTAGGTGGTCTACATCTTTTCACAGTTCAACAATGGAATTTTTAAAAGCTGCCACCTCCTCTGTGGGCCCTTAGTTGTGCTCACACACAGTTATCTCTAGTTGCTAGGGTATCAATGGTAGTGCTTAGAGGTGTCACAACATCAATTAGGGCAATTTGGATCATGCCTGGAATAGATGCCTCTAGACTAGCACCCCGATGATTAGCAGAAAGGGCCAGCTGTCCCATCCGAAGTAGGGAAGCCAAGGTGAGTGGAGGCCAAGGAACAGCAGCAACAGCAGTAGGTCTGGGAGATCGTGCAGCAGTAGAAGAACCTGGAGTATCAGTAGGAGTAGCAATGGTAATGGATATACCTGAAGACCCAGGGGCCAGAGTAGGCAAAGATGCCTCTACAGGTATAAATCCAGTGGCCACAACGTCCTTTTGCTTCTTTTCAGCTTGGTGCTTAAGATATTCGTCTCCGATCTTTCATATATTGGTGGAGGCGGTGGCAACCAATTCCACATCCCTCTTTGCATCTATAGGCACCCGAGCTCTTTTGCACAATGCAGTGAATAATACCGGGAAAGAGAGAGATGTCTGACTCTGCTTTTCATGCATATGGATCTCATAAGCAATGATCATCCCTAGATTTATCCTGGTTTTCTCTATGATGCATCCAAGACAAGCTGCCTTAGCAAGGCGAATGATTGATTCATTCTGTGATGGCATAATTGTGGTGCTGATGAAACCGAACCAGTACCTTGCAACTACTTTCAATCAAAACTCCTTTTGCTAACCATTTTAGAGCATTATCATATGAGATTAGTGGGGCTAACCACTTTTTCATCTCATCTAGCTTCTCTGTTCTGATCAAGTGCTGGCAGTGATCATTAATCTTATTGGACATACCCAAGGCTGTGTTGATAGCCTCACTGTCACAAGCTACCTTCCCTCCTCTGACAGCCATGTAGTCAACTGCTTTGAAAGACGACAATAGCCTCTTCCGTTGAGGTACCAATGCACTGTATGCATTGTAAAATTCTCTGACCCAGCTTGGTATGTAAGAGCCACGAGATTTTGTGAAAATTTGAAATTTGTGATAATTTAGGCACTCCATTATCTTGGGATACCTATCGATCACCCTATTTATGGACAACAGTTTTTCCTCAATGATCATTCTCAGCCCCTTAGACTTTAATCTATTTGTTGATTTAGGTGGGGGGCCTTGTACTAGAGGTGCCACTACTATTGCTTGCTCTGGAACTGGAGGAGTCAGAGTAGTGGATCGAGGATTTTTGATCGGAGATAGGTTGTTCAGCTGTTTAGATCGTAACTCATTCCTCCGTGCCTCCATAAGTTCATCTTCATCAAAACCTATACTCTCACTGCCATATGTTGTTGGGTCATTGGTGTAAAAACCAGTACTATCGAAACTTGCATCTGATAGCTCAACGGTTTTTTCCTGCCCTTGCCTTTCCCACCAGTTATGGAAAATTGAGTGGCCTTGTTCCTGGATGCAGTTGCATCCTCATTGATTGTGATCCCTTTTTTTTTGCCTCGGGGTGGTATGTTGCTACCTAATTCGTTAGGTTTAGTCATACTTGCAAAAGATTAGGAAGAGTTAGGGGAAAAATCAAATAGGAGACCAGGCAATCTACTACAGGAAGACTCGCCAAGTGGATCGGAGAGTCACCGAACCTCTTTGGCGAGCTAACTCAGGCTCATCGAAAGGGTTGGCTTCAAATTATAGCAAGTCGGCGATGGGAAGGTCCTTTCGGCGAGCATGGATTTGTCCGTCGAAAGTTATAGTACATTAGGGGGTCAGAATAGCATACAAAGGGCAACCAAGAATACTTTCGATGAGTCGCCGAGTGCGTTCGGCGAGTCGCCGGGTGCGTTCGGCGACCCATGGCTTCTCGCTGAAAGTTACAGACTCAAACATTCAATTTGACACAAAATTAAGGGTGAGATGGAGACATTAGGCGAACCACCAAACGATTCGGCGAGCTCGACCCAGCTCGCCAAATGGCCCAAGATGCCCATTTTCAATCCATCTTCTCGAATTCAATCCCGCAAACCCCGAAAGCAAAATCAAAGCATGCACTACGAAATTCAAACAAGACCTGTACTACCCATTACCCCGGGATACTCAGATTTTTCCCAGTTTTTCCTAATTTGGCCAATTGACGATATTTGCTCTTAAGAGTTGTGTCACCCGCTCTATCTTTGAGTGAATTTTCAATATTTAGTGCAACTGTGGGCTACTCATACTTCACCCAGTCAATCTAATGACATGCAATCACAACCCAATTCATTAAAAAGCACAAAAATTACAGATATTTGACAATCAAACAATACGGGCAAGATTTTCAAATTAAAATAGGCATTTAAGCATTCCAATCCTATCAGAGAGGCCCAACACACATCAATACGATACGATCATACCAAATGAGTGTAAAATTTACAAATGTAAGCTCGGGATTCAGAAACCAACCTTTTGTGCCAATTAAAACATGATTGGAAAGCTAGGCGGCAAATAAATCCAACTCCGAGCGCAAATCAACCAAAATACTAGTAAAATGCTTAAAATAAGGAACATACTACCTTGGTGCAAGTTTGGGAGGTTTAAGAGTGAGGGAAAGTGAAGAATTTCAAATTTTAAGACTCTTGGTATTTTTAAACTATCCATTTTGCGCCCATTCGGTGATTTAGTCGCATACGCCGATCTACTCGGCGATACGCCGAGTGGTCATTTGGCTCACCGAGTTTTACAGGACCTTCATTCAGAGTGAGGGCTTAGACAGCAATCTAAATCGAAGTCGCTCACCTGGTCGGTGACACGCCGAACTAATTTTTTTGACACCTTCAGCTTTTAAACCTGTAGCACTAACACACCATTATTTATAAAAGCATACAAAAGCATTTAAAACCTTGGTTTGCCTCCCAAGAAGAGCCTTAGTTAATGACATGGCACGACGCAAGTCAACATTCAAACTCCATTTTTGGGGTTAGCCGTAGTATCATTAGGTAGCCCCCTATTTTGTTGCGGGTGGAGGTCGGGTGACGCATAACCCATCAGGTTCTCTAGCAGTTGGATAGCTCTAGAATGAGACCAAATCATCCCCTTCATTCCTTCAATGTCCTCCTTCATTCCTTTCAGCTCTCTATCTTGCTCAGTCACCTTGTGGAGAATGATTGAGAGCAATCCCTCAAGGCGTTTAACCTCATTGTCCTTGAGACATATTCACTTATGAGGAGGGATGTATTTATCCTTCCTCTTACACTGGACTTTGATCCTTACCATCTTTTTGGCCAACTCATCCATATGAGTCATTAGGGAGGCCAACATGAAGTCTTTTTCTACTTCTTGGTTTATTTCAGCTATTTGATTAAGCAGTTGAGCTGCTATCACATAAGGCTATTTCGCAATGCCTCCTGGGATGAGTTGGTCGATCAACCTCTTATTTCCAGGACCAAGACTTCTGTAGAAACAGTCAAGGAGAGCTATGTCGTAGATGTCAAGATTTGAGCATTGATTGATTAGTTCATTAAACCTTGCCCATGACTTGTGGATTCGTTCACCTTCCAAGTGCTTGAAGGTGAGGATATGATCCCAAAACATCATTACCTCTAATTGAGGAAACTCCATTGGCTCCCGAGTATAGCTCGCCATGCTCACTTCCTCTATTTGGATACAAACAAACCAATAAGACAAAACTAAAGATTAAGTGAGTAAACTACAACTAAGAAGAACAAAAATTCTATTAATCTAAAAATTCTCAAATAACACCATTCCCCGGCAGCGGAGCCATATTGATGTTTGCGTAATCAAGGACACAACTTCCGAATTAAGTGTCTACGATCGTGCAATAGTATAATAACCCAACCAAGGGTTGGGATCATTCCCAAGAGAGTGATTTTTAGAATTAATAGAAAAATAAAATTTAGTTCTAACTAATCATAGCTAAACACATTAACGATTAAAAACTTTGTAAATGAAAGGGGGACACAAGAGTGTCAATTAACAATGAGGTTTTGTCACTAGTAAGTAAAAACAACAAAATAAACAAGGATTTCTAAGTAATGAGAGGGGATCCTTGAGATGTGATGGGAATATGGGTTAAGCTAGATTATTGGGTACATGCTTTCGATAGAAGATTCATAGAATAATTGTGACTAGGCTAAGCATTAAGGGGTATAAGCTTTCTCTCGAGCAACTTACCCCGTTTCAAATACGTTCCTCTCGGACACCCACTTGACGCATGAAGACCAGCCTACACCTTAACCCACTCACTCTCTCGAGCTGAGTGTGTGGACATGGGACTAGGGTTCACTCTCTCAAGCTGAGCCTCATGTCGACCCACTCACACTGGCCATCAATTTAGTAGTTTTAGTTTTATGACCTCTCTTTCGAGCAAGCTGAAAACACATAAATAAACTTATATTTGCAACTATAAATTCATTAAATTCATCCACAGCTACTAAACGAAATCACAATTAAATTATGATTAAACTATCAGCAAGCAATATCCAATAATTATCTTAACGCATATTCACTAAATCACACCCCACGAATTGGGGTTTTTAGCCACACATGTATAAGAGGTAGGAATTTATACCAAATTGAGCTCGCATTCAACTGGGTATGAAGATTTAAGTCTTGATACAGGCCAAAATTGAAGAATCGAAGAGACCCAAATCCAAATCTTAAATATGAAACCCTTTGGATCTTCAAGTTTTCAAAACTCTCTCAAACTTAGAGCAAAAATATCAAAAAGTACTATTTTATATGAAAATTATAATAATTGTTCGACACTTAAAACTACAACTCTAATTAGTAATTATAGTTTTCACTGATTTGTTCTGCAGTGGATCATTTGGCGTTGTTAGTCGGAATAGCCGATCAACTTAGCGATTCGCCTTTTGGTGTAGTTCATTGCCGTATTGCACCATCCTTCAACATCATCGTGCTCTGGGTCATTGGGCAACATGGTACTGCTTCGCGGAACTTCTCGGCGATGCGCCGACTACTCCCTTTTTCTGCCGACTTGATCCTTTCCTTCAGGGCTCAGTACATTGGAACAAAAGGCGAAGTAAGACCCTTCGGTGACTCACCGAGTGGACTCAGCGATCCTCTAGCCTTCAGTTCTTCATTCTTTTTAGCCTTTTCATTCCTTTTTTGCGACGCAGTGTCCATGCTTTTCTTCAAAATTTAAATACCTGAAATTTAAGTGTTTTCATCAAATATTGAGATAAAATAAGCATTTGAGGACACAATTTCTATCAAAATATAGCCCTAAATGAGTCCAATTTGTGGACTCATCAATATTCGCCTCCATGCCCCACCAATATATGATATAGGTATTTGCCTCCACATCATTTTACAAGGATCATAAATATTCACCTCCATGTCCAACGTTATATGATGTAGATATTCGCCTTCATATCATTACATAAGGATTATAGCCTCAATGATCAACATTAAAGGCTAATGGGTAATCACCTCTTGCCTTGCTTTAGGAGTTATAGACTTAGGGTAGTCACCTCACACTCTTCATCACATGACATGGGTAATCATCTCATGTTTATTATCTCTTATTTACTAACTTAGGAATATGGGAACTCACCTCACATCCTACACATATGAAGGTCTTGGGGAATCACCTCTAACCTGATCTCATTTTAGTCTTTTGACTTAGATTCATTTTAGGTGAGCAAGCCTTTCAACCTAGAATCATTCTATGTGAGAAAACCTTTCACATCATTTTCATTATGTTTTCATGAGAATAGCCTTTCAATCAACACAACAACAACAATATCATTGTCATTAACACTTCACTCTCAAAGTGTTCCTAAAGCATTAAATAGATTCTATAAGAACATGCATAATCTCATACATTCATAATATAGGTCATGTGGGTAAAGTCCTTCCACAACAATACCATATACAAGTAAACAAACATAAGCTTTACTCTCAAGCCATAGTCTTCATAGTTCATCAATCAAGCTTTACTCTCAAGCCCTACTAGTCATAACTAAACATATAAGCTTTACTCTAAAAGCCCTAACAATCACTGCCAATCATGATTCATCATGCATACATTAATCTCTACCAATTCATGTTTACATGCTTAATACTCAAGAGGTCTACAACATATTTCATTAATTCTAGAAGATCACATCTAAATTCCTAATTTCCCCTTTCATGACATAAAACCCAACTATATCAAACTCACTCTAGAATCTTAGGCTAAGCATGAATACATGTATAATCATACTAAAAACTTATAATTCCATCATATAAAACCATAAACAATCACAAACAATCATAATCCACTATATTGGCTCATAACCCATAACATAAAAGATACCCTAGTTTGACTTGGGGAATTTTTCTTCCAAATTAGGGGAAACATGGGGGCTTCATGGATGAAAGGAATCCATGAATGAATAAACCATCATACCTTGATTACAAATCCTACGAAGTTTGGAACAATGGAGCCTTGACTTGACCTAGCTTGACCCTCTTCTTCTTCTTCTTCTTCTTCTTCTTTACTTTCTAGAGAGAGGATATTGGAGAGGAATTGAGTTTCTTTTGGGGGTCTTGAAATAATGATTTTCAATTACTTAATTTAGAGGTCTAAAGTCTTATATAGGTGGTCTAGATTAGGGTAAAACGACACCATTGAATCCTAATAAAAACTAGAAAACCCCTAAGTGCCCCTAAACTTAATCACCAAACTGGCTTCTTTTGTCGAAAATTGACGGGCCATGGGTGGAACCATGGTCCGTGCTTGTCAACCATGGTTTGGGTTCTGTAGGTTGGCAACAAGGGTTGGATCGACAGACCCCTACCACGAGGCGTGGACACATCCACGGGGCGTGGGTGGCCTCGTGGATGAGACTTGGAGACTCTAAACCATTGATGTGCCATGAAATCTTGGCACATTTAATGCGTGAAAACTAGGAACTAATATTAGAATTCAGTGTAATTTTGTATCCTTTTATATGTTTGTCTAATGTGTAGGCAAAATTTGGCTTGGGTAGAAAACTGGAAAAATGAGCAAAAATTGATGATGATAAAGTAAAGTTCACGGCCAACTTCACGGACCGTGACCTTCATAACGGTCTGTGGTTGAGCTCGTGAGGTTGAAGCAATGTTTGGGCATTGAGAAGATGGAGGGCATGAACAACCAAGTGAAGACCACAAAAGGTTCTACGGGTCATGGTCAACATGATGGATCGTAATAGAGTTCGTCAATTAGAACCAGTGAAAAGGCATGAAGGAATTACTTTTTAGTGGATCCAAGTGAAGACCATGGACGACTTCACGGGCCGTGGTCATCACAATGGTCTGTGGTCATGGCCATGAAGTTGAACCGGTATTCATGAATAAAAGAGTAAAAATGAGAACCAGCCAAGTAGAGACCACAGACGCCTTCACGGGCCGTGGTCCCTATGACGGTCCATAGTACAGTCCGTAGTACTCTTTCTAGTATGATGACATTGAAGACAAAATGTTGGAGAGTTCAAGGGAAGACCACGGAAAGATTCACGGATCGTGAAGCCCTTGACAGGCTGTAGAAGTGGGCGTGAAGGGCCCGACATTTCAGTCCTACTTCAAGTAGGACTCTATTTTAAAATAATTATTTGAATTTATTAGGTCATTTTTCTCAGTTTTTATCTTATCTTAGCTTGAACGACCACTGAGTTCTCGATTATTTTTAGTTTTGGATTTTTGATTTTGATTATTACGATCAGTTTAAAGCTTGGATTCTGATTCTTAGATTATTAAAGTTATCGTTGATTTGCTGATTATTCTTGTAAGTCTTTATATCATGTTTTCATTATGTATTGCTGTTTGTTTTCGTGAAACCATGAGGGGCTAAACACCACGACTAGGATTGTGGGATCTATGACGTAGTTTTAACTGTAATTTCGTAAAATGAGTGAAAGGCATTCAGTGTTTACAATATGTAGTTTTAGCTTTCATTATCTTTATAATATGATGAGTGCACACATTAGATTAAGCATGTATCTGGTATTTGTTCTAGAGAAAAATATCATTTAAGAAAAGTTGAACTAAGCTAACGAATTAGAGTTAAACTTTAAGTTCGAGAGAAAAGAACTTTAGTCTCAAACCATTGTAAGCGAGGGTCAATATTAGTAACACTCTAAGGCTGAGAAGACGTGAGTGAAAGTTGTCTGATTATACTGAGAAGTGTCAGATGAAATTAACTCGTAATGATTTTGTAAACATTGAATCGCCTGAAACTCAATTACGGAAGAACACTAAAACTAATGTTATGGTGAACACAATCCTGGTTTCTCTTAATCAACTGAATCAACTTTACAACAAAATAGTTGTTAGTCGTTAAGATTGATTTTGACTACATGTTTTGGTAATTATAACATCTCAATCACACCCAATTTACTTTCTGTTGTTATTTGTTTAGGATATAATAACGACATTCAAATAAATGCGACAGTGAAACCTTTTCTGTAAAGAAATTCTCTGTGGGAACGAACTCAACTCTAGTTGAGTTCTGTAAATTGACATCGACCGTTTACACTTCTAATTTTACGTTTTGTTCTGTGTTTGTGTCTCTTTACGCTGAGTTCGATTGTCCATGCCCAACACCAGAAGTAAAGGAGCCCCATTGCTTCCTTATAACCCTGAATTTTGGAGAACTATTCGAAAGATGGTTAATGCACAAGAACTGGAGGCTCAGAGGCAAAGACTAGGCTTAGAAGCTGAAGCTGCTGCTACAAGAGGTGTCCAACAAAATGTTGGAATCAACTAGCCTACGGTAGTAGATGATAATAGAGGAGTGGAAGGATTAATCCCTCCCCAGCGCCAACCAATAGCCCTAAGGGGTAGAGTTCAACATCCAGCTCACATGATGTATGAATAAGATGATGCTGACTTGAATGGAGCTGGAGCCACTGGAGCTATAGTGTTACCTGCACTACCTCCAGGTGTTAAGTTCACAATCACCAGCACTATGATTCAATTGTTGAACCTAAAAGGTATGTTTAGGGGTGCAACTAGTGATGATGCAAATCAACATTTGATGAACTTTGTGGCAATCTGTAAGTCACAAGAGACTCCTAGAGTTAACCAAACATCGATGAGGTTGAGGTTGTTTCCATTGTCTCTTACTAGAGAAGCGACTAACTGATTGAATGAGATGCCAGACGACTCCGTCAGAACTTGGACTGAGTTGAATAAAGCTTTCCTGGAATGATTCTTCCCAGAATCAAAAGAGCTGCAGATGAAGGACGAGATAAGAACACACAAGCAGCTACCAAAAGAAGCAATGCATAACACTTGGTGGAGATTTAGCCAAAAGCTGAAGAAATGTCCTAACCATGATCTTACTGAGAGGCATCTGCAACAAGCTTTGTATAGATCTTTAAACTATGTGACTAAACATGTTATTGATGGAGTTTGTGTAGGAATATTCATGAGAAAGCCATTCTCAGAGAGCATGCAGCTGGTGGATGAGGTATCAAAGAATAATAGGGCATGGTACACTAGAGATGCATAGGTAGGAGTGTTTGGGTACACATTTGAGCTTTCAGCTGAACAGAGGAAGAGAGAAGAAGAAAGGGACCAAGACATGGCACATATGAGGACACAAATAGATCTGCTCACAAAGCATATTATTACCAAGTCTAAAAAAGTAAATGTTGTGGGACAGCAAAATAGGTATGAGGATCAGGACATCAACCTAGATGAGGAAGCTAACTATTTGGGTAACCAATGAGGTTTCCAGAATTATAACTCTAGAAATCAAGGTTCTAACTCTAGAAACGCAGGTCGGAATTATGTTAGGGATGGTCAATATGATAGGCCAGCAAATAGAGAGCAGGGAAACTAGCAGAACAGAGATGGGTATAGGAATGATCGCAGTGGTGTTTATGTGCCCCCAGGTAATAGTGATCGGGCAAGTGGTATTTCCAGTGGGTCTAAGCTGGAAGACATGATGCCTAAGGTACTCCAGAAAGTTGAATCAACTCATGCAGGGGTAAAAGAAATGAGAGGTGATTTCTCGAGCATGAGTCAGTTGGTGGACTCTCACACCACCTCCATTAAACAAATTGAGCAGCAGTTGGGGCAAATCTCAGCCTCACTAAATCAGAGGAAGAATGGGTCACTACCAAGTGACACCATCCAAAATCCTAAGAAAGACGGGCACTGCAAGGCCATCGCCACCAGGAGTGGTAAAGTTCTTACTGACCCTATTTCTGTAGGTACTAAACGTGAACTGGTGTTGGAGCAAGCTGGCAGAGAAAAGGATGAGGCTGAATAGGTAGATGACTTGGAGGATCCTCAGTCTAAAGCACAACCTGCGAGAGGAAAAGAAAAAGAGGTCGAAGAGAGCATGCCTTTAGAGCAGATTCCCATACCACCTCCTCCTTTTCCTCAATGGCACAAAAAGAAAGTTGAAGATGGGAAGTTTACAAAATTTATCACCATATTGAAGAAGCTTTCAGTAAACATACCACTGGTGGAAGCCCTAGAACAGATGCGAGGATATGCCAAGTTCATGAAGGACTTGCTTACAAAGAAGAGAGCTGTAAGTCTTGATTTTACTAATGATGTTCATCATTGCAGTGCCATTGCTACCAGATCTCTAGTTCAGAAGAAGGAAGATCCAAGTGTATTCGCTATCCTATGCACTATTAGGTCAATTGAATTTGCAAAAGCTTTGTGTGATCTAGGAGCCAACATCAACTTGATGCCATTAGCCATCTACAAGACATTGGGATTGGGAATTCCAAGACCCATAGCAATGAGATTGATGATGGCTAATAGATCAGTAAAGTGGCATGTGGGAATCCTATTTGAAGCACTTGTTAAGGTGGACACCTTCATCTTTCCATCTGATTTCGTGATCTTAGATTGCGAAGTGGACTTTGAGGTTCCCATCATTTTGGGAAGACCATTTTTTGCCACAAAAAGAGCCTTGGTAGATGTTGAGAGAGGAGAGCTAAAGTTCATACTCAACAAGGATGAGGTAAAGTTCACTATTTCCTGGTCAGTGAAGTAGCCACATGATATGAATGTAGTATCTGCAACAGATATGGTTAATAAAGAAGGAATGAGAGTACCCATAGAAGAGAGGGTGGTTGTTGAAACCTTAGATGCAGTGCTGATGAACTTTAATGCTGATTTTCAGTCTGACTATATAGAGACTATGAATGCCTTGCTGGGTATGGGAGCACACTCTTATGCTCCAAAGAAATTGGACCCGTACTTGAAAAACAGGCCAAGTCCTCTAGCAAAACCATCCATTGAAGAGCCACCAGTGCTGGAACTGAAATAGCTACCCAATCACCTAAGGTATATATTTTTGGGAGCTAAAAACACATTACCTGTGATTTTGGCTGTAGATTTGAATGATGAACTGGTTCAAGCCATAATCAAAGTGTTGATAAGATACAAAAGGGCTATTGGGTGGACCATTATTCATATCATCAAGATACCTCCAGACATATTCACTCATAAGATTCAACTCGAGGAGGATTGTAGACCAAGCATTGAACACCAGCGGAGGTTAAACCCACCTATGCAAAAGGTGGTCAAAAAGGAGATCATCAAGTGGTTAGATTCAGGGGTGGTCTATCCCATTTTTAATAGTCACTGGGTCAGTCCAATGCAATGTGTGCCCAAAAAGGGCGGTTTGACTGTGGTGGCAAATGCCAAAAATGAGTTAGTCCCGCAGAGAGGATGGCGAGTGTGCATGGACTACAGGAAGCTGAACAAGTGGACTTTGAGGGATCACTTCCCAATGCCTTTCATGGACCAAATGTTGGACAGGTTAGCTGGTAAAGGGTGGTACTATTTTTTAGATGGATACTCTGGCTACAACCAGATATCAATTGCTCCTGAAGATCAGGAAAAGACTACCTTTACATGTCCTTATGGCACCTTTGCATTTAAACGCATGCCATTTGGACTACGTAATGCACCAACAACATTCCAAAGGTGTATGATGTCCATTTTCTCGGACATGGTAGATTACACTCTGGAGGTATTTATGGATGATTTTTCAGTGGTAGGTAATACCTTTGATGATTGTTTATTTAATCTTAGTAGGGCCCTACAGAGATGCGAAGAGGCCAACCTAGTGCTGAATTGGGAGAAATGTCATTTCATGGTCAAGGAAGGTATAGTCCTTGGGCACAAGGTGTCACAAAAGGGGATAGAGATCGACAAGGCCAAGATTGAGGTGATTGAAAAGTTACCTCCGCCAATCTGTGTGAAGGGTGTTATAAGCTTCTTAGGACACACCAAGTTTTATAGGCATTTCATCAAGGACTTCTCTAAGATTGCATACCCCATGTGCAAGCTTTTGGAGAAGGAGGTGAAATTTGTTTTTGATGAGGCATGTCTCAAAGCTTTTGAATGCCTAAAGGAGAAGCTAATCTTTGCTCCAGTGATCATTAGCCCAGATTGGGCCGAAGCATTTGAGTTGATGTGTGATACTAGTTGTACTGCTCTAGGAATTGTATTGGGGTAGAAGAGATGTTCCATCCGATTTACTGTGCTAGTTATTCATTGAATGGAGCACAACAAAATTACACGGTCACCGAACAAGAACTACCAGTTGTAGTGTACGCCTTTGAGAAGTTTAGAGCATACTTGCTGGGCACAAAAGTGATCATTCATACAGATTATGCAGCTCTGAGATACCTCATGGCAAAGAAAGATGCCAAGCCAAGGTTGATCAGATGGGTGTTGCTTCTCCAGAAGTTTGACTTTGAGGTTAAGGATAGGAGAGGTTATGAGAACCAGGTAGCTGATCACCTGTCCAGGTTGGAGGCTGAAAAGAAGAAAGAACTGGAGCTTGAAATAAATGACTCATTTTCGGATGAGCAGGTATTAGCCGCAACTCTTGATCTTATTCCTTGGTTTGTTGATTATGCTAACTTTTTTGTTAGTTATTTGATGCCTGAGGGGCTGACATATCAACAAAGGAAAAGCTTCCTGCATGATGTGGGTAAGTACTTTAGGGATGAACCTTATCTGTACAGGGTGTGTGATAACAATATCATCAGGCGATGTGTTCTTGAAGCTTAGATATTGCATATTCTAGAGGCCTGTCACTCATCTCTAGTAGGAGGTCATCATGGAGGTGCTCGGACAGCCCACAAGATACTTCAATGAGGGTACTACTGGCCCACAATTCATCAAGATGCAATGGACATAGTAAGGAATTGTGATGTATGCCAGCGGCAAGGAGCTATCTCTAAGTGCCATGAGTTACCCATGACACCTATCTTAGAGGTGGATTTGTTTGATGTGTGGGGCATCGATTTCATGGGCCTATTTATGCGTTCTTATGGGCAGAAGTACATATTAGTTGAAGTGGACTATGTGTCCAAATGGGTTGAGGCCGTTGCTTTGCCTGAGAATGATGGCAAGAGTGTAGCTGGTTTCCTGAAGAAGAATATCTTCTCAAGGTTTGGCACACCCAGAGCTATTATCAATTATGGTGGTTCTCACTTCTGCAACAAGGTGTTCAATGCGCTTCTAACCAAGTATGGGGTTAAACAGCACATGGTTGCAATGCCTTATCATCCACAGACCATGGACAAGTAGAGGTCTCCAATAGGGAAATCAAAGCGATCTTGGCAAAGACAGTAAATACCAACAAGACAGATTGGGCACGGAAGCTAGATGATGCTCTATATTGGACAACTTTCAAGACACATATTGGTATGTCTCCATATCAATTGGTGTTTGGAAAGGCATGTCATTTTCCGCTTGAGCATAGAGCACTCTAGGCTTTAAAGAAGCTAAACCTTAGTTGGAACGAAACTGCAAACCTGAGGTTGGATCAGATAAATCAGATAGATGAGTTTCTTTTAAGAGCTTATGAGAGGTCTGCACTATACAAGGAGAGGATAAAGTTTTACCATGACAAGCATATTGAAAAGAGAACCTTCAATCCTGGTGACTTGTGTTACTTTTCAACACCAGACTTTGTCTATTTTTGGGAAAGTTGAGATCAAAATGGTCTGGACCTTTAAGGTAATGCAAGTGTTTCAGACTGGTGCTATTGAGCTAGAAAATGATAAGGACGAGAGGTTCAAAGCTAATGGCCAGCGAATCAGGGCATATCTGGGTGTTCCAAAGGATGTGAAGATTGTGGAGGAATGAAATCTTGATGAAGTCTGAGTAATAAAGTAACTTGCGTCGCGTCGCGACGTTAAATTGTACGCTGCTTGGGAGGCAACCCAAGATGTAATTGTACTAGGTATGTTCCCTTTTTCTTATTTTTCTTTTTTCTATAGAGTCACTGTGTGTTGATGTGTGCAGGAGAGAATGGGTTGAAAAGTACAGAAATTAGGTGCAGGCTGCTCTTCACGGGTAGTCTCACGGACCGTGGTGCCCTTCACGGGCACTTTCACGGTCTGTCAACTTAAGGACGAACCTAAATGAGCTACTGGAAATGGCAAGAAAAAGGTTCACGGAAGGGTTCACAGTCCATCAGAGCTTGTACGGACCGTCTAGCCTCTCGTGAACCTCAGGCATGAATTTTAGTTTCCAAGTCAAGGTCACGGACCGACACACTGACCTTGATTCCCTTCGCGGGCAACGTCACGGTCCGTCGTCTGCCTCAGGTAAGTGTAGTGTCCAAGTTAGGGTCACGGAGTCTTTCACGGACCGTGATGCCTCTCACGGGCAACTTCATGGTCCGTCGTCTACGACCCTATCCTACCAATTACCCGACTCGACCTGACCCGCGCATAACCCAAATCGAATTAAAATGTATATGTTCTCTTTCAAATGCCAAAGGTCAGTTTTACTCCTATTTTTCACATCCATAACGGTTTCTTAAAGCACAAAGCTGTGTCTAGACTTTAAATCTTCCTAAACTAGAAATCAATTCAAAACCCTAGTTTTTGGATCAAGATTTGCAAAAACAATATCAGTTCCATCGTTTAAGTCAAAAGTTGGATTATTTTTTAAAGTAAGTTCTTCATTTCACTTGTTATAAGTTTGATATTATCAATAGGCAAGTTAGAAGTTCTTAAATTGCTCGTATTAAACATGATTATGTGATGAACTACATTGATGGGGACTAATTGTGTGGGTTAAGTTGAATTGGGTGTTTTTAATTGATACTTGTATGTGGGTATGATAATAGGGGGTTGAATTTGTGGTTGTCTTAGTTGGTTGTGATTCAATGTTAGTTAGTTGAGTTTATTACGAACTGGTTGATGTGTAAATATTTGTTGGTAGTGAACTTGTGTAAAAATGGTGGTTAGGTACTGTAAATGTATAATGGGAAGAAGGTTATTGAAACACTGGCAAAGTGTAAGACCACGATAGGTTTTACGGACCGTGGAAACTACCACGGACCGTGAAACCTATCGTGGACCACACTTGAAGTCAGCCACACCTCAAATATGTTCACGGGATGCACTACAGACCGTGGTTCACTCCACAGGCCGAGAAGCCGTTCGTGAACATTACTTGGACTGATCCACTTCACACATTATGCACATTGAGTCTGGGTTAAATCCACGAGGGGTTGAATGGACTGTGGTATCTACCATGGCCCGTGAGAGCCCCCATAAAGTTCACTTGTGTTGTTAAAGTTTTATTTTTCTGTACTTTTATTTCTGTCGTTTGTTTGATTCCATGGCCTTTCCCAATGATAGATTAGGTGAAGGCATTTTTAAGGCAAGGCGTCGCGATGAAATTACACAGAGAAAGTCTGAGTACCCGATAGTGTGTCATTTGACTGTGTTGTGTATTAATGAGTTTTGTGTTTCTCAGGTACGATGCCTCCTCGAAGAAATAACGCAACCAAACCTGCCCCCTCCCCCCAACTGCTTCTCAATTAGAGGGTCATGACGACTCTGAAGCTAGTAATTTTGAGGTGCAAATAAATGTCACACCTGAAGATCACTCACCTCAAGCTACCTCATCACAAACAAAGAGAGTCATTCTAGAGGACCCTCCTCCCTAGTCTGATGAGTGAGGGAGGAAGTCGTTACGGTAGCATTGCAGCATCGGGTAGTGAATCTAATGCCGGTTCAGGTAGCCAATCTACTGATAACTCTGGAGGCACTAGAAAATTTGATAGCAACTCTCAGGAAGATGCAAACACCTCTCCACCTACGGTAAATACAAAAGCTGAGACTAGAGTACGAAATGAGGCAGATACTATAGATGAGGATGTAGAGATCACCGATGATGATACCATGGTGATGTATGTTACCGCCTATGAACCTGATCCCGCAGTGAGACCGCAGTTGATTGCATGTTATCGCTCTATATGGACGGTGAACCGATCCAAAGAATTCTTCAAAAAGGGTATTGTGACCAAGAATGGCAATTTCAAGAGTCGCGCAATCATGCCTGAGACTAGAGTGGTGGTAGCTGATATTAAAGCATTCCGTGACATTTATCGGACGCTTCAGTTTCATCAGTTTGACTAGATGACCAATGCACTTGGTGAATATTCTTACCACCTGACTAGAGAGTTTTACTCTTCTTATGCAGCTACACTGATGAACTTTGTTGTGGAAACAGACACTACAAAACATGGACAAAAAGACATTGCCATTACCTGGGGTCCACTCAATTCAGTTATATTTTGGGGCAAATAATCAATATCTCTGAGGCCAGTATTAACAGGATGTTACATGGCTCGAAATACTCTGCACCAGCTTCAGTTGACCCTTTTGAGGAAAAACATCATGAAGTCACCAGTGATACTACTATGGAGATTCAGAGTTCTCGAGAGAAGGTTTTGCGCTGGATTGCAAAGCAAATTGCTATAGATGGGGAGAATGCAGTTTGGGTCACCACGATGCCAACACTTATTACAAAAGCTTCACTATAGTTTCCAGCCAAGGTGTGGTGGGCTATTTTTTGTGCACAATTGAAACCTACAGGTAATGATAATACCTTGTCTCCCTCATTACCATTTTTGGTAGCCTGCCTCATGGCTGGTTACCCGGTAATGTGGGGCGGATCATAGAGACTGAGATGAGAGACAGAGCATTGAATAAGAAAGCCAGGTTTCCATTTCCCTATCTGATAGGGAAATTGTGTAGACAAGTAGATATTCCCCCAAATAGGCTGATTGAGAGATGGTGTGATGCATTCAAACTCATCGAGGTTTCTAAAATCAAGGATGTCGCGAACCATCTCTTTAGCGTGAAGTTTGCAGTTGTGGGTACTTTAGCTGTTGTTCCTCATTTCCCACTTGATATTCCACAAGCAGACAGAGGCCTAGAGCAGGGGGAGTCATCACAGCCTTCCACAGAGGCACCACCACCACCAGCTTCTACCTCATAGGCTACAGGTACCTATGTCACCATTCCTATGATTTTTCTTGAGAAATTGGTTGCAAATCAGTGCCAAACCAGGACATTAGTAGACCAGATTGTAATCTGGATGCCCCAGCTAATAGAGACGAAGGTGTTAGCTGCGACAAAAAAGATCAATGATAAGATGCAGAAGGAGTTGGCTGTCCTAAAAAACAGAATGGATGAGTTGGAGAACCTTGTCTAAGATCGATGTCAAGCTGCAGGTTTAGTAGATACTGAAGAGTTCAAATCACAGTTGGCCGAGATAAGAGCTCAGGTTGCTAAACTGGCTAAAAATCCAGTACAGGTACCCACTCCGATAATGCCAGATTCTTTAATGCAAATGCTAACACAAGCACCCTCCATTCAATTAATTGATGACCTCTGGGGAGAACAACCCAAGAGTAAGTTCGGCAAGAGGAAACACATAATCTTATGAAAAGACACTTGATGACTTAGCTAGAGAGGTAAGAAGGCAGGAAAAGAAAGCTCGAAAGGCATCAAAGAATGAAGCTAGAGAAAAAGAAGCTAATAAGCAACAACAACGAGATGCGGTGTTAGCCAGAGCTTTCGGTAGTGGAGAACCTACCCTGGCAAGTGAAACCCAACCTGATCATGTACCAAGTTTTGAGAGTGCACCCACTAATAAGGGTGCCAATGCTGATCCGGAGACCGCACCTAGAGAGTAGTAGGTATGACCCCTCCTCATAGCCCTGTGTGTTTTATTATTCTGTATTGACTTTAAGGGCAAAGTCCTTTATTTTGAGGAGGGGGTGGTGAGCAACCTGGCATAGCTGTTAAAAAAAATGGAGGTTGAATCTGTGTTATTGTTTTAGGGTGTTTTGTATGTTGAGCTGTGCAGCAGCTAGTCTGTGAAAAATGAGGATCTGAATCTGAGTTTGACTGTTAGGATCTATAGATGACATCTTAGATATGATATGTTGAACATGGCTAGTCTGACCAATTAATTGGTGAACCAAGAAACTGAAAAATGCAGTCTTGTGTCATGTGTGTGTGAGTGTTGTTTGAAGTCTAACTCTAGGAGTAGAAACTAGAACTTGCTCAAGTAGTCTTGCTTAAATCTGAGAATAACTGGATAGGAAAGGATTAGTAGGCCATTTTTGTTAAACCAGTAAAAAGCCAAAAATAAAATAACAAATGACAAGTTTATCACTTGAACCCGTTTTGAGCCTAAAAGTCAATTTGTGTTCTTACCCAGCAAATATCATACCCTTTGGTTTACGAATATATGATGTCACAACTCAAGCCAAAAGCCTAAGTTGAGGGTGATTGCAATCCGAGTAAAAAGAAGAAGTGAAAAAAAAGATTCAACTAGTGAGCTGAGTGCATATAAAAAAAATTGTATATAACAAAAATGTGAAGAAAAGAAAAGAAAAGGAAGGAAAGAAAAAGAAAAAGAAAATAATGGTTGCTCGGATGTGTTGAAATGAAGTAAAAGAGGGAATCACTCATAAAAGATTTGTGTGCAAACGAAACTTTGGAAAACCAAGGGATTAGTCACTCACAAATCCAAATATCCACTCCCTTGCCTGACACTATGTTACAAGCCAATAAAGTCCTACAGTGATCCTATTCCGGGTGTTTGGAAGATAACACGTAGAAAGCAAGGGCAAGCCTATGGTAGTTTGTTGATTAGTGTTAGAAGTTCTTTGAGAGCATGAGCGTAATACTCAATCCCAATTATCATGAGTGAGGGACTTCTTTGGTGTGAGGACACAGTGGTTGCATTTGAAAGTAAAATTGTGTGAGCTGATAATTCACAGGCATAAGCATGATTGACTTTGAGTAATAAGTTGTCATATATTGATCCTTACATGTTAGATTCATGGTTTTGGATACAATTTGTGTTTGAAAATAGTTGTTGCATAGTATCAAAAGTCTGTAAATGATTTGAGAGTTGATAGTATTGTTTTCTCATCACTTGAGGACAAGTAATGGTTCTAAGTTAAGGGTGTTGATGTGCTGCGAAATCTTGGAACATTTGATGCTTGAAACTAGGAACTAATACTAGAATTCAGTGTAATTTTGTATGCTTTGATATGTTTGTCGAATATGTAGGTAAAATATGGCTTGGGTAGAAAACTGGAAAAAAGAGCAGAAATTGATAATTATAAAGTAAAGCTCACGTCCAATTTCACGGACCGTGACCTTCATAACAGTCCGTTGTTGAGCCCATAAGGCTGAAGTAGTGTTTGGGCATTGAGAAGATGGAGGGCATGAACAACCAAGTGAAGACCACAGAAGGTTCTACGGGTCGTGGTCAATATGACAGATCGTGATAGAGTTCATGAATTAGAACTAGTGAAAAGGCATGAAGGAATTACATTTTGGTGGATCTAAGCGAAAACCACGGAAGACTTCACGAGCCGTGGTCATCACAACGGTCTATGATAGTGGCCATGAAGTTGAACCAGTATTCATGAATAAAAGAGTAAAAATGAGAAATAGCCAAGTGTGATGACATTGAAGACCAAATGTTGGAGAGTTCAAGGGAAGACCACGAAGGGATTCATGGACCGTGAAGCCCTTGACAGGCCGTAGAAGTGGGCGTGAAGGGCCCAACATTTCAGTCCTACTTCGAGTAGGACTCTGTTTAAAAATAATTATTTGAATTTATTAGGTCGTTTTTCTCAGTTTTTATCTAATTTTAGCTTGAACGACAACTGAGTTCTCAATTATTTTTAGTTTTGGATTTTTGATTTTGATTATTACGATCAGTTTGAAGCTTGAATTCTGATTCTCATATTATTAAAGTGATCATTGATTTACTGATTATTCTCGTAAGTCTTTATATCATGTTTTCATTATGTATTGTTGTTTCTGTTCATGAAACCATGAGGGGCTTAACAACATGACTGGGGCTATGGGATCTATGACGTAGTTTTAATTGTAATTTTGTAAAATGAGTGAAAGGCATTCAGTGTTTACAATATGTAGTTTTATCTTTCGTTATCTTTATAATTTGATGAGTCGACGCATTAGATTGAGCATGTATCTGGTATTTGTTCGAGAGAAAAATATCAGTTAGGAAAAAGTTGAACTAAACTAATGAATTGGAGTTAAAGTTTAAGTTCGAAAGAAAAGAACTTTAACCTCAAATCATTGTAAGAGAGGGTCAATGTTAGTAACACTCTAAGGCTGAGAAGACGTGAGTGAAAGTTGTCTGATTAGACTGAGAAGTGTTAGATGAAATTAACTTGCAATGATTTTGTAAACATTGAATCGCTTGAAACTCAATTACGGAAGAACACTAAAACTAACATTATGGTGAACACAATACTGGTTTCTCTTAATCAGTTGAATCAACTTTACAATAAGATAGTCTATTAGTCATTAATCTAGATTTTGATTGCAAGTTTTGGTAATTATAACATCTCAATCAAACCCAATTTACTTTTTGTTATTATTTGTTTAGGAGTAATAACGACATTCGAATAAATGCAACAGTGAAACCTTATCTATAAAGAAATTCTCTGTGGGATCGACCTCAACTCTAGTTGAGTTCTGTAAATTGACATCGACCATTTACACTTCTTATTTGAAGTGTAAGTTTGGACGTATCAAACATGATAAACTTCCCTGTGTTACAGTTGTGATTCATGTTATGAATGATTTTTAGGTGTTTAGAAGTAGTTTAGTGTGATTAGAATCAAAAGGGAGTAAAGGTACCCTTTGAAAGAGCACAGACGGACTAAACGATGGAGAACGGGTAAGGGCAGGTGACCTGGTGCATTGAGTAGCACAGGGCTCCAGCCCATTAACTAATGACACCCTCTTCTGCCGCAATGGTGGGGCGGCGTGCCAGCCTATTGCCAGAAAACCCCGCCAAATTTCTTTGCTCGTTTTCTCACCCTAATTCGGCTAGATTCGAATGGTTTCTTCCCCAGTCACTTAGATTCGAATACCCAACCTAAGTACACAATAATCCACTCAAAAAACCCTCAAATCACTAACTTTCATCTCAAGATTTCATCAAAACCCCAACAAAACAAGATTTAGAATGAAACTTCAAGAACACTTATCAACAACTCATCAAGAACTCAACATACCCAAACTTATGGATGAAATTCGTAAAAGAAACTCATGATTGGCGTGTGGGTGAATGAACCCAATACTATGAAAACTTACATACCTCTTAGGATCAAACCCTTGGTGAAAATCCGCAACAAAACCTAAGAATCTCAACGAACGCCTTGGTCCTTTCCTCTTTTCTTCTTTTTTCTCTTCTTTTCTCTTCTTGAAATCTCAACTAAAACCCTAAGTGTATTGGGGATGAATGAAACTGATTCTAATCAGTTTTAGACCCCCTAAAACCTTACTAAAACATTTTAAGCGTAAAGGGTAAGGAAAAGACTAAAATACCCCTCATAATTTTGGGTAACTTTCCTTAAATGGGCAGGCTGACTTCAGAAGGGCATATCTGACTCATCCGAACTTGATACTTAGCAAACTCGGTGGAGTTGAAAATATAATCCAAAGACCTTTCATTTGATATCTTATGGGCCTCCTAATTCATTTTGTACTGAAAATTATGGTCGTTTGAAGTTAACCCAAAACTTAAAGAACTTACGAATGACTTGAATGAATTCTCTTTAGTTCTTTTTGAAACTCAAGGTGCTACATCTAGTGACCTTAACACTCAAGAAAATTTTAAATTCTTCAGTAAAATCCTACTCACAACGAAGGATTGTCTGAGTCTTAGCTCAAAAATTTTTTGGGGTGTTACACTTTTCTCTTAACTCACTTTAGTTTTGAATGTACATTAAGACACGTGACTAGAACAGGTAGGAAATCTCAAGGTAAATGGAGCCTTTAAGAGCTAATATAGATAGGGGACACGTAGCTACAACTTAAAGGAACACGCGCCGGATGAAAGAAGGAAGAATTGGTCCAACGACCCCTGGCATACTGCTGGCTTAGGGTGCTAGGCCCCAAAGTACTGGGGCTAGGTTTGGGCACACTGCTAGCAGGCTGCCCCAAACCCCAAAGTACTAGGTTAGTTTCGGGCACAGTGCTGGCACAACGCCCAGCCCCTCCCAAAGACCCCGACGAATATTTTTGTTGAAATTAAGGCTTCAAACTAGTTTAGAATTGGGAAATTTCTCCTAAACTCTTCTTAATTCTCAAAACCAACATGAATTCATGGAAAATTTCATACAATCCCTTTTGAAAGATGACTTTTACCAAATATTTACAACACAAAAGAATCAACAACCTCCATTGTTAAAAAAATTGAACTAAAATCAAGAACTATGCAAGAATCCTTTAGATATAATGACTTCTTTGATCAATTTGGATGTATGGCGTGAGGACGAACAAGTCCAACACTGTGAAAAGCTTCACATACTTGGAAAGAACAATGTTCTTGGCAAAAATCAATGGAATGTTGAAGAATGCTTGAACCTAGCTTCTTCTCCTCTTGAAACCTTGCTCTAATTTCTCTAAGCATTAAAGAACGTGAAATAGTGGTTTTACATCTGATTAGACCCTTAATTGGGTGAAACAAAACGTGGCTAGGAGTAGAAGGTAAAAAGAAAAGACCAAACTACCCTTCTAAAAATGTTTGAGATGCCTTTAGAAGAGAGGTTTCACTAAAACGGGCATAACTCTCTACTCTGAGCTCAAAATTAGGCAAACTTGGCGGCGTTGGAAAGAGGACTCAAAGACCCTTAATTTGATAGGTTCTGGGCCACAAATAAGTTAGATCAATTTTTTTTCTTTCAAATTTTACTGAAAACAAAGTGATAAATTTTGTTCTATGATAAAGATTTTGATGGACAAAATCACGAAAGGTAAAAGAATAAAATCACAAAGATCATTAATTAAATTTTATTGGCAAAATTATCAACATTTATATATACTTATTACGTATTTATTATATATATACTTAGTACTTATTATTTCTTGTTAGAGAAAATGGTCTAAAACCCTCCCCCCAACCTATACCCAAAATCCCAACTACACACTCCAACTTCACAGGTGTCCTATTACCCCCCTGAACTTTGTATTTCTCTATTTTCTACACACTTAAACTCTGACTTGTCATAGGAGGTGTTCTCACCTCCTCTAGGCGCGTTAGAAGCTGAATTTTGACGAAAATTTCCTCTTTCTCCAACGGTCATCTTCCCCACCCTTAAATCCACCATTGTTTCTTCTTCCCCACCATTAACCCTTGTTCCTTTTAGAAAAAATTCACAATTTTCTCTCAAAAATAAGTAGTGTTTAGTTGTTTATGTTCATTTCTACTTCAAATCTTGAATTTAGGGTTTGTAATCTACTCTAATTTCTTATTTAGGTCTCTAATTTGAATTTTGAATTTTCTTAAAATTCATAAAAAAAATGGCAAATGAAAACTTGAATAAGCTTTGTATGGATGAATCAGACCCAATGCTCAACTTTGTAGTAAGATGCAAACATGGAATTTTGATGAATTTGCAAACTTCTTGATCGAAATTAAATTCGGGAAGAAGATTTTGGCCTTGCCCATGCTATGGTGTATGTATTTTTCCTTGTATTCTTGCTACACTTTATATTGAACGATGCTAATGTACTATTTTTGGATTATATTCAGTCTAAAAATTGCAAATTTTTCAATGGAGGGACAAAGAAGAAGTGGATCCAAGATCAAGTTTTATCCTTCCTCGATTGATAAAGAAAATCAATGAGTTGGAGCAAGAATTATGTATTAGACAGGTTCATATTGACAACTTGAGGAACTCTAATTTGTTACTGGAGAGGAGACTCAATAGAAGGTGGAAATGGTGTAGGTTCAATAGGAAGATACTTTTGTGTATTTTTATTTGTGTTGTTGCTATGTTCATCAGCAACCAATCTATTCAAGGGTAGTATTTGATTTGGATTTCTCTTTGATTTGTATTGTTGTTATGTTTAATTAGAATTGTCAATGTATGTGACAAATTTTTTATCTATGATGTCAATTGAAGCTTGTATTAATATGCAACACTTCATCAACAACCAACAACCTAGTCATCCATTCATACTTCAACATAGACAACAGAACACCATTTGTAAAACACATAACCAACACATAGGGCCTCATATGTAAACACACCTGAATAGCCAATATAATTCGATAGACAACTCAATTGAACCAACACAACACCATATGTAAACACACCTGAATAGCCAATACAATTTGATAGACAACACAACAATATTTCATAACACAACATCACCATTAATTCATAAGGCCTCACATAACGCAAAATTTACCTAAATAATGTCATATTCAAAAGCCCTCACATAAGGCAAAATTTACCAACAAACAAAATCCAAAATAGTAGGCCCTTAATGCAGTATGTCTTGACTAACTTAAAAGTGCTTAAATACATCAACATCACTACCATTTCCATGGCATCTTTGACTGTGAAGAAATGTCATTTTTTACTTGGATTATTTGAACTACTTCCCATTGTCTTCTTTCTTTGCTTCTCTCTACGCTGATGAAGTTTGCTTGTTGAGATTGGTGTTTTACCATTCCATTTCAGCTTTATTGTATTACTTGGTGTATAACTAATGTCACCAGTTACATCAGATGATATTGTCACTTTTGCTTATCCAGTATAGTAGATCTTACTACTTGGCATGACAGGAAATAGTAAAATTAGGATTATATCAATATTTAAGTTGTTTAAATAAATAAAATTAGGATTATAATTCAATATTTAAGCTGTTAAGATATATCAAAGACTCACATTCATGACTTTGAAGCCATTTACAGCTTGGAACACATCCATTCCCTTGACTCTTGGTCTTTTCTCTAGAGATATGTTTCCCCTGCCGCTACCTCTTCCTTTTTTAGTAGTACCAGCTATTGAAGATGATGCATGATAAGTAGGAGGAGCAAAAGAGGATGCAGGAAAATCAGTAGGTGCAGTAGGTAGGGGAGGTGTACTAGGTGCTACTGATGATGTTTTTTTTTTGTCTTCCTCTTCCTCTTTTTAGTAGAGGTTCACCTTCTGATGGTGCTGATGGAGTTTTCTATACATATAATAGAAAAAGTAAAACAAGTTCAAATTTTACCTTTGGTTTGCCTCTTCCCCTGCCTGAACCTGTTGGTTCTTCCCTTACTGATACAGTAGGTGATGGTGCAATTTGTCTTGTTGATCACTCAACACCTTCTCTTTGAGGACACCCTCTCTTGTTATGGCCTCTGACATGGCATATATTGCATGTCATTGAAAGTCCAATCCTATGAAGCTTTCCAGATTTCTTAGTTTCTCCAACTTCTTTCATTATAGCCTTAGGTGGCCTACTATGCATGTTTGTGATTTCTGCTGGATCAATAGTGGGGTTTGTAGAAATTAGACACATCTCCATGTTTGTGAGTGGTTCAACACCATTGGCATAAGTCCTCAAGTAAGTTTCCTTATTGTAGCAGCTGTCTATATAGTCATAAAGAGAAAACTTCTTATAGTATAATGCAGCCACAGCATGTGCACATGGTATGCCCCTTAACTGCCACACCCTACAACTACAAGTTCTCCTAGCAATATCAACTTTGTGTTGACAAAGCCCTTCTTTCACTTCAAATCCAACAACTCCATTAAACTCAATGATACAGTCCATAGACCTACTAATGTTCTACTCTAAAACCTTCAGAGCCATTGGAGAGAAATTACACTTCCAAGTACTTGGGAATTCCCTTAAATTGGCTATTCTTGTCATCATCTTCACTATTATTTCTTCAAGCATAGTAATGATGGTCTTGTGTCTAGTAGCCAAGATACATGCATTAAAACACTCAGACATGTTGTTGTCTACAGAGTCACACTTCACTTCAGTATTGAAGTAAACTTTGCACTAATAATTAATGTTGTAGTACATTAAGTTATCCATCATTTTTTATGGACCTAACAACTTAATCTTCTCTATATTTTTCCTTAATTGAGACTCAAATGTACTATTAGCTATCTTCCAAAATTGTTGTATTCTTTGAAGACCCCTCCAATCCTTCGCCTAGTTAGCTAATATGTTCCTAGCACACATTCTATGTTCACACTTAGGTAATATATCTGTAATTTCTACAGACATTCCCTGCAATAGATGATAATTAGGTCACAATTATATATATAAATTTGAAAATTACAAAATAAGTTCACATACTTTTTGCATATCTGTAATCAAGGTGATACCTTCACTATCTCCAAGTCCCGGATCATCCCCTATGCACTTGACAAACATGGTCCATGTGTTTTTGTTCTCCTTTTCAACTACTGCCCAAGCAAGTGGCAACAACTGATTGTTACCATCCTTGGCCACAGCAACTAACAGTTGGCCTTTACAAATACCTTTAAGGAAACAACTGTCTAAGCCTATGCACTTCCTACAATGTATCCATGTCTTCCTTAAAGCATCAAAACAGATGTAAAAACTCTAAAATATTGATTTGCCTTCTGCATCAGGTTCACCAACTTTTACAACACAACTGGTCCCCTGATTGGTCCTCAGCAACTTATCCTTGTAGTCAAGTATTCTTCCAAATTCCACAACATGATCACCCATTATATCTTTCAACACTTTAGCTGTTGCTCTTCTCACAGTAGTCTTGCCAACATAAAGTTTAAACTTTTTCCTAATCATCTTCTGCAACTTGAAGACTCTTATGTTTGGTTGCTCAGTTATTGTTTCTCTGAAGGCTTCAGATAAAAACTTTGCATTGCACAAGTAATTTCTAATTGTCTTCTTGAAAGTATGCTTTGGATTGTAAGTGGGGTTTATTTACGACTTTAAGTCATGTCAGGCCCGCCATAGCGACACCCAACCCGCTACAGCGGCCCCGCCCTGGCGGCAGAAATCCCGCCCAGCGGCTTGCATGGAACTAGTGAGCTATTTTAATAATTACAAGACCCTCATTTCACAACATACCTCTAACCAACGACACTCAGAAAATACCGTTCACGCTAAGATCGATTCCAAGAGTTCTACTCGCCTGAATTCAATTCCTTAAAGTCCTACGGGTTTCTTAACAACTTATCTATCCACTCATGTAATCAAAATCATAATTAAATCACCCGATTGTTACCAGATTTCATCACACCTTAATGACTCCAATTTCATCCAAATCTGGACTAGGTTGGGAAATTTCAAGTTAAAACGAAAAAGTTTTTCAGCCCAAAAAATTGTCCCCGTTGGCTTTTCTATAACGAGGGAACCCGGTCGTTAAAATAGATACCAATTTACCCATCACTCTTCCCCGAGTGACAAACTTAGGAAAAATAGGCTAAGAAAGGAATGGAGTAGTACCTGAATCGACAAACAATGGGGATACTTGTCTCGTATAACCTTCTCGATTTCCCAAGTAGCTTTCTCAAGTGGACGATGCTTTCATTTTAATCTCTTTGGTCCTCAACTTACGTACATCACGATCAAGAATTGCAATCGGTTCTTCCTTATATTAGAGGTCTTTGTCTAACACGATTGAGTCCCACTTAATGATATAATATCCATCACCATGATATCTCTTCAACATGGACACATGAAATATCAGATGAACTCCCGATAGGTTAGGAGGCAAAGTCAATCTATACGCTACCGGTCTCACACATTCAAGGACCTCAAATGGACCAACATATCGCGGACTTAGCTTACCCTTCTTGCCGAATCTCATCACCCCTTTCATAGGTGATACCTTAAGAAGAACATTTTCACCAGCTTGAAGCGCCATGTCTCTTACCTTATTATCCGCATACTTTTTTTGTATTCTCTGGGCAGCTAGAAGCTTAGCTTGAATACTCCTCACCTTATCTTGAGCATCCCTTACTAAATCTACCCCCAATTGCTTCACATCTCCAGCCTCGAACCATCCTATGGGTGATCTACATCCCCTCTCATATAATGCCTCAAACGGTGCCATATCAATGCTGGAGTGATAACTATTATTATAACAGAACTCACACAAGGGTAAGAACTTATCCCAATGTTCTCCAAAATCAATTACACACGCCCTCAACATGTCCTCTAGCACTTGGATAGTCCTCTCGAATTTCCCGTCCGTGTGTGGATGAAAAGCGGTACTAAAAGTGAGTTTTATGCCCAATTCATCATGAAACTTCCTCCAAAACTTGGATGTGAATTGGGTACCACGGTCTGAGATGATAAGGAAGGGCACCCCATACAACTTCACTATCTCTTTCACATAAACTTTAGCCAATTGTTCAGCGTTATAATCTATTCTTACCAGAATAAAATTGGTTGACTTAGTCAATCTATCAACCACTACCAAAATAGAATCAAACTTCCCCAAATCTTGGGAAGACCAACCACAAAATCCATGGCTATCATTTCCCACTTCTATTTCGGAATTGGCATTCTTTGAAGCAAACCTGCAGGCCTTTGATGTTCATACTTCACTTATTAACAATTTTGACACTTAGCGACAAATTCTGCTATATCCTTCTTCATGCCTGGACACCAATAAATTCACTTCAAATCTCGACACATATTGGTCACATCCGGATGAATAGAATATCGCAAACCATGGGCTTCTATTAATAACTTTTGAATCAAATCATCAACTCGAGGAATACAAATCTTCACCTTAAAAATAAGCACACTGATGTTTGCATAATCAAGACACAACTTCCGATGCAAGTTTCTACGATTGTACAATAGTTTAGTAATCCAACCAAGGGTTGGGATCATTCCCAAGAGAGTGGTTTTGAGAATTAATAGAAAAATAAAATTTAGTTCTAACTAGTTGTAGCTAAAAACATTAACGATTAAAAACATTGTAAATTAAAGGGGGACATAAGAGTGTCAATTAACGATGGGGTTTTGTCACTAGTGAGTAAAAACAGCAAAATAAACAAGGATTTCTAAGTAATGGGAGGGGATCCTTGGGGTGTGATGGGAATACGGGTTAAGCTAAATTATTGGGTACATGCTTTCGATAGAAGATTCATAAAATAATTGTGACTAGGCTAAACTTTAAGGAGGATAAGCTCTCTCTCGAGCAACTTACCCCACTTCCCGTATAAAGACCAGCCTACGCCTTAACCCACTCACTCTCTCGAGCTGAGTGTGTGGACATGGGACTAGGGTTCACTCTCTTGAGCTGAACCTCATGTCGACCCACTCACACTGGCCATCAATTTAGTGGTTTTAGTTTTACGACCTCTCTCTCGAGCAAGCCGAAAACACATAAATAAACTTGTATTTGCAACTATAAATTCATTAAATTCATCCACAACTACTAAACGAAATCACAATTAAACAACGATTAAACTATCAGCAAGTAAGATGCAACAATTATCTTAACCCATATTCGCTAAATCACACCCCAAGAATTGGGATTTTTAGCCACACATATATAAGAGATAGAAATTTATACCAAATTGAGCTTGCATTCAAATGGGTATGAAGATTTAAGTCTTGATACAAGCCAAAATTGAAGAATCCAAGAGGCCCAAATCCAAATCTTGAAGATGAAACCCTTTGGAACTTCGAGTCTTCAAAACCCTCTCAAACTTAGAGCAAAAGTATTAAAAAGTATTATTATATATGAAAATTATAATAATTGTTTGACTCTTAAAACTAAAACTCTAATTAGTATTTATAGCTTTCACTGATTTGTGCTGCAGCGGATCATTCGACGTCGTTAGTCAGAATTGTCGATCAACTCGGAGATTCACCTTTTGGTGTAGTTCATCGTCGTCTTACACCATCCTTCAGCATCGTCGTGCTTTGGGTCATTGGGCGACATTGTACTGCTTCGCGAAACTTCTCAACGATGCGCCGACTGCTTCCTTTTTCCACCGACTTGATCCTTTCCTTCAGGGCTCAGCATACCGGAACAAAAGGCGAAGTAAGACCCTTCAGCGACTCGCCAAGTGGACTCAACGATCCTTAGGCCTTCATTTCTTCGTTCTTTTCTGCCTTTTCGTTCCTTTTTTAGACGTAGTGTCCATGCTTTTCTTCAAACTTCAAATACCTGAAACTTAAGTGTTTCCATCATATATTGAGATAAAATAAGCATTTGAGGACACAATTTCTATTAAAATATAGCCCTAAATAAGTCCAATTTGTGGACTCATCACACCTTCCTCATCAAGAGTGGTCTCTTGTGCCTTACCTATCGCAGTCTTTTTCTTAAGTTCATTTAAATTTTCATCCTCGAATTGCTTGGCCTTGATCTCCTCAATAAACGTGGCCCTTACTTCAATGCTAGCTAACACCCCACCTTTTTCTGAGATGCCCAATTGCATGAGTTTAGACTCCAAGGTCTAAATTTCCTTAGCTAAAAGTCGTTTGGTTACACTCAAGCAAACTAACCTACCCATACTTACCGCTTTCCAACTCAAAGCGTCTGCCACTACATTAGCCTTGCCCGGATGGTATTGAATGGTGACATCATAATCTTTAAGTAACTCCATCCACCTTCACTGTCTCAAATTCAGATCCTTTTGAGTGAACACATACTGCAAACTATGATGATCAATAAATAACTCACACTTAACACCATAGAGGTATTGCCGTCAAATCTTAAGAGCAAACACTACCGCTACCAACTCTAAATCATGTGTTGGGTAATTCTTCGCATACACCTTCAATTGACGCGAGGCATAAGTTATAACATTATTATCCTGCATCAACACAGCACTCAAATCAGAATGTGAAGCATCACAATAAACAATAAAATCTTTACCTTCCACCGGTAATGCTAAGATAGGTGCGATGGTCAAGAGAGTCTTGAGCTTTTGGAAGCTATCCTCACATTTTTCAGTCCATTCAAATGGTATCTCCTTTTTGGTCAAATTGGTCAAGTGAGTGGCAATAGAAGCAAAGTTCTTCACAAATCGATGATAATAGTTAGCGAGCCCCACAAAACTCCTAACTTCCATCACAAAGCTAGGCCGAACCCAATTCTTAACCGCCTCAATCTTTTGAGGATCTACCATTACCCCTTCCTTTGAAACTACATGCCCCAAAAATGCAACCGAAGTAAACCAAAATTCACACTTAGAAAATTTAGCATACAACCTTTGTTTCCCAAGAACACCCAAAACAATACGAAGATGGTCGGCATGCTCTTCCTCACTTTTCGAATAGACCTAAATATCATCAATAAAAACTATAACAAATGAATCAAGGAATGGCTTGAACACCCCATTCATCAAACTCATGAAAGCCGCAGGCGCATTGGTCAACCGAAAAGACATAACTAAAAAATCATAGTACCCATAGCGGTTCTAAACGCCGTCTGAGGCACATCCTCAGGCCTAATTTTCAATTGATGGCAACCGGATCTTAGATCAATCTTAGAGAAAATTGATGCACCTTGTAATTGATCAAACAGATTATTTATTTGAGGCAAAGGGTACTTTTTTCGAATAGTGACCCTATTCAATTACCGGTAATATATACACATTCTCATACTACCATCATTTTTCTTAAAAAACAAAACTGGAGCACCCTATAGGGAAGCACTAGGATAAATAATGTAGAAATATATATCTCTATCCGGAGGCATACCAAGCAAATCACTAGGAAACACTTCTCTAAATTCTGACACCATAGGAATGGACTCAATATATGGAGTCTCAACCTCAACATCTCTAATATGAGCCAAATAAGCCAAACAACCCTGCCCCACCAGTTTTCTAGCTCGAATGGAGGATATGATCTTAGCTTGCTCAGGCGTGTACACCTCTTCCCACTATAACTTTTCCCTCCCTGAAATTTTTAGAGTCACAGACTTAGTATTACAATTAAGCACAGCATAATAGGGGGATAACCAAGTCATGCCTAAGTTTATGTCGAAGTCAGTCATATCTAAAATACCAAATCAACCTAAGTCAGAAAACCCATAAACAAAATAGGACAAGCACAATATACATGGTTGACTATGACGGACTGTCCAGCTAGGGTAGAAACATGGATGGGGGCATCAAGTATATCACAATTCATATCAAATTCTGAGGCAGATCTCACAGATACATAAGAATAAGTAGAAATCGGATGAAATAGCACATTAGAAATTCAGTCACAGATAAGAATAGTACATGTGATCACCGCGTCAGACGCCTATGCCTCATTCTTGCCTGAAAAAGCATAACATTGAGCCCTATCATCTTGATGAGCTACTTTCTTGCCTAGCTACATTGCACCTCTGCCCGCGTTACCATTTCCTCTACCCCCACGACCTCTCTGATTACCTCCTCACCCACCTTGTAGATATCTTGTACCATTATTACCATTCCCCACGGCCACTACTTTAGATGGCTATTGTGTGGGATACAACACACGCGGGTGGGGAAAATCTCTCCTTATATGCCCAGGTTCTCCACAATTGTGGCAAGTATGATCAAAAGATGGTATGCCGCCCATCGAAGACGCGACTCCCTGGCTATCCTGAATTAAATTATAAGATGAAGTTCCTGAGTAATTACCAGTAAAGGCGGGCATAGCGGACTGAATTGGCCTAGCTACAAGTGTGGCCCCACTGATCCCTTGGAGTAGGAGCCTTGAAAGTTACCTGAGTTCTTGTCCCTTTTATGCCATTACCTTAGCCTGACCGTCTCGCCTTACCCCCTTCACTTTCTTAACATAGTCTGTTACCTCATTAAAGCTTCTCCCTGCAGAGGTCATGTGAATCGATAATACCTGCAACTCAGAATTTAGTCCTTTAATAAATAAATGGATCCTCTTTTCCTCAGTAGTCAGCAACTATGTAGCATATCTAGATAATGCATGGAACTTCGCCTCATAAGCAACCACAGACATACCACCTTGTTCCAAATCCATAAATTTATCTTTCTTATGATCTCTCAAAGTTCTAGGCACATAGTTTTCCAAGAACAGAGCATGAAACAGGGTCCAAGTGAGTGGAGCTAAAACTAAAGATCTACATTCTATTTAAGCTCTCCACCACTGCTTGGCCTTACCTTGAAGTTGAAAAGTCACGAACTCAACCCCATGCTGATGGACAATTCTTAACTTATAAAGCCTCTCATAGCAGTCTAAGATAAACTCATAAGCATCCTCACTCTCAAAACCAAGAAATACAAGAGGCTTTTTCTTCAAAAACTTGGTCAACATTTCATGCTCATTACCAGTCATGACACAACCCAACAAAGGACGGAAGAAAGCATCAGTACCTACGTTTCCACCCACCTTAGGAGTAGAGATTGCAATAGGTGGATTGGCGGGAGCTTGAGTTGCTTGAGCAGAAGGAACCACTCCAGGACCAACCAATCCTTTCAAGAATGGCATGATCTATTAAGGTAACACTGGGTCTATGGGAGGAACACCGGTAGTCTAAGCTTGCACCTCTTCCTCTTGTCCAACCTCTTCAACATTCTCAACATCAACATTCTCCTCTATCTCATCATGATGTATGGGAGGGGCCTCATTTTGGGGAACATTTTCGATCGGTACCCCATCTCTAGCAGCGCTACTCTTCCACGGCCTCTACCCCTAGCTCTTCCTCTACCCCTACCTTGACAGCTACCTCTCGCTACAAATTCCTCAGCTAAAGCATTGATGGGAGCTACGGACCTAACATCGTTGTATCTAGTGTTAACCAGTTTCAGACAGAAGAGTGAAGGAGGTTAGATACTAATTTGAATCGACATATACCAATTGGAATCTAGTTATAGGACGAAAGGAGACAAGATAAAATAGAGAGATATCCTAAAGTCCTATAGCCCCTCGAAGAAAAGTAAAGACATCCCTATACCGTTCTATGAGACTCTACTAGACTCATTTTGGTACATCAAGATCAACAAACCTAGGCTCTGATACCAACTTTGTCACGACCTAAACCATCGTGATTGGCACCCACACCAACCCTCTAGTGGGGGAACCATTACTACAATCCAACCCAAGAAACTAAACCAAAAACTAAGGTATTTAAGTTACGGAAGCAAGTTAAATAGCTAAAAACTGAAGTTCCCATAAACTTCGAACAATAGTCTAACAACTAAACAATGCAGAAAAATACGCCTACAACCTGAAAGTCAATGTACCAAAACATCTAAAGTTCAACAAGTCTAAATAAGAAGGGATAAAACCCCAAACTAATGAACTAATACTAACTAGAACAAGTCTAAGTCCGAAATATGGACATAGAAGGAAAGAGAACTTATGGCAGCTCGGAAGAACTGGCTCACCCTTGAATTCGAAGCAACGATCATTGATCTTCTAAACAAGGTCTGTCAATTGACACTTGAAGATGCCCTGTACTTAACAAAGAAAGAGCAAGTGCAGTATTAGTACACAACCACAGTGTACTGGTAGGATCACACATCTATCCCACTAAGTGCAACATATATAGGTTAGTACAACAATATAATCACATGCATATATCGAACATATACAATATTATCAATATTTATGAACAAGGTACAGATTCACTTATCTCAAGATACATAATTATATCAAATATTTGATCCTTTCATGGAACCCAAACCCACACTGTTAGCATACCGAAACGTGGTACCCGATCCAATAATTATGTTGGAACCTGGAAATCGATCCTATAGTTATACCAGAACATGGCAACCGATCCAAGTTAGTATGCATGAACGTGGCAACCAATCAATTCAATAAGCCACAATCACAATCACAAGTATATTCTCATAATCATACAATCAAGTCATGATTTCATGGCATTCATCATTCATCTATCCTCATTTATGACAAGTGTGATCAATAATGAACCATTCGCATACGTGCATGTATCATAATGAAGCAAGAACAAATATATATCCCACATTCATAGAATCACAACCATCACCTACCTCGAAACAAGCTTGAAACCCTATGAAACTTGATCCTTCCATTTCCGGATTCGTTCCGCTTCTTCTTGGTCTTTAGCCTCAAGAATGGTGAAAAACGGTCAAGAACTCGTCTGGGGTTGTCTCCTAGCTCTCAAAGTCGAAAAGTACAGAATAAAACATTTTTGGGATTTATTTACGACTTTAAGTCGCGTTGGGCCCGCCACAGCGGCACCCACCCCACTACAGCGGCCTCGCCATAGCAGCAGAAATCCCACCCCAGCGGCTTGTACGGAACCAGTAAGTTATTTTAATAATTCCAAGACCCTCATTTCATAACACACCTCTAACCAACGACATTCATAAAATACCGTTCATGCTAAGATCGATTTCGGGAGTTCTACTCGCCTAAATTTAATTTCATAAGTCCTACGGGTTCCTTAACGACTTATATATCCACTCATGTAATCAAGATCATAATTAAATCACCCAATTGTTATCATATTTATCCACACCTTTAATGACTCCGATTTCGTCAGAATCTGGACTAGGTTGGGAAATTTGAAATTACTACGAAAAAGTTTTTCGGCCCAAAAAAATTTTCCCGTTGTATTTTCTATAACGTGGAACCCGATTGTTACAGCAAACAGACTGCAACTTACAAGTCTATGTCTCCTTGAGCCTTGTAATACGCATATGGACATGCGCCTTGCTACCCCAATTTAGACGTCGTCTCCCTCCCATTTAAATGTTACCCTTTTGGTTTCAAACTTATTTTTATTGCCTTTCTGGAAATTTCACTCAATATTTTTGCCCTTTTGGCTCCGGACTCGTGTGAACATGGTTACTACATACGATGAGAGGAGTCTTACGGGAACTATTATGCTAGTAGAAAAGACTATTATGGAAAAAATTGCCAAGCCTGAGTTTAAGAAGAGGGATGAAATTTATGTGCCTCATCCTATTCTACTCCCAAATTTGCCTGTAGTTAAAATGTTTGTGGACATTTTTGAAGATGATCCAGTTGAAGGGATCAAAATTGTATCTATTACTGAAGATTTCACTAAGACACCAACCATTGGAATGCCAAACCAGGAGATGCCTTGAAGAATTGGACCTTTGCTCCATCCCTGCTTCACCGGGAGTCTTGGTAGATTAAATCTTAGCAGTAATTTTAAATGACATGTTTTTATGCATAACTATCATACTTAGTGCATTTTTGTACTAATGCATACTCTTGCCAACATTTTTCCCAAATGTAGGGTCCGACAAACAGGGTTCCTATTTTAGTGGCTAGAGCTTGGACTCGATTCTTCTCTGAGCTTGGTGAGTCCTCATGGTTCGAGGATGGATTACTTTCATTCTAGTTTCTCTTTCGTATTTCCTTTTTTGAACATGATGTATGGGCTAGGCCCACTTTCATTCGATTGTAATAGATGGCTACGTTGAGACATGAGTTAGACTTCCGCTTTTCTATAAAACTATTTTGGACTTAAAATGATTGTTTTAATTTTTATTGTTCTATTTATTATGTTATGAAAGCTAAGTGACTTTTATGTAGTCCTTTGGGGTTCTATATGCATGTTACATCTAGGGGGTACCCCTGGGTTGTGACATATTAGCAAAACCTTTGAAATCCCTTTTGATGTAATATGAACTATGTTTTGACTTGATTTCCTTGGTAGGATATATAGGCGGCCTCATCGACTTCAGCCACTTTATAAAAATATCTCATTTTCTTTGTGTTGTTCCATGAACTACGTACGACCTGATTCCTATTTTATGGGATACATAGGCACCTTATGGCTCAATCGTATGTTTTAGATCTTTCTGCTTATCTATAAGGTCGAAACTGGGCAAAATTTGAGAATGTCTCAAAATTTCACTACAAATAAATGCAAGAGTTGACTAAAGCAAGAAGTTGGGGCAAAACTTTTTGGAAGGTGCAGATCGAGGATGCAGGCTAGTACAAACATATGATCTAATTAGTACACTATGGCGAAGGATGTCTAAGCACACACCATAATTTGAAATCCAACAAGAGATTCTGAAATGATTTATATTCTCATTTAAGACAAATTAATTCTTTTTTCTATTTTTTCATTCATCTACCAAGTCTTGTTCCTGGAACGGGGTTAGAGAGTCCAAACAAGAAGATGGATAGGAAATTAGCAAAGTTGGAAATCTCAAGTCAGCGTGAATCAACCTCCCCTCCCCAACTTATAATTTATTTATTTTTTTAATGTAGAGAAGTTTAAGCAGGTACAATAATGAAGTTATTTGATTAATATCCCTTCAAACACTATTAGAACTTGGATAGGGTCACAACATTCAAATGAACAAGCGACCAAAAGGAGCAAAGATAATTCAAGAAGGCAAAGCTATAAAGTTGTGATATTCAGGAGACAGTTTGAAATTTCCATATCTTCACATATACTATCCAATTGCATTATTTTGTCATAGCTAATTTTGCACTAATCTCGCACTAATTTTTCACTAGCACTAATTACACCAACACAAAATATGATCTAGCACTAATTTTGCACCTACGCTAATTGTGATATGGCACAGTCTTGCACTGACACTAACCATGTTATGGAACTAACAAGCTCAAAATCTCTAGCACTAATTTGCACCAACTCTAATTATGATTTGGCACTAATTTGGCACTGGCACTAATTTTGCACTGGCACTAACCCTGATTTTAGCACTAACCTTGCACTAATAGTGATTCTATCAAAATGATTTTTGCACGAACCTCACACTAATGTTTAATTTGATATATTCAATTTAGCACCAACTTTATTTGCCTTATATTTACCTCAAATGATTATGCACTAACTATAAAGTTTGTACCAATTTATATAGAATGATATTGCAATTGCTTTGAAAGAGCACTACCTTGATTTTAAGAAGTTTCATACTCATATTGTTATATTCATTACTATGCCTCTGCGGCAATTATGCTACTAACAAATGTGTTCTAGATTTGGCAAAAGATTTAGTAGGAAACATCCCACAACAAGATGATATACAACATAGCATACCAAGAAACTCCCACTTAGCAGTGAACTGAGAAATTTGTTGAGAAAGTTTTGCTTTCCAACAATGGTCATAGGTCTACCTCGAACTTTGGTCGACTCCACTATCAAATATTTTTTTCGATCACAATACCAGTTACATCAAACTTCGATATTGTGGCAACTTTTTGAGCTCGTGTATCCCCTATTTTACAAATCCTTTCTCACAAAATTTTGTCCAATGCCCATACCTTCTCAAACCCTTTTTGGGGTCGTATTTGTTGGCCAGGGCAAAATTGGCTTCTACATCAATTTCTTTGCCCAAAAACTCTTACATCGTCTTTAATCAAAGAGGGGTTGATATCAAATTTTGACACTCCTTTCTTCTATTTCCACTACTAAAAAATAGGTGAAAAATAATTGCCATAACCGACAAACTGCGTAACTTTTTTTATCAAAATCGATGGAAAAGCAATGCAGTCAGGTTCACTGCTTTATGGTACAACATTGCTCATCGCTCTTTGTTCATCGCTTTTTTATAATTTTTAATTTTTTTTAAGTTCCAAAAAGCGACATAGTCCGTCGTTTAATTTTAATTTGTAATTTTTTAAAATCTTAAAAAGTGACGGACAAAGAGACTTTGTCCTTCGCTTTTATTTAATTTCATTTTTTAGTATTCCAAAAATCAATGCAGTCCAATGCTTTTCTCGAAATTAAGTGTTGAAAAACCCAAAAAAGTGACGGACTAAAGGACCTTGTCCGTCACTTTCCTGGTTTTTTTTTAAAAAAAGAAGTCCAGAAAAGCGACAAAACAAACCACAATGTCAGTAGATTTTTGTGCATTTTTTTTTACAATAGAAACTGACCTACCTGCAAATTCAATTCAGTTCAAATCAATTCAGCCCAATTATGCAAAACACATAATAAACATGTTACACAAAATATAAAACAACAAACATAAATTAACCTTCAAAAATACTTAAATCATAATTTAATGACTTCTAAAGTCTTTCAAAATTCAAAAAAATTCATAAACTAAAGAGATGAAAGCTAACGGGTGCAATCTGTGAAATCATCATCATCTCCTCACTCTCATCGTCGGTGTCCTCAGCAAGAGATGATGTAGTAGGTCGACATGTGAGGTTCAGCACTTGTTTTTGATTTGTTGAATGATCACACTCATGCTTTCTTTTTCAGCTACTCTTCTTCGCTCAGACTCTGTCAGAGCTGCTGTAAGTTTTGCTATTTGATATGACATAGCAACTATCTGAACACTGTTAAGTATTTCGGCTTGACATGATGATCCAATACCTTCTAAGCCTGATTGGAGTCGTTATAGATCATTCTGAGAGCCTCGACTATAGACTATACCCTTGTGTGCCAAATTTGAGTGGACAATTCAGGCATCATTTTGACCGAACTATCTAGATTCTCATTCACGTATACTCTCCTTGCATATTGAAAATAAAAATTAGCATCAATATATATATATATATATATATATATATTCACTTTTCATATGAAATATCTTACAAAAGTTTGTTTGCCCTTTCCTCCACCCACACATCCGGATCCAACTCATTTTTTTTCTTCTCCACATGAGTCTCCTTGAAAACCTCTGGTACAAGGGGAGTGTGTCCTAATTGTTTTTCCTATAAATAAAAATAAAATATATGATGATATTAATCAACTAATATACTTAATCAACTATTTTATTATTTAAAAGTTTGAATTAGAACTTATCATCTCTCTTTTAATCGTTCCAACGATTTGTGCACCCCCGATTCGCACCGAGCCACCCTTAAGACTGCCTATAGCTTTTTTAGCTTGTTCAGACATTGTCTTGAATTTATATGTGTTCCAATACTGGCCCAATTCATAAAAAAAAACATGAGGCCACATCCAAGCCAAACATTGATCAGCATTTCGGACTTTCTTTAGCCAGCTAGACAGTCTCATGGATGCCCTCCTTTCAAATATGGTCTCAATTACAATATTGTACCTCGATTCCCAACATGTTGTCGGAAAAGAATAAATAGTGTTAGATGATTAAAAAAGGTAATAAAATTATTAAACTTAACTAAAAAATATATAATTAAACATATATATATATATATATATACATTAAATTCGTTAAACATTGTCTGGCGTACACTGTTTGGGATCTCACTCCAGGAGTGATAAGCCTGTGTAAAAAGCCTCCTAACACACTCTTTTAAAGCTCAGGTAGCACCCTTTGCAGGACTTCACTTTCAAAACACATAGTAAACATATTAGTTCATGAATACTATATTAAAGTATAAGAAATAAATAAAACAAAGTAACAAGTAGATAACAAAACAAACTTACGATGATCCATCTAGCTCAATCATGAATCTGCCAAGACTGTCCCTTTGTCCAAGTGCCAGAGCAGACGTTTCATTGGGTGTAGCATTAGGTGTAGGTGTAGGTGAAGGTGATACACCAGGATGCACATAATGTTGGGTCAATGGAGGCGTACCAGCCATAGCATCTAAGTGTTCACTACTAGAATCTCTAATCCTCATGGCAGATAGCTGAGGAGATGTACCTGTTGGAAATAGAGATGGAGATGGAATACTAGTTGACAACTTACCTGCCGATAAGGGTTGTGGTCGACGAATAACCTCTAAATGTAGGTCCTCGTAGCATTGTGAAGGCAATGACTGTGAAATAGAGGAAGCACCGGCTGGTTTATAGTAATTAGGATAATATCCCCGAGGATCCTCCGTACCAAACGAAACAGCCAATAAATAGGTATCATGAGTAATGCGCTCCGGCACAGAAGAAAGACATCCTGGAATATCCTCAGGATCTATGGGTCTCCTAGACTTCTTCTTTTTAGCCTTATAAGACTAGCTAGCTCCAAGATGCTCGCGAGATCTATCATTGTCACCCCTAATGACATCTATATGCAAATTTACATGGATAATATATAAAAATAATAGATTAAATAAAATTAGTATTAGCAAAATAAATTAACTTACATACTAGCTATCATTCTACTTTTATTCCTCCTCGCTTGTTTCATTTCCATCATCCTCTCATTCTTCCTCCTCGGTTGTTTCATTTTCATTGTCACATTCTTCGTCATCGAATGATTCATTTTCCTCATCCTCATATATTTTTTTTCTCAACATTTGTCATTATCTGATCATCAGATACTTCTTCTAATATGTGTTGAGGATGTTCTAGTGTGGTTTCCAATTCAACATCACCTTGTTGCTGAACAATTGCAAACTCATTTTGCTACACCACATCTAAGACATTGTCAATTTCAATTCTTCTCACATGTTTAGTCTTTATAACAACCCACCAACAAGCTTTGTCTCTACGGAATCGATATTGAGCATAATACACTTGTTTAACATTTTGTGAAATGATAAAAGGATCATAACTTCTATATTTCTGGTGTGCCTAACTTCAATTATATTATGTTGTTGGTCCATCTTTGTGCCATTGTGATGGGTAAAACCACTTACACTGAAATAATATGATCTTCTTTTTAGGCCGACATGAATACCTTACTTTAATAATCTCATGAATGACACCATAATATTCAATAGTTTGGCCACTACCATCAACATCACCTTGTATACAGACACCGCTATTATTTGTTTTCTTATTCATAGAAACTTCTTCAATTTGAAACTTAAAACCATTGACACAATAATTATTCATTGTCTGAATTCGAGATTCAGGTCCAAGTGCATTTTCTCTCACTAATTGCAAATAATCGACATTAGAGTATTCATCATAAACCTATATATTGTTATTCAAAATAATACAATTTAGTATAACATGAATACATTATTAAATACTTATTGATTCATATAAGCTTGCACACTTACATATTCTTTTAGCCATTTGGAAAATCCCATATAGATGGCTTCATTGCCCCAATGTGTTTACGAACAAGCTAATTATTGTACATTCATATTGTTTTGTTAGTTAATAAACACTTATTAGTATGTAATCTGATAGCATGCTTTAACACTCACGAACAAGATGATAATTGTATATTCAGATTTTTTGGTAGTTAACAACCACTTATTATAAATTAATTAATTTCAATAAAGTTCTAATTAAGTTCAAATTAATTAAGGTCAATAAAATTTCAAGTACTTCAAAGTTCTAATTAAGTTCAAATTAAATTCAAGTTCTAATAAAGTTCAAAATTAAGTTCTAATTAATTAAGGTCAACAAGATTTCAAGTTAATATTCCTAAGCAAGTACAAGTTATAATAAATTCAAGTCATAATTAATTATAAGTTGTAATTCAGGTTCATATAGAACTTCTCTAACTTCAAAATAACTTCATCAATTCCCAACTCAAACATCCATCTTATACTCAAAACACTTCAGTTACTAACTTCTAATTAACACTTAGATATCAATTCAAGAATACACAAATTCAAACTAGTTTTAAAATCTCAAATTCAAACTAGTCCTAAAATACCCAAATTCAAACTACTCCTAAAATCCCAATTTGGAACTAGTCCTAAAATTCGAAATTCAAACTGGTCCTAAAATCTCAAATTCAAACTAGTCCTAAAATCCTCAAATTCAAACTAGTCCTAAAATCTCAAATTCAAACTAGTCCTAAAATACCCTAATTCAAACTAGTCCTAAAATCTCAAATTCAAACTAATCCTAAAATACCCTGATTCAAACTAGTCCTAAAATCCCAAATTCAAACTAGCCCTAAAATTTCTAAATCAAAGTAGTCCCAAAATCTCAAATTCAAACTAGTCCTAAAATACCCGAATTCAAACTAGTTCTAAAATCCTAAATTCAAACTAGTCCTAAAATCAAAAACCCCCAATCCACTCACTAACTAATTAACAATCAATCATTCAAACTAACAATCAATAAACACAATTTCAATAAACTAATACAATAACTAACTTTTAACTTCATATTAACATTTCAACATCAACTCAAGAAATACCCTAATTCAAACTAGTCTTAAAATAAAAAATCTATAATTCACTCACTAACTAACAATCAATCATTCAAACTAACAATACATAAATACAAATTCAATAAACTAATTAAAATAATCTAACTAACAAAATCAAAGATAACTCCAATTGAAAGAAAAAACTAAAATTGATTAAATCCTAACCTTAAAGGAGAAGGGGAGAATGAAGAGAGGAGCAACATCGGCAGCGGTAGCGGCGGTGGGTGACTGGCAGCAGCAGCGACTGTTCTTTGGAGAGAAGGAAGAGATGAAAAGATGAGAGAGAATGAGGCAAAGAGATATGGAAAAAATTCATGTATCTATCATAGATATTTTTAAAAAAGCGACGGACAACGTCTCTTTTTCCATCGCTTTATTAAAAAATGTTCGACCAAAATTTGATTAAAAAGCGACAGACTAAACGACATTGTCCGTCACTTTTATAAAGTGTTTGACCAGTTAATTTGATTAAAAAGCGACAGACTAGGAGATGTCGTCCATCACCAACTTAAAAAATAATTAATAAATTAAATTTACTCAAAAACGACGGAGAACATGGCAATTATTTTTAATAAAAAGCGACAGACGAAATCTCTAATTATATTAAATAAATAATTAATAATTATATATTATTTTGGCACAAAATCCGCCAAAGAAAGCAATGAACTAAGAGATGTCATCCCTCACATTTTGTAAAAAAATAATTATTATTTAAAAAAAAAAAGCGACAGGTAGTGTGGCAAATGGCGTCTCTTTTCAGAGTAGCGTTGTCCATCGCTTTTCTGTCCATCATTTTTAGTAGTTTTTTAAAAGTGTTCATAGTTTTCAAGATTCTATTCACGTTTTAAGAGGGGTTATTTTAGTACTTTCCTCATCCCAAAACCCCAACACATGACTATTATCCTTCTCCAAAAGACAAAGTCAATCAGTTTTCATTACTTCAACACACCCATTCTTAAAAATTCATACGCTTAAGAACTTCAAGAAACACCAAGGCTAGGGTTCATCTTCAAAGATTTTATACAGAATTTGTCATTAAGGTATGTAAGGCTATTCCTAGTGGTGGGCTGATTTCGTCCTCGCGCCCTACAGTCAGCTAAAGTTTAATCTAGTGTTATACCCTTAGTTTCAAGAATTCTTGATATGAGTTACATTATTGATTCTGAGTTCTAAATCTTTGATCATGGGTTGTTATATATATAACAACCCATGATCAAAGATTTAGAACTCAGAATCAATAATGTAACTCGTATCAATAATATATATATATATAGCATGAACTCCCAAACTTGAATGTTGAATTACTATAATACCCCCAATTAAAAGTACTCAATTAATTATTTATGAATTTAATTATATTAAAAGTAGATACCTTTTCACACTAAAGGGTTGTGATTTTTTTCAAAGAGTTGTGTCTTTAGCAAAGGGTTGTGATTTTGATGGGTTGTGACATTTTCGATGAGTTGTGATATTTCCGAAGGGTTGTGATTTTTCCAAAGGGTTGTAACTTTTCTAAAAGGTTGGGCCTTTTTCGATGAGTTGTGACTTTTTCAAAAGTTTGTGCCTTTTCCCATGAGCAGTGAGTTTTTCGAAAGGTTGTAACTTTTCTGATAAGGCACAATTAGCACCTATTCATACTATTATTTGTTAGCTATAAATAGAGTGGTTTCCTCTCACTTTTAAACTATGATTTTTGTTAAAGTTTTCTACTCTTCTTCTTCTTAAAAATCTCAAGGGTTATTTGCAACAGTTGATCAAGTTCAAAATTCAACAAAATTCAAGGTACCACATAAAAAAGAGTTGGTGAACAAATTGTAGCAAATCATTCATCAATCCACACTTGTACTTTTCTTACTATTTTCACGAGTTAAAAGTGACGAAATGTTGTGAGAAAGACAACAATAATAAACAAATATGAAAAAGGTCACATATTTGAGTAAGATATTTCTTCTTTGTTATTTCATTTTTTATTCTTTTACCCTCAAACAAAGGAGTTTCTTTCTAATTTTACTAAAACAACATGCATCAATGTAGTCCATTAAATTATTAGTTTTGATGTTAAATCCATTCAAAAATAGATTTTTACTTTTAATAGATTTGTAAGTAAGATGAACGGATAATGTAAAGTGTTGATGGCAGGATATTTTAATCAAATGGAACGCTATAGTGAATATAGCATGAACATATATTTTCGTCGTCCTTCTTCGTTGGCTATGTATTGTTTCATTTTTTTTTTCTTTTTTATATTTATATTAAGTATGAAATTTTTTAATTATGAATTTTGCGTTATTTTGTGTTCATTTTAATTTGAGAAAATGTTATGTCACAAGATACACTCCTTGCTAGCTATATAAAAATAAATAAGAACATAGTGATTGATCATAAAATACTCTTGTATCAAAAAGTTTAATATTTTATATCACAATAAAACTTCTATAAGATACTAGATACGTTCATAAGAAAACAACTATATCATATGGTATGCGGCAGAAAAAAGGATAAGACTACAATTTTTCAACGATAAGGTAGACACATAAAAAATGAAATATTTTTTACCAAAGGTGATGTTGCTCATATATTAAAATTAAATTATGCTATATATATATATATATATAACAAAATATTGGTTATGCTAAATATTTGACACACACTCAAACCTTTATTTAACCATCATTCGTTATAACAACAAAGTACCCTTTTATTTGTAAAATGACCTCTCTAAGATAGTCTTACTCAAATATTAATTGAGTACTTATATTTTGTAAAAGATAGATTATGTATAAAGATAAAATATCAAAATATTTATAGTAATCCTTATTAGTACATGCACATACTAAATTTCAAGTATGAATATTTATGAGAAAAATTGTACTTGAATGGTGTCCATCATTTATGTTCATAACCTCAAGAGGAAAGGCTATGGTGACATTTTTTTATTTTGTTTCTTAGATTTGTCTACAAAATTGAGTGACATAAAAATAATACTTCTAAATAAATGTCACTTTCTTTCCATATTTAACTTTAAATGTACTTTGAAATGTTTCAATGATATATGGTCATTTTGATCTCAAAATACAAGTAACTCTATGACAATCTGTATTAATCATTTAAAAGCATTTGTCCTATGTTCTGTCAATATAATTATTTACTAAAAACTTTAATTTAGCAATATTAACTCTATTTTACAACATTGAATATTGTATATACGATGCACACGTGCCGTAAAACTAGTATATATATATATATATATATATATATATATATATTACATTGGGATCTTTGAGTTGTCTTTCATGTTTATATTCCACATGACCCTAATTTTTGAGTTTCGAGTAAAAGTCTGTTGAACAAGCATCTTTCTTCAAAAATTGATTTTTGAGGAGTTAAAAGCGAGTTTAAGAGTAAGTTTTAAAGTATAATTTTTGAATTAAAGTTAAGGAAACTATATGATTTCCAAATGTTTCATTTTTACAAGAAGAAAGAGAGTATTAGTTTGAGAAAAATAAAAGAGTAAATCTAGGGTTTTATCCTTTGAGTATTCTTGAGATGAGTTGGTGTTGAGTTCTGAGTTCTTGAGTTCCTGATTTTTGAATTTTTATTCCTAATTATTGAATTATCGTATATAGTGTATTGAGATTATTGAGTTATTTATTCATGTCTTTAATTCAGCATGAAGCCTACTGTTGAGTAAAATTTGAGAATCTTTTCAAAATAAATTATTTGTCTTTAAATTGATTTATAAGGAGAGCAACAAATGAGCTTGAGAAAGAGTTTTCATATATGAATTGAGTAAGAGTATAACGGAACTAAGTATTCCCAAATATATCACTTTTTACATTGGGAAAAGAGAAACTTTGATTTCTAAATGAGTTTATGAGTTTAGAGATATTTCATATCAGTTACCTCTTTTAAGAGAATAGTTTGAGAAATTATCTCAAACTAGAGAAAGAGTATGATTTAGACATTTAAGCATGAGTATATATATTATTGGGAGTAGTATTGAGCACCAATATGAGGAAGAGTTGAGACAACTCAAAATCCTCATAAACCATGTCTTGCCAACATGGTTAGATGATCATACTCTTTAGATGAATCCTTATAAATTAGTGGATCTACTTAGTTGAGAGGTTTTATACCCTGGCACGATATATGACAGTTCTGGCAGAGTGAGCGAGATCTTGTATCATCACGTAGCTCATAGTGATGGTTGTCGGTTAGAGAGTCTTCCAAATAGAGTTAAAAGTGTATTTTTATCGTATCACTTAATATGTTGAGTTCAGAGATGAATAAGTGTTTGTAAAATTTTAATGATTTCACTCATTTATTTCTTTACATTTAACTAGGTATATATTTATATCTATTACAGTCCTTTCAGTTCAGTTATATTGTTATCCAGATATCTTACATATCCGTACATTCAATGGATTGATGTCATTCAACTTGCATCTTTTATGATACAGATTCAAGTACTTAGGATCCTCAACAGGAGTTCCGTTAAGATAACTTCATCTTCTTGTCAGCTTTAGAGTGAGGCCTCTTTGCTTCTAGAGGACTCTATCATTTATGAGTTTTTAGTAATATTTTCTTGAGGTGTCTTGGATCTTCTCCCGACACTCGTCTTTATACAATAGAGGCTTCATAGATAGACAGTTTTAGAGAGTCTTTCGGTTTCAGGTGTTTTATTAAAAAGTTATGTTTTATACTCAATATATTCAAATAGTATTGAGATTCAGTAAATTATTGTTAAACATTTCTTTCAGTTTTATCTTTGTGTATGCTTAAGTTAATATTTCGCGTGTAGTCAGCTAGGATGAGGGTTCGCTTGGGGACCAACAATTGTTCTCGAGTGCCAGCCACATCTAGGGTGTAGGCTCAGGTCGTTACAAATCTAGTCTAGATAGGTACAAGATCTTATATTAGAGAACATACATAATATAAAATAAATGCAAGAGAGATACAACTATTACTTGAGATGTGGTCTTCTATAATTTTTCGATTAGCTTTTCATGTCTTTTCCGATGGTTGATGTTCCAAGCATGTAAGTTTTGTATGCCTTTTCATTATCTATCTCAAATATCTTCTTTCCTTTTTCTAACTTTAATTCCTTTTCTTTTAGGAAAATGGACTTAGGATGAGCTCTTTTACTTGATGCTACTTTTGTAATTTCATAGAAATTGGGTCCATTTTATACATTTCTCTCTTTTCATATTTCTGAAATCCTTGCATTATATATATGGTATTGTATCCTTCTTCTCCCATCTCAGATGTAGGGAATATTTATTTTTTCTGAATTAATTATTCTCTTTTTCATTGATGACATCGACTAAAAATCTTAAAAGTGTGTCGTATACTCTTGCTCGAAAGCTAAATTTGTAAAGAAATTTGCAAGCTTATTTCCTTCCCTTTGAACACATGTGTAATCCCAATTTGTAATGATTGCATCATCTGTCTGATTTGCTTGATTTTTGTATGATTTTCCGTGGTAGTTTCCAAACATTTATTAGTATGGTCTTGAGAATCATCAAGTATGTTTTTTTGTTAGCATTAAGAATTCCTTGGCTAAGATAGTATCTCATGGCTTTATGAATTGATGTAGTCTCGGCGACTAGACTTGAAGTTTCTCCTATCTATCTTGCCGTCACGTAGATTTTATCTTCAATGTCATTCCTTAAACAAAAACCATAAGAGCTTAGTCATGGATTTCCTTCGTTTGCTTCATCTATATTGATTTTGATTGTACACATGATTGTTTCTTTTACTTAACCAAACAATGAATATAGTTTAGGCTTGTAATTGCTCAAGAATTATATCAGTGTTGGTTAGTTTGTTGGTTATACAGTTAACTAGGGATAGTTGAATCTAATCATCTGATTAATTCTCAATTGGACCTGATAAACTATCCTTCCATATGTAGCATCTAATTAATTCTCAATCTAATCATCTGATTAATTTTGTATTGTGTCTGTTTAAGGGAATAGTCGCAACACAAGGTAAATATTGTTTTGACACTTGTTCTCTGCAACTGTGCTTTTGTGCAAACCTTTGAATGGATTTTTTTTTCTTTGTTGAGTTCTTGTAGTCATTGAAAGTTGGCTTTATGTCATAGAATGTTCTCTTTTATAACTTTTTGTTTTATTTGTTATTGTTTTTTGTGGTGGTGGGTAGGGTGGAAAAGGGTTGCGATGGTTGAATAAGCTGTAAGGATAGCCTTTCCTTTCAATTAATATCTATTTAATATCAGGATATATGCTAGTAAGGTCTAGTGTGATGACCTGTCACGTCATCACACCACTGAGGCTCCACGTTCCACAAGGTTGTCCATGTCGAAAGCTTAGATTTGAAGAACATTAATCCTTAGTGGAATATTCTAGAAGTATATGGAGAGTTCCTTGGAAGACCTTAAAATCTCATGGATTTGCATGGAAGGTCCTCAGAATCTTCTAGTTGTGTAGAGTATTCTAGAAAGATGACGTTTTGTAAATAAATGGGGACTTGTATAAAAACTATTATTTATCTATTAGTCCTTAGAGAATATTATAAATAGAAGGACATTCATTTGTAAAATCCATCAAACAAATCTTCCAAGGAGATACAGACAATTCTCTATTTTCCAATCGGTATCTTTTATTTAAATAATTATTGGTTGATGCCCCATACCAAGCATGCTCAACTCTAGGGTTATCTAACCCTTGTTACATTCTCCAAATTATCTTGGAAAACCTCAAATCGAGCATTTTACATTGGATCGGTTCACATTCACTGATGAATTGCAGTGAATGTAGTTAGATTTTCACTTACAGTCACTACAATTTATTAATGTATGAGAACAGGTCCAATGGAAAAGGCGCGGTTTGAGGTTTTTCAAGAGAATTTGGAGAACGTACGTAATGAGAGATAGATGGAACACTAGATTTGGTATTCTTGGTACAGGACATCAACCAAGAATGTGGAGAGAATTACATCGTGGCTTTGAAATGCCTAGTGTTGACACCCATTTTGACCCTCTTTTCTTCTAATTCATTGTTTTTGAACTTCTAAATTAGTAATGTATCAAATTATATTTGTTGTCACTACTTTTTTTTTACTATTGTGATTATATTATTATTGTTATTAACATCTTCATCGCACTTGTATAATATTAATGAAATTATGTATTTTACTATCGTGTTTACACCTCCTTTTCTCAAACAATTAATTGTTGTCGCCTTATTTCAAGTTTCGTACTCATTAAATTAATTTTAAGTTGATATTTCGTATCTATGGGTTATATTAGCATAAATTTGTAATATTGATATTTTTATTATGTAAATTATTAGTTTTCATCTCTCTCTCTCTCTCTCTCTCTCTATATATATATATATATATATATATATATGTAAAATGGATGTCCACATAGATATATTTTGTGGTAACATATATGTACACACTATACACTATGTGTAAGATGAATATACACACAACAAACAAAGTGTTGTAACCTAACCATCCATATGATATACTTGGTGTCCAAAGTGTATACATGTCAAGAACATATCCATGTATCACACTTGGTGCCCAAGTATATACAACTATATATATCCCTCTTCTTGTAACAAAAGAAAAGATAAAATAAGAAAAGAGTAAGTGAAAGAAAAACGTTCAATAATAGAGAAAAGCTACTACCACTACCACTTTGTGCCTCTCTCTTTCTCTCTTTTTCTTCTTGTCATTTTATGTTACTACATGTGTTTTATTTTATAACACGTTATCAGCACGAGTCTCTTCATCTACGAGCATCTTCGTTGGTATATTAGCCCAAACATAAATAGTATAGAGTATATTATATTCTGCTATATAAGTCTTCTTATACTTGATAGTCTAAAATTGATGTGTCTAATGTAATTATAGTTAGTGTTATCATGGATTTTTTGAAGGATAATTAGTATGTACTTATTTGATCACCTTGTTGGAAGAATTGAACTAAACGAAATCGTTAGAAGACTAAAAATGCATAACATGAACTTTTAATTTGGTTGATACTTTGTTGTGGTTTTCACCTAGTAATGCATAATTGCTTTAAAATGAGATATAGTAAATTTAAGGAATGCATATCAAAATAAAAAAGAAAAGATATTAAATTTATTATGTTGACCTACATTGACCTTGATCAACATCATTGATTATTTTACACTTGTTTATCTTTCACCACCTAGTCATTTACTTCTTCAATTATTATAATATGTTATATGTACTAACATGACTTGTTTTATAGTTGCTTTAAAAACATAAGCAAAATAATATGTGAATAAGTATTTTATTTTCCTTTGGAATAATCAAAAGGACTTTTCTATCATGAAAGATTCTTTGAAGTGGCATTGGCATGTTATTTAGGTTGGCGATTAATAAATTTGTCAACGGTAAGCTAATGTTATATTTTTGCTTTATAGTAAGCTTCCTTCATAATAATAATTACATTAATACTGATTTGTATATATCTACAAAAAGAGTATGCTAATTTTTGAAATCCACAAAATATGCTACATGTCATTGAGACAATTTGACATGTAGACTTTATTAGGTCCATTTATCAAGTGTTTATTTAATTCTTGGATTTTGACGTATCGTATTATTTATTGTGATTATTAGTGTTTACCTCTAGTTGCTTTATCTATGAATTACAATAAAAGAAATAAATTTTCTTAACTAGCAACAAATGAAGTCAATGTTGAGAATTAATTTGATGATCTTTCAATAAATGAATTATTCATAAAACTTCTAAGTTGAAAATAGTATTCAGAGCCACCTATGAGGATCAACTTTGCTTTGTTTAGCAAATGTAATAATTTATATATGATATTTTGAAATGTTATTATGACTAAATTTATTTGTACTATTAATAACAAAGTAACAATATTTTATAGGCTCAAGGGTGAATTTTATTTTGGACTATATATGATGTCATTGATTGAGGTAAGACGGTGGATTCAAATTTCACCGCACCAAAAGGGTAAGACATCGATTAAAGTATCGATGCACCATGATGATAAGATTTTGGGTTCAAATCCCTTCATACTTTGGCCTAACACACCTTTGTATGGATAAGACATTGGGTTAAAGTCTCAATGTAATATATTGATATATAATGATGATTGAGCAAATCGATATGCTCTTGCTAAAAATTATGAAGTCCGTCCTACTGAATATGCTCCATTCATTTAAGTGAATGTGATAGCAATACAATAAAAGTCTGAAAGATGAAAAGATTATTTTATGATTCGACATATGAATATGGACGTGAATGGGAATAATAGTCATCATTATGATAATTATAAAAGAAAGAACATTATGAGTTCTCAAAATGGCATTTTAAAGAGTGAAGGTAACTTTTGTCATAAAAATGATATGAAAGGTCATTAGAAACATGTTTGTTATGAGACCTAATAATTTGATAAGTTTATATATCCTCCATCAAATAAAAGGATGAAAATGTGGTGATACACTTCTAACACCCCAGAAAAAATTTTGAACTAAGACTCGAACCGTTCTTCGTAGTGAGTGAGATTTTACCAAGGAATTAAAAATTTCTTAAGTGTTGAGGTCACTAGATGTAGTCCCTTGAGTTCCGAAAAAGAACTAAGTTGGAAATAGCAAAATCTGAAATTTTGCTAGTTTTGCTTAAGTTATGAGTTTTGGATCAACTTCAAACAGCCATAACTTTTAGCACAGGATGATTTAGATGTTCTACAAGATAGATAACTAAAGGTCTTTGAATTATATTTCCAACTCCACCAAGTTTTCTAAATTTTGAGTTCGGATGAGAGAGATATGTCGTTTTGAAGTTGAGCTGTCCATTTAAGGAAAGTTACCCGAAATTAGTATGGGGTATTTTGGTCTTTTCCTTACCAAATCAGATTTAATTCATTTTTAGTAAGGTTTTAAGGGTCTAATCCTATTATTTTTAGTTTTATAATCCAAATATACACCTAGGGTTTTATTTGAGAGTTCAAGAAGAGAAAAGAAGAGAAAAGAGGAGAGGATCAAAGCATTCATTGAGATTCTTGCTTGTTGCTGATTTTCACCATGGGTTTAATCCCTAAGAGGTATGTAAGCTTCCATAGTGTTGGGTTAGTTCACCCACACACCAATCATGTTATTTTCAGTGAAATTTCGTTCTTGAAGTTGAAAGATTCTTGAAAGGGTTGGTTAGTCCTGGAGTGCTTCATTCTGCTCAAGCAACTCAAGCTCCTACTAACTCTCGTGTTGCTAGTACTGCGCCCAAGGTGGGTGGGACTGGAGGTAATGATGCTTTCTTCCGTCCTTTGTTGGGTTCTGTTATGACTGGTAATGAGCATGAAATGTTGACTAAGTTTTTGAAGCTAAAGCCTCCTATGTTTCTTGGTTCTGAGAATGAGGATGCTGATGAGTTCATCTTAGATTGCTATGAGAGGCTTCATAAGTTAGGAATTGTCCATCAGCGTGGGGTTCAGTTTGTGTCCTTTCAACTTCAAGGTGAGGCTAAGCAATAGTGGAGAGCTTATATGGAATGCAGATCTTCTACTTTACCTCCACTTAGTTGGACCCAATTTCATGCTCCGTTTGTAGAAAAGTATGTGCCATGGACTTTGAGAGATCGTAAGAAAGATGAATTTATGGCTTTGGAGCAAGGTGGTATGTCTGTGGCTGCTTATGAGGCCAAGTTCCATGCTTTGTCTAGATATGCTACTCAATTGGTGACTACTAAGGAGGAGAGGATCCGCTTATTTATTAGGGAACTGAAATATGAGTTGCAAGTATTATCTGTTCATATGACTTTTGTAGGGAGGAGCTTTAATGAGGTGAAAAAATATGTTAAGAAAGTGGAGGGGGTGAGGCGAGACGGTCAAGCTAAGGCATGGGCAAAAAGGGCCAAGAACTCGGGTAATTTTTAAGGTTCTTATTCCAGAGGTTTAGGAAGGCCAATGCTTGCAACCAAGCCAATTCAGTCTGTCATGCCCGCCTCTATAGGTAATTACTTAGGAACTCCATCTCATCAATTTCAGGAAAGCCAGGGAGTCGCGCTTTCGACGGGCGGCAGACCATATTTTGATCGTACTTGCTACAATTGTGGATAACCCTTGCATATGAGAAGAGATTGTCCCCACCCACGTGTATTAGATGCTGCGTAGCAGCCTTCTAGAGTGGTGGTACCGGCGGGGAATGGTAATAGTGGTCGAGGGCGTCGACAAAGTGGGTGAGGAGGTAATCAGCGAGGCCGTGGAGGTAGAGGAAATGGTAACGGAGGTAGGGGTAACGTGCAACCAGGCAGGGAAGTGGCTCGTCAAGATGATAGGGCTCAATGTTATGCTTTTTCGGGCAAGGATGAGGCAGAGGCGTCTTATGTGGTGATCATAGGTACTATTCTTGTCTGCAATCGAATGGCTAATGTGTTATTTGATCCGGGTTCAACTTATTCATATGTATCCATGAGATTTGCCTCAGAATTTGATATGATTTGTGATATTCTTGATGCCCCTATTCATGTTTCTACCCTAGTTGGAGAGTCAGTCACAGTTACCCATGTCTATCGGGTTTGTCTTGTTTTATTTATGGGTTTTCAAACTTGGGCTGATTTGGTTATTTTGGATATGACTGACTTTGACATAATCTTAGGCATGACTTGGTTGTCCCCCTATTATGATGTGCTTAATTGTAATACTAAGTCTGTAACTCAAGAAATTTCGGAAAGGGAAAAATTAGAGTGGGAAGGGGTGTACAAGCCTAAGCAAGCTAAAATGATATCCTCCATTCAGGCTACTAAATTAGTAGAGCAAGGTTGTTTAGCTTATTTGGCTCATATTAGGGATGTTGAGATTAAGGCTCCATCCACTGGGTTTATTCATGTAGTGTTAGAATTTAGAGAAGTGTTTCCTAATGACTTGCCTGGTATGCTTCCGAATAGAGATATAGATTTTTGCATTGATTTAGAGCCTAGTACTCGTCCCATTTCCATCCCTCCATATCGCATGGCTCCGGCAGAATTAAGACAACTTAAGGCTCAAATCCAAGAGCTTCTTGATCATGGATTTATTCGTCCTAGTATTTCCCCATGGGGTGCTCTAGTTTTGTTTGTTAAGAAAAAGGATGGTAGTATGAGAATGTGTATAGATTACCGGTAATTGAATAGGGTCACTATTCAAAACAAGTATCCCTTGCCTCGAATAGATGATCTTTTTTACCAATTGCAAGGTGCATCAGTTTTCTCCAAGATTGATCTATGATCCAGTTACCATCAATTGAAAATTAGGCATGAGGATGTTCCCACAACGGCATTTAGAACTCGCTATGGGCACTATGAGTTTTTGGTTATGTCTTTTACTTTGACCAATGCACCTGCAGCTTTCATGAGTTTAATGAATGGGGTGTTCAAAGCATTTCTTGATTCTTTCGTCATAGTCTTTATTGATGATATTTTGGTTTATTCGAAAAGTGAGGAAGAGCATGCCGACCATCTTCGTATTGTTCTGGGTGTTCTTGGGAAACAAAAATTGTATTTTAAATTGTCTAAGTGTGAATTTTGGTTGACCTCGGTTGCATTCTTGGGGCATGTAGTCTCAAAGGAAGGGGTAATGGTATATCCTCAAAAGATTGTGGCGGTTAAGAATTGGGTTCGACCTAGCTCTATAACGGAAGTTAGGAGTTTTGTGGGGCTTGCTAGCTATTATCGTCAATTTGTGAAGAATTTTACTTCTATTGCCACTCACTTGACTAATTTGACCAAAAAGGAGATACCATTTGAATGGACTGAAAAATGTGATGAGAGCTTCCAAAAGCTCAAGACTCTCTTGACCACCACGCCTATTCTAGCATTACCGGTTGAAGGTAAAAATTTTATTATTTATTGTGATGCTTCAAAATTTGGGTGTTGTGTTGATGCATGATAAGAATGTTATAGCTTATGCCTCGCGTCAATTGAAGGTGCATGAGAGGAATTACCCAACACATGATTTGGAGTTGGCAGCGATAGTGTTTGATCTTAAGATCTGGCGACATTACCTCTATGGTGTTAAGTGTGAGGTATTTACTGATCATCATAGTTTATAGCATGTGTTCACTCAAAAGGATCAAAATTTGAGACAGCGAAGGTGTATGGAGTTATTTAAAGATTATGATGTGACCATTCAATACCATCCGGGCAAGGCTAATGTGGTGGCCTACGCTTTGAGTCGAAAAATGGTGAGTATGGGTAGTTTAGCTTGCTTAAGTCTAACCAAACGACCTTTGGCTAAAGAAATTCAGACCTTAGAGTCTAAGTTCATGTCGTTGGGCATCTCAGAAAGAGGTGCAGTGTTAGCTAGCATTGAAGTGAGGGCTACATTCATAGATGAGATCATAGCCAAACAATTTGAAGATGAAAATTTGGAGGAGCTTAGAAAGAAGACTGTGATTGGTAAGGCACAAGAGACCACTCTTGATGCGGATGGTGTGCTCAATTTCAAGGGTAGAATATGTGTTTCTAGAGTAGATGACTTGATTGAGAAATTGTTGGCAGAGTCTCATGGTTCGCGATATTCTATTCATCCGGGTGTAACCAAGATGTACTGAAACTTGAAGCGAATATATTGGTGGCCGGGCATGAAAAAGGATATAGCGGAGTTCATGGCTAAGTGTCAAAATTGCTAATAAGTGAAATATGAACACCAACGGCCCGTAGGTTTGCTTCAAAAAATGTCAATTCCGAAATGGATGTGAGAAAGACTAGCCATGGATTTTGTGGTTGGCCTTCCCAAGACATTGGGGAAGTTTGATTCTATATGGGTAGTGGTTGATAGATTGACTAAGTCATCTCATTTTATTCTGGTAAGAATAGATTATAATGCTGAACAATTGGCTAAGGTGTATGTGAAAGAGATAGTGAGGTTGCATGGGGTGCCCATCTCTATTATCTCAGACCATGGTACCTAGTTCACATCCAAGTTTTGGAGGAAATTACATGATGAATTAGGCACACAACTCACTTTTAGTACAGCCTTCCATCTGCAGACAGACGGATAGTCAGAGAGGACTATTCAAGTGTTAGAAGACATGTTGAGGGCATATGTGATTGACTTTGGAGGGCATTGGGATAAGTTCTTACCTTTGTGTAGATTTTCTTATAATAATAGTTATCACTCCAGCATTGATATGGCACCATTTGAGGCATTATATGGGAGGGGATGTAGATCACCCATAGTATGGTTTGAGGTTGGAGATGTGAAACATTTGGGGGTTGATTTATTGAAAGATGCTCAAGATAAGGTGAGGAGTATTCAAGTTAAACTTTTAGTAGCCCAGAGTAGACAAAAGAAGTATGTGGATCATAAGGTAAGAGACATGGCGTTTCAAACCGGTGAGAATGTTCTTCTTAAGGTATCACCCTTGAAAGGGGCGATGACATTTGGTAAGAAAGGTAAGTTAAGTCCTAGATACATTGGTCCATTTGAGATTCTTGAATGTGTGGGGCCGGTAGCGTATCAATTGGCTTTGCCTTCTAATCTATCGGGTGTCCATCCGGTATTTCATGTGTCCATGTTGAAGAGGTATTATGGTGACGGAGATTATATCATTAAGTGGGACTCAATTGTGTTAGACAAAGACCTCTAATATGAGGAGGAACCGATTGCAATCCTTGATCGTGATGTGCGTAAGTTGAGGACCCAGGGGATTAAGTCTGTGAAAGTTCAATGGAAGCATCGTCCAGTTGAGGAAGCTACTTGGGAAACCGAGAGGGACATGCGAGACAAGTATCCCCAATTGTTCATCTATTCAGGTACTACTTCATTCTTTCCTTAGACTATTTTTCCTAAGTTTGTCACTCGGGGACAAGTGATGGGTAAACTGGTATCTATTGCAACGACCAAGTTCCGTTGTTATAGAAAAGCCAACGGGGAAAAATTTTGGGTCGAAAAACTTTTTCGTAGTAACTTGAAATTTCCCAACCTAGTCCAGATTTGGACAAAATTAGAGTTATTAAGGTGTAGAGAAATCTGGTAACAATCAGGTGAATCATTTATGATTTTGATTACATGAGTAGTTAGATAACTTGTTAAGGAATCCGTACGACTTTACGAAATTGAATTCGGGCGAGTAGAACTCCCGAAATCAATCTTCGCGTGAAGGGTATTTTCTGAACGTCGTGGGTTAGAAGTGTGTTATGAAATGGGGATTTTGAAATTATTAAAATTGCTCACTATTTCGTGCAAGCCGCTCTGACTGAGCTTTTGGTCACTCTGGCGGGGACGCTACAGCGGGATGAGGGCTGATTTGGCGGGTTCGACATAACTTAAAGTCGTAAATAAACCCCTAAACGACCATATTTTGGACTTTTCTATTTTTAGAGCTAAGGAACGAACCCCAAGAGACTCCTAACAGTTTTCCACCATTCTTGAGGCTAAAGGTAAGTTTTTCACTCCCCGAATCCATTTTTTTATCCGTAGAACGTAATAGAATGGGTAATTATTCATGGAGAAGGATTTTGATATAGATTCTATGGTGGAGACAGCCTTAATTTAAATACTTGGGATTATGGGTTTGATCTAGAGTTCATAGAATTGTTAGTAATTCGGGTAATTAGTGATTTTTTATTGATTCCCATATTGTATTGATTGTTTGTAGACCAAGAACAAGCGGAATAAATCTGGAAAGGGAAGGATCAAGTTTCTTAGGGTTTCAAGCGTGTTTCGAGGTAGGTGATGATTGTGATTCTATGATTGTGTGATGTATGTTTGTTTTTGCTTCCTTATGATACATGTATGTATATGAATGTTGCATTATTGATCACACTTGTTGTAAATAAGAGAGATGAATGATGATTGCCATGAAATCATGACTTAAATGTATGATCTTGAGGATGTATTTGTGATTGTGATTGTGGTGTGTTGAATGGATCAGTTGCCACATTCCGGCATAATTATGGGATCGGTTGCCACGTTCCGGCATAATCATTGGATCGGGTACCACGTTTCGATATGCTAACTGTTTGGGTTTGGGTTCCATGAGAGAACCAATGATTTGATATAATTGTGTATCTTGAGGATTATGAAGTTGTTCGTTGTTCAAAAATGTGATTATATTGTTGTATTGACTTATGTAAGTTACACTTAGTGGGATAGCTGCGTGATCCTACCAGTACACTGTGGTTGTGTACTGATACTGCACTTACTTTTATTTTTGTTGAGTACAAGGCATCTTCAAGCGGCTACTGACAGACCTCGCTTAGGAGATCAGTGATCATTTGAATTCAAGGGTGAGCCAATTCTTCCGGGCTACCATGGGTTCTCTTTCGTCTATGTCCACCATTTTCGGACCTAGAATATGTTCTAGCTAGTTTATTAGTTCATTAGATTGGGGTTGCATCTCTTCTTGTTTAGACTTGTTGAACTTTAGCTATTTTGGTACATTAACTTTCAAGTTCTAGGTTGTTTCTTCCGCATTGTTTAGTTCGTTGTTAGACTTTTGTTGGAGTTTATGGGAACTCCCTGCTTATTTCCTTAGTACTTAACTGCTTTCATATACTTAAATGCCTTAGTTTTTAGATTAGTTGCTTGGTTTGGGTTGTAGTAGTAGTTCTCCCACCCGAGGGTTAGTGTGGGTTCCAATCACGACGGTCTAGGTCGTGACATTTCTGAGGAAGAATCATCAAGCAAAGATTTCAAAATTCAAACACTCATTTTTCATTAAAATCCCACCCAAACACGAACCCTAGCCTCACATCTCCTACAAATACTCGCATTCAACCCCATTTTCGAAGGAGAACATTTAGCCGCCACAGCTTGCACTAAGCCACATTTTCTTTACTGTATTTTTGTTTGATACAGATTATATGTTGTTCCTAATTAAAATGTGAGGTGTTATGGTTGTAGCATATTGGCAGTAAACTCACGTCATACATTTGTGTAAACAAATACAATTTTAAGCTTCTTTCTCGTTCGGGTGGTAGATTTATGTGTATAAGTTTTATTCAAAAAATTTTAACAATGGCATGTGTAAAATCTCAAAAAATCTTGTTTGAATTCTTTCATATCTTGTTATTTTGTCTGTTAGCTTTGTATTGTAAAATAAAATAATAGTTGTTGACATATTGTTTGAAGCCTTTCCCTTGATTCAAGTTTTTAGTTTTAAGTCTCTGCCCTTTCTAGCTAGTTGAATTAAGTGTAGAATTTTCTTATTCCCAATTTGAGTGATCATATATATAATATCTAGCTTAAATATAAGGGGACTTACCTATTTTTTATGTTTTAAAGTTGTTGTAATAGTGACTTTGAGCTTTGTTCGGCATTTGCGTGTTTTCATACTTTGAATGGTATACTCATTGTACTATCTAAGGCAATCCAATCTAGAATAATAGGAGGAGTCAAGTAGAAAAAAGAGGAATTTGCAACCATAATGAATATTCAGGAGCGAAGGCCAAGTCAGGTGCACGCATACCATAGCCAATCACTTCAAAGCCCACATAGCCAAAAAAAAAATCACCTATTTCTTATCTTTTTATAACACCCAATCAACATAGTATCAGCAACCGCCTACATATAAAAATCACCACATTACCAACAACCATCCCGTTACCAACCTCCAAACAATTCAGAAACTCCACCAAGGCCTAGTCAAAATTTTGACAAAGTGAAGACTTACACACCTCTAGCTGAGCCCTATGCCCAACTCTTTGAAAGGATGAAAATAGTAGGAGTGATCCAACCAATTTCTTGGAGAGCTATCAAACCTCATCCTAAGTGGTTTGATGAGTCTAAGCATTACGCATATCATTCAGGGGCTTTTGGACATGATGCAGAAAGTTGTTTGGCTCTCAAAGATAAGATTGAGATTTTGATCAAAGAAAATATAATTCAGCTTAAAGGAGCTTCTCCAAATGTGAACAATAACTATTTGCCTAACCATGGGAATGTGGGTGTGAATAGATTCTGGAGCCAAAAGGACAAAAAATTGAGTGAAATTTCCTAAAGGGCGACAAAAATAAGTTTGAAACCAAAAGGGCAATATTTAAACGGGAGGGAGATGACGTTAATTGGGGTAGCAAAGCGCAGGTCCCTATGTGCCTTACAAGGCGCAAGGAGACAGAGACTTACAAGTCACAGTTTGTCTGCGCCTTGTAAGGCGCATTAGTTCCCATGCCTTTTTCTAAATAATAAAAGAAAAAAATTGGCCTCTAAAACTTTTCATGCAAATTTTTCTGTTTGTGCCAATTTTGCATTACAAAAAAAAAGTTTTTATGAGTTGATTTTGCCAGATTCAATTTTGCCATCATAAACACATATATGTTTTAGTTGAATGGCACGGTTTAATTGTTAGAACTTTAGAAGTGGGTATTCAAATATATAGTATGCTTATTGTTTTCTCAACTAAAATTGATATTTTGAAACTAACAAAACCATCAGAATTACATTCTGGGATAGTTTACCAAGTTTTGACCAAAGTCAAACATCTAACCTTCAGAAATTCCAAAACACAAAAATTGCATAAAAACCAAATGAACTGCCCGGTGACCATTTGGTCAGTCCTAGCAAGTGATAAATGACTTGGGGCAGCTACAAGAAAGCTCTAAAGGCTAAAAATATGAAAAAATAATGAAAATGACCTAGAGGATCATTACACAGTGTTTGCAAAAAAACACAAATGCCTGATATATGTTTATCAACTCTAAATGGGGATCCTCGATCCAGAGGTGGAAATCTCGAAGGACTTGCAACTATCTCACTAGACATATCACTAAGAAAATGGAATTTGCACATGGTCCTGTTAATACATTGCTTAAACAAGCTACAAATCCAAAATTAAAGACACGATATTTTTCATGTCCAGAGAATTACAATGATGTCGTTGATGATCTTAAAGGATTTCCATCTATTTTGAAGTTTAAAGAATATACTGGTTAGAATATTCATGCCTCTGCTGCTTTGGATGATCCATCTATTGTGTGATGATAATTTTTCTAATCTACCCATCAGAGTGCCCCAATTGAAAGTTTCTAGTGACAAGCTTCAAGAGCTCATTGCTAATAATTTTGGTTATTAGCAATATACTGGAAGGGTAATGATACATAGAAATTTATAAATTTATATAGTGCATTGTAATAACTCGAAAGTTATGATATCAATAGGCTTTCCTTTTCGATTTTAGCTCAAGCGCTTAATCAAATATTTTAAAATTGTTTTCATGAGTAAATATATGTCTTGTTTTTCATTTCTTTTTCTTTGGTGACTTTTTTTTACTATATGTAAATATAATGATGTAAATAAAATGTAAGAAAACATCTATACATAATCTAAATTAATGATAACTAAAAGAAATACGCTTAATTAAAATATAAAAATAATATTGAAAAAGATGGATCTTTAACTTCATAATCTTAAGAATCAATTATACTAGAGTAATTGTCACGATCTGAGCCTACACCCTAAACATGGCCGGCACTTGAGAACTATTTCTGGTCCCCAAGCGAACCCTCATTTTGGCTAACTACAAGCGGAAGACTAACTCAAGCATACAAAGCTTAAAACTGAATAAAATTCATTGAACTCAATTACAAAATCTTTAACTCAAAGATTAACTCTAAATAAAATAGTATATTCAACTTGCCAGAAATAGGCAACTCAAGTCTTTAAAACATTTAATAAGATAAATGAAACAGACTTCTCAAACTCTATTGTCTATCTATGAAGCCTCTAAATGACAAAGATGGAAGTCGAGACAAGACCCACGACATCCTGATGAAACTGAAAAGTAAATGAAATCCTCTGGAACCAAGGAGGCTCACCAGAGCTATCTGGAACTGCAAGTGGTATCAATGAAGTGCTTGTTGATGATCCTGAATACATGTATCTGCATCATGAAACGATACAGGTCAAATGGCTCAGTACATTAAATGTACGAGCATGTAAGGAGAATTCTAAAGCATAAACATAAGCTTGAAACTGGTGGAAAAGAAATATGCTTACTTCTTCTCAACTCACTCAACTTACCCAACTCAAAGAAACATAGTTCAACTCAACTCAAGGAAACATAGTTCAACTCAACTCAGAGAAACGTAGTTTAACTCAACTCAGAGAAAATAGGACTCAACTCAATGATAAGATATTCAACTCAGTGAAATAAGACTCAACTCAATAATAATATACTCAGCTCTAGGTACTCGACTCTGGATACTCAACTCAATATAAAGCAACAATAAAAGATGTAATAAATGGAAATCTTTTAAAATAGTGGATAGCAACTCAATGTATTGGAAAATGCAACGTAACTCTATTTGTATGCAAGAGTACAAAATATCTCTGTGTATATGAGAATACAAAATATCTCTGTGTATATAAGAATACAAAATATCTCTGTGTATATGGGAATACAAAATATCTCTGTGGGAGTTTCTCTAGCCGACAACCATCAATATGAGCTATGTGATGATACAGTGTCTTGCCTCACACTGCCAGGGTCGTCCTATACTTTGCCGGGGTATAGAACCTACTACTAAGTGGATCTACTAGTCTATGCTAAAAAGTAATATGGAATCATCTAAAAAGTATGACCTTTTCTACCCATATTGGCTACATGGCTTATGGGGGCTGTGAGTTATCTAAACTCTCCCCAATATCGGTGTTCAATACTACTCCCAAAATATACTTGCTCATATGTTTTTAAAAACATAAATATTTCTGTGGTTTGGGATTATTACTCAAAAAAAATTCTCTTAATTGAGATGGTACTCTTAACTGCTCATGAAAACTCTATTGGAAATCGGTGTTTCCTCTATGCTTAAATGTGAAAACATTTACTCTTGATATTACTTAGTTCTCATAAATCATTTTAAAGAAAATGAACTCAATTCTACTTTTCCTCAAACTCATAAGCTCAACTCTTAAACAAATTTAAAAAGATTTGTCATGCGGAATTATGGGCATGAACAACTCAACTCAAAGACTTCATGGGTAACATGTAATAGTTCCATGATTAGGAATATAATCTCAAAAGGTTTAGAAACTTAATACTCAAGACTTAGAACTTGAAGATACTACTCCTCTCAAAGATTCTCAAATTATGAAGTTCATGCAGAATTATGGGTATGAACGACTCGACTCGAGGGTCTACATAATAATATGGAACTCGTGTATACGACTCTTCTCATTCTCATACTTACTTCCTCAAAAGTTAGCTCAAATCAATAGTTGATCTCAAAGGATTCACAATTGAATTCAAAGACTTTATTGAACTCAACTCTTAACTCTCTCTTGAATTTGAATTATGAACTCAAGAGTTATGGTTCATGATATGAAGGATCTCGTGATGATAAAGTAGACTCATGAATACATTCTCCTCATTCTCATACTCACTTGTACGAGTTGTGAAACAAGTTATTTGAAGTGTAGAAGACTCCTCAAAACGACTCAAAGGGACTTCCTCAAAATGTTTACAAGAACTCTCAAAACTTAACTCTTAACTCTACCTCGAATCTGAATTATGAATTCGAGGCTATGATTCATGTTATGAATTATTTCTAGGTGTTTAGAAGTAGTTTAGAGTAGTTATAATCAAAAGGGAGTGAAGGTATACTTTAAAGGGATTCAAGCGGGACAACCGATGGAAAACGAGTTGGGGCAGGCGACCCTGGCGCGGGGCACCAACCCCTTAACTTCAGAGGCTGCTTATTGGTGCACTGCTGGTGTGCCATGCCAGCCCATGCTGGCGCATCCATGGTGCGTCGCGCCACCATTCCCCCAGACAATTTCGATGAATTTTTCTACTCGTTTTCTGACCTTAATTCGACTAGAATCGAATGGTTTCTTCCCCAACCACTTGGATTCAATTGCTCAACATAATTACACTCTTATCTACTCAATACAGCCCTCAAAACACTCACTTTCATCTCAAGAATTCATCAAAACCCCAACAAAACAAGATTTAGAATGAAACTTCAAGAACACTTATCAAGAACTTAAATCTTGCAATCTTTATGGACGAATTCGAATATGAAAATCATGTTTGGTGTGTGGGTGAACGAACCCAACACTATGAAAACTTACATAACTCTTAGGGATCAAACCCATGGCGAAAATCGACAATAAAACTCAAGAACCTCGACGAACGTCTTGATCCTTTCCTCTTTTCTCTTCTTTTCTCTTCTTGAACTCTCAACTAAAACCCTAGGCGTATATTAGGATTATAAAACTGAACCTAATTAGATTAGACCCCTAAAACCTTACTAAAAACAAATTAAATTTGATTGGGTAAGGAAAAGACAAAAATATCCCTTACTATGGGTAACTTTCCTTATTTGGACAGCCCGACTTCAAATGGGCATATCTCCCTCATAGGAGCTCAAAATTTAGCAAACTCGATGGTGTTGGAAGATAATTCAAAGACCTTTCATTTGATATCTTATAGGCCACCTAACTCATCTTGTACTGAAAGTTAGGGTCGCTGAAATTGACCCAAAACCTAAAGGAACTTAGGAATGACTTGAATGAACTCTCTTTAGTTCTTCTTGGAACTCAAGGTGCTACATCTAGTGACCTTAAGACTCAAGAATTTTAAATTCCTCGATAAAATCCTTCTTACAACGAAGGATGGTTTGAGTTTTAGTTCAAAAAAATTTCGGGGTATTATAGTAATTTCTTACGGATGTCGTACAAACTCTTTCTTCCAAAATGAAAAGAAATGAACCAATTAACCTAAGTTTACATCATTAATAATGGGAACCTTATGATTCACACAAGTAATTTTAACAATTTGGTCTACAACAAAACAATATATAATTTTCTTAATTAAGAATCTTCAGAGTTTAAACTAGTTAATTGTAATTAAAATTTTATCAAACATGAAATATAACTTATAGTATGTTTGGTCAAATTTTTTATTTGTCAAAAATGCTTATTTTTTAAAAAAAAAATGAGATGTTTGGTCAAACTTTTGCAAGAGAATAAATATTTTTGGAGAGTAGAAAAATTAAATTTGATTTTTAAAGCTAAAAAGTACTCTTTTTGTTTGAAAAATGCTTTTGAAAACATATATTTAGAAGCAATTTGGAAAAGTTTGACCGAACACTAATTATTGTTCAAAGGTGTTTTTTTTAATTTGACTAGTCAAACATAAATGATTGTCATCAAAAGTATTTTTGTTAAATACTTTTTTCTTTAAAAAAAATAATTTTAAAAATTTGATCCAAACTGACTATTAATTTAGTTTTGGAAGGTATATAAAATCGACTAATTAATATTTTATTTGTGAATTTTGTTCTATTAAAATAATATCTAAGCAACCAAACTTCGCTATAACAATATTGTTGCATAAGTGACGTTCCAAATTTATTATCCTCCCTACCCACCCAATACCCCAAACCTGCACCCCTTGACCATCACACCCCCTACAACCCATGAACCCCCACCCCTACCTGCCTCCTTAACGATTTGCCAGATAACATATAAATGATCTTGGAATAATATTTTCTTGCTTACCTACCAAACACTAAAAAATAAGTAAGAGCTCGCTTGTTTTTCAAGAAAACACTTTCTTTCATACTAAAAACATGTTAAGTATGAATGACCATGACTTAATCAGACTTGTAACAAAGTCTTGACACAATCTCCTTCTCCAACTATTTTTTTTTCCCACTTAAACCTATAGGATTCTAAAATCTTTATAGTGTAACAAAATATTTGATTTACGTGAATTTGGTTGTCATAACGAGATTATAATCATGCTTTGACTTCAAGCAATCAATCATTCAAGGTTCGTTTGGTATCTAGTAAAGAAGCAAGTTATTCATATAGTATTAATTAATACATAAGTTATACAATGTTTGATAGTTACGAAGATAGGTCTATGATATCTATACTAATAATAATAAGCAGCCCAATACTGACTAGACAAGTAGAAAAGTATGCTATTGGTTGATGGTATCTGGCATGAATTTGAGAATAGCAAGATAGAAAGCAGGCTCATCTACAAATTTGACTACTTCAAATGAATGTTGTGCACCAACATTTTGCAGCAGCATCTTCTCTGGCAAGTTTGAGACAACCACATCAGGATATTGTTTCTGTTGCTCTTCAACCATTTGTCTGCCTTGTGGATGACTAATCACAACTCTTGCACCTGAACATATAAAACCGACTTTCAGTCTTGACGAAAACATAAGATCAAATGAAGTAGTAATCTGACAGAATTTCACCTGGCGAACAACGTTTTCTTAGTGCATCCAGAATTTGATCAAGTTCAAACGGCAATGCAGGAAGGAAATAGAGAAAAACAACATCAAAAGGTGTCCACTTCTCTGGTATGTATATCAATTCCCCTTGCCAACACTTAACCTTGTCGTATTTTTCCTTGATGCATGCTAACATGAAAAGAGAGTCATGGACGACAAGTAGTTGCTTGCACTTCGATGAATCAACTACTCTATCAACAAATTCATCAGAACTAATTGCTATCACAACCTTGGAAGTCTCCGTGATCTCTCCTGCTGATATGATCTCATCAATTTTTTGCTTATGCTCTTCACTGGAATCTGGATACTCAAGAAATGACCAGTCTTTTTCCATTACATCTTCAAAATTAATCATAGATACTGTTCCGTCATTTGATGAAGCAATAGCACTACAACAGGATTTCAAATTCCTGGACGGAAATGGATAAGGGGATGCTGATTGGACATGGATTGAAAGGGTAATGTTACCATGACTATTGAAAGCATATCGTTGGTAGCAACTATGAGCTTGCTGTAAACTAAGACGTTGTCTTGATACGTGAAGAGGTGATGTAAGTGCGAGGAAAGACAAGGATGATGACATAGAGCTCATTGGTCCAATACTCTCTACAAATGCCGACAATTGATATTTGGGGAGAGACGAGATAAAATTTCTGGCTATAAACTTGTCTTTAGCCTACAATTTGCACAGATATTCTTCTGTGTGTCACCCCTTCAGAATTGTGTTTTCATCTGCACTGAAGCGAATACTTCTGAGCTTTTGTGCACTGACATTAGATTGAAAAAAATGTTTTATGGAGATGAAAGAGGCCAAACAATCTCTATATTTAAAAAGAAAGAAAAGCTTAAAGTAGTTCAATAAGACATGTAATAAAATCTAATGCGGTCTTCTCAATAAGCAAGTACTTAATGACTGTTGCTCGGACTCTTCAAAAATGTCAACGGGTGTGTATTAGATTCGCCAAAAGTAGTGTATTTTTGGAGAATCCGACACGGGTACGGCATCAAAAGTGAAGAGTCCGCGCAACTTAGCTAAATGATGGTGTCTAGCAGTGTGATCAATGTGCAAGAGCTCCATAACCCATTAAGAGAGGTATAGATTACTTCAAAGATAGCAACAATGTTAATTAGCAGACGGAATCTTAGAATCGGTCAGTTGCCCTGGCTTTAAAAGATGTAGGGTGACATGTTAAGGTAATGGAGAAGGCTTGACAGGAAGAGGAGGAAATGCAGATCAATTGTGAAATCCACTAGTACCAATGAAACCCGAAAACACAACCTCTTTTCGACCTCGAGTCTTAACAACAAGTGAACTCTTGCTTTAGGGCCTATCTCTTGTACTAAAGAAAAAGTATGATGATTCTTTAACATACAAACGGAAAAGAATCTCTTATGATTGTTTGGTGTGAGGTATAAGGTATAACTGTTACAGGATAAAATGTAGGATTATTTTATACCTTGTTTGGTTGAAGGTATTAGATAGTCATTGGATTAGTTATCCCACCATTTTTTCATAGTGATGGGATAAGTTATCTTAGTTAACTTGTTCCCAACCAAACAACCCCTTAGTCTCTATCCTTAATTGAATGAAGAAACATTGCTTAAAAACACAGGGAAAGGAGGAAAGATTAAATCTTGTCAATTACTAATTCATTCATCAGTAATGTACCACATACACTATATTAATTACATCTTGACTACCAAAAGCTTGTTAAACCAACCACCTCAATATTCTTTCCACTATAGGCTATAACCCAAATTGGGAAAATTGTTCATAATCCAAAAAAAATACAGAACTGTATTCAAGAACATAGCCCAAAACAATATTAAACTTCATCTATACATAAGAAAGAAATGAACAAACTTCAAATATATTTATCTGAGTGAACAAACTTTCATAGCCCAAAAAAATATTAAACTTCATCGAAAGAAATGAACAAACTTCAAATATATTTATATGAGTGAACAAACTTTCAAGTAACAAATAGATAGAAAAGAAAGAGCAGAGCTAACCTGGAAATGGTTTGAATATGGGAGTTGCGAAGCTGAAATTCTATCCAGGGAAGAAATAGGCTGGAATTGGGAAGGAATAATTGGGCGTCGTTAGAAGTAACCAAAGCCCAGCTAAAAGGTCAGGCCCATATACGGATGGCACAACATGTACTAATACCCAATTTTGGTGTCCCATCTATGCTATACATAAATAGCCCAAGTTTATAAATTTTTATGACACACTTCCAATTTTAAAATTCAAATAAATCTTTTTTTTTTTTGTAATTTTTTTATATATTTTTTAGATTGTTAATTATTGTGACTTATAGTACTTTTGACGTATTTAATAAATATATAAATATCAGTTCCAAAATAATTGATAATTGATATCATGTGCGAATTCCCAATCAAATTTAAATTGGTTGACTCTTGAAAAAAGAAATGTGTTACATAAATTGAGACAAAGGAAAAATATAAGTTTAGCTACTTTTCAAATAACTTTCACATGCATAATCAAACTGCAACATTTCACTAAGGATGACAATAGGACGGGTGTAGGGCAAACTCACATAAAGCTCAACCTGCTCAAATACCAGAATTTTTTATTTTTGCATCCCATACACCTCCTGCACTTTGAGAAGGAGACAGTAGTATTGTGTGTTACTTTGTTCATATGTAAAAAAAAAAATTGTTAATGTGAACATTTGAATATTATTTTTATTATTATTAAAAAATATTAGTGTGAATATTTTAATATTAATTTATTATTATTATTTGTGATTGAGTTGTTGTATTCTAGAGGGGACAGGTCAAGAAGATTACTACTGGATAGGTGAAAAGATTTGTTGCAATAGGCTTAAATCTCTTTAACAAAAGCGAGATATTTGTGTCTCAGCCTGAAGATAATTTATGTTCTTCTCAATTGTAATTTGTAATCTGTAATTTTACAAACAATTTTAAGGAGAATCAATGGCTACAATTGAAAAATTCGCAAATGTCAAGATGAGAGATCTTACCAAGTCATTTCGATTCAATGGTAATCACTTCAAGAAGTGGAATGGTAAAGTACTTCTCTACTTAAGTTTTTTCAATGTTTCTATGCTTAACTGAGAAGAATCCTAATAAAGTTGACAACATCTTCATCCATGAATGATGATGAACTTATTTATCTTCAAGAAAAAGTAGAAAAGTACCATTGTGAAAATGTCGGTATTATATTCTTAATTGTTATCTAATTTTATGATTATTATAATAAAACTTACTCTAGTAGAAAGGAAATTGAAAAGCATTGCAGTGTAAGTATGTTATTGAAGAATCAGGAGCGAAAAAATATTTTGCTAACCCATTTGTGTTTCAAATGATGGACAAAAAATCAATGGTAGATCAAGCTCAAGACTTTATAATGTATGTTGGAGAGCTCAAATCCGAAGAGATCAGAATTGGAGAGAACATTATTGTTTGTAGCATAGTAGATAAACTTCCACCTTCTTGGAGGGAATTTCAAAAAACTATGCGCCATAAACAAAAGGAAATTTCTCTTGAGACGTTGATAATGAAAATCTGCATGGAAGAAGAGGCTTGGGGCCAAGATGACTTTTACAATTAGAAGCGAGCAATATCACAGTAAAGATAAATTTAATTAATTCAAATAATGATACTCTTGATTCTTGCAAAAATATTTCTATGAAGCCTAAGAAGAAAATTTTAAAGAAAAATGATGGTAGACCTCACAAAAAAAAATAATAGTGGAAATAACCAAGCACAAAATCAACAAGTTTAAAATAAGGGACGATGCTTTGTATGTGGCAAAAGTGGTCATATTGCTCAATTTTGCGAATTTTAGAATTATGGCCCTACACCTCAATCAAACGTTACTGAAAGCATGGTTGAAAATGTTAATGAATAGAGGACTAGCTCTGGTACAAATTGTCATGTTTGTTATGACAAAGATTGGTTTGAAAAATATACACCTTTTGAGAAGTCCAAAACCATCATGCTTGGTGATTTTAACACCACTTAAGTGCTTGGAAAGGGAGATGTCAAATTGTTTTACCTATGGAAGGGTATTAAACGTGAAATATGTACTTTATACTCCTTTCATGAGAAAAAAAAAATCAATATCTAGTTTTCTTCTTAACAAAGAAGGCTTCAAACAAATTATAGAATCTGATCAATATGTAATTGTGAAAAATGATATTTTTGTGGGAAAGGAATATGCTTGTGATGGGATGTTCAAGTTGAATATTGAAATGAATAAAGTTTCTACTTCAGTTTACATGCTCTCTTCTAATTTTTGACATGCTCGTTTTGTGTCATATTAATTATCATTATGTGAGAATCATGAGTAGTTTAAGATTAATCCCAGTGGTTAATTTTTTTTTTTTTGAAAAGTGTGAGACATGTCGTAAAGTCAAAATCACTAAAAGGTCTCATTTTCAAGTTAAAAGAAAAATAACTTTACTATAATTGATTCACAATGATATTTGTGAACTTGGAGAAATTTTAACTAGTAGAGAAAATAGATATTTTATCACTTTCATTAATGATTTTTCTAAATTTACATATGTTTACTGAATAAAAAATAAAAGTGATGTTTTTGGAATTTTTGAATTTTTAAAATTTATTTCCAAAGGTTGAAAATTGATTCAGAAGAAAAATAATAAGAACTAGATATGATATAGGCCATGAATAAAAATTAAAATGAGTTTAATCCCTTTGTTAGATCGTTGGAAATGATTCATGAAACTACTCCTCCTTATTCTCCTTCTTCTAATTGTGTAACGGAAAGGAAAAATAAAATTTTAATTAATTTGACTAATGTCATGCTTATTGAGTTAAATGCACTTTTAAATTTGTGAGGTGAAACTATTTTGACAGCTTGTTGTGTGTTAAATTACATGCCTCAAAAAAAGACTAAATTGATACCTTTTGAGTTGTAGAAAGATCACTAGTAAATTTGAAATATCTAAGAGTTTAGAGCTATCTAGCCTTTGTGGGGCTAATTGATCCCAAAATTACAAATGGAATAAAAAAATTACTTGTACTTTCCTTGATTACGCTTTAAATAATACAACCTATAGATGTTTTAATCTTGAAGATAATATTATAATAACATCACGTGATGCTATTTCTCATGAAAACAAATTCTCTTTTGATTCTAAAAATAATGAGAGTCAACGGATGAAAAAAATATATTTTATCACTACCTAATTCTTCTACTTCTATTTTGAAAAATAATGAAAATGATGATTTTGAGTTAATAAGTAAACCCAAAATTACTTGAGTGGATCCCGTTTAAAAAATAATTACTTATTTTAAATATACTCTTTAATTATTACCATTTATAGCAATATCTAACAATATTATGTATTTTCTTATATTTATCTTTCTCCATCGCCTCTTTCTTCTTTTTCTCTCTCGCCTTTTTAAATTTGTCTCTCTTTCTCGCTCTTTATCCCTTTCTTTCTTTCTGTTATTCTTTCTTTATTTCTTTCTTTCTTTCTGTACGTTGTTCTTTCTCCATTTCTTTCTTTTTGTACATTATTATTTTTCCTTTCTTTCTTTATGCTGCTCTTTCTCCCTCTCTTTCTATTGTTCTTTCTCCCTTCCTTTCTCTCTCTATTTTCTTTCATATAGTAGTCAATAATTCGTAGACGGAATAAAATTTGTATCAATAATTAATTGGACAAGTAATCTAATCGTAACAAATGAAGAGATATAATAAACTGCAAAATGAACTGAACTTGAATTAAGAATGTATTACACACATATTAAAGTTGAATCAGATGAGAATTAAACATGAATGCAAAATATAACAAACGAAAGAGTATTCTATGATCTGTAAACTGAATAAAACTTGTATCAATAATGAATTAAACAAGTAATCAAATCATAACAAATCAACCAATAAATTGCAAAATGAATTAAACTTGTATTAAAAGTGTATTACACCAATATTAAAGTTGAATTAGAAAAGAGAATTAAGCATGAATAAAAAACATAACTAATGAAAGACCAGACAACAGTCTGTATAGTGAATTAAACTTGTATCAATAATGAATTAAACAAGTAATCTAATAGTAACAAATCAACCAAAAACCTGCAAAATAAATTAAATTTGCAGTAAAATTGTATTACACAATATTAAAGTTGAATTAGAAGAGAGAATCAAGAATGAATGAAAAACGTAACTTAATGAAAGACAAGACAATCATCTATAAACTGAATTAAACTTATATTATTCGTGAATAAAACATGTATTATATGTGTCTTATAAATTATTTTTGGTTTGTATCACTAAGATTGTGAGTGATGTTTGCAATATGTATTAAAAATGTATTGTGCATGTACTATAGGTGTGCTACCTAAATTACTTTAGTTGATATCATTAAAAAGGGAGAGAAGTTTGCAATATGTATTATAAATGTAGGATGTATTATTCATGAGTTTAATACAATTTTAATACAATTATGAAACATATCTAATACAACTTTAATACAAACGCGATATAGTTCTGTAAACTTCATCCTTTTCGAGCTTCAATCTAATATTTCTCATAAAATCAATTCTAAACTTAACCAAACCCTCTTAAAATTGAGATATAAACTTCAAACGATATTTTCAATTATAATTTAGGTAGCAATATATCAACAAAACCGGTCATCATCCGATAAAATTCGATATATTATATAATTATTTTAAAGATATATATAATTAAAAAACTTTTGAACCCGTTCTCAAGATGGCTTACAATTATTCGTAGGAACAACCTATCCAAACTAATCGCAAACGAAAGAGCAGAAAGTAATCTAATCGTAACAAATGAAGAAACATAATAAACTGCCAAATGAATTAAACTTGAATTAAAAATGTATCACACATATTAAAGTTGAATTAAAAGTGAATTAAACACGCATGCAAAATGTAGCAAACGAAAGAGCATTTTGTGATTTGTAAACTGAATAAAACTTGTATCAATAATGAATTAAACAAGTAATTTAATCATAACAAATCAACTAATAAACTGTAAAATAAATTAACTTGTATTAAAAGTGTATTAAAGTTGAATTAGAAGAGAGAATGCATGGATAAAAAATGTAACTAATGAAACACCAGACAATGACCTATAGAGTGAATTAAACTTATATCAATAATGAATTAAACAAGTAATCTAATAGTAACAAATAATAAACTACAAAATGAATTAAATTTGCATTAAAAGTGTATTATGCATTATTAAAGTTGAATTAGAAGAGAAAATTAAGAATAAATAAAAAATGTTACTAACGAAAATAATCTATAGATTGAATTAAACTTGTATTATTCATGAATAAAACATGTATTATATGTATCTTATAAATTATTTTGGTTTGTATCACTAAAAACCTGAGTAATGTTTGCAATACATATTAAAAATGTAGTGTGCATGTATTATAAGTGTGTTACGTAAATCATTTGGTTGGTATCACTAAAAAGAGAGTAAAATTTGCAATATGTATTAGAAATGTATTGTTCATGAATAAAACTTATATTATATGTGTCTTATAAATTATTTGATTTGTATCACTAAGAGAATGAGTGATGGTTGCAGTATGTATTATAAATGGATTGCTTATAAATAAAACTTATATTATATGTGTCTTATAAATTATTTTAATTTATCACTAAGAAAATGAGTGACAGTTGCAATATGTATTAAAATGTAATGTGGGTGTCTTATAAAGGTATTATTAGTGTGTTACCTAAATTATTCTTGTTGGTATCACTAAGAAAGGAGCGAAGTGTGCAATATGTTTTATAAATGTATTATTCATGAATAAAACATGTATTATATATATCTTATAAATTATTTTGATCTATATCACTAAGAAAAAGAGCGGTGTTTGCAATATATATTACAAATGTATTGTTCCTATATTATAAATGTATTACGAGTGTGTTTCTTATATTATTTTGGTTGATATCACTAAAAAAGAGTGAAGTTTGTAATATGTATTATAAACGTATTGTTCATGATTTTAATACAATTTTAATACAATTGCCATACAGTTCCATAAACTTCACCTTTTTTGAGTTTCAATATAATATTTCTCCTAAAATCAATTATAAACTCAACCAAACCCTCTTAAAATTGAGATATAAATTTCAAACGACATTTTCAATTATTTGTAGGAACAACCTATCCAAACTAATCACAAATTCATAAAATTCAAATAATGAATTCAAAATTTGAAGCTTTATAATGACCATCAATGGTGAACTCTTGTTGCTATATTTTTAGAGATTTGAAATTTCTACTTGAAAACATGATTTTGTACAAAGGTTCATCTTTTCACTCCTTTTTGCACCGTACCTTAGGTAAAAATAATGAAATATGGGCAAAAATTGATTTGAAGATAGTTATTTAAATGAAAATTTCAAAGAAGAAGAAGAATATTTAAAAAAAAAAAAAGGAAAGAAAAAAGAGGAGGAAGATAATAATGATATAGAAAGAGACGAAGAAGAAGAATAAAAAAAAAAGAAGCGGAGGAAGATGAAAAAGGGCAGAGAAAGAGGCAAGCGACTGTACAATTTTTCTTAATTCCAAAAAATTGTTATATTTAGTTAGAAAAATTATATTGTCATAGATGGTAAATATTTATTTAATATAGCATATTTATGTGATTTACCCATAAGTAAAAGAGGTAGAAAAAGATTTTGGTCCACCTCCAAAGTTCTTTTTTTTTTTTTTAAAAAAAAGGAATATGATCACCAGGAAAATGGTGTATGATAATTACATCCATCTTACTAGTCCTCAGCATTTCAAAAAGTAATTTCTGTAATACATGTTAATAGTCCCATCCAAAAAACTGAGGCTTATTATTAATGCCTGTTTTTACAAGTTACCCCCAGTATCTGGTTCTTACTGTGCTTGCATGAAGCCACAAAACCATCTTTCAGAACTTTGACATTCAACAATAAACTGAATCATTGATCTTCAAGGGGGAACAAAGTGATCCAACTTCTTCATTTATGTCAAGGTGCCTCAAGCAGTAACCATTGTATTCATCTCGGCAAGATAACGACTATAAGTTTGGTGATCAGTAGTGCTCTTGAACCTAGGAATGAAGTCTGAGAAAAATCTTAGAACTGCAGCCAGGTGTTGCGAGTCATTAGAAGCATAAGTTGCCTCAAGAAACAATGAAGGCTGAACAGTATTCACCTGAATGACATCCACTTAATGTCAGAATCCTCAGTCATACAAGAAATTTTTTGTCAAGTTTGTCTTGAGTGCAATCAACAGAAACTGAAGATAAAACCCAACTCCTCACATTCTCTCAGATAAAGGAATGCCAGACACCAAGTTATATTAGCACATTATTGCAGTACTGTAATCAAGAGATGTTAAAGTACAGTTGAAGCTATCAGGCAGGTTTAGTCCTAATATCAACTCATGTCCAACAATGGAATCCAGTTAAAGCATGAAAATGAAACCTTCAGATTTTCACACATCTAAACTTAGCGCACTGATATAAAAGTGGTCAACTCAAGGTTTTTTCCTTTACTTTTTTTCCTGACAGTAAGGTTTTCAAATATCAGATCCAGGGAAAGTTTAAGAATACCTTAGTTTTCCTGGCAAAACGTAAAGCTTCAAGATAATATCCATCTTGAACAAGTAGCAAGACATAGTCATGGTGCAATGCAAGTTCTCTGAGCATATCTAGGCCCAACTTCCTTGTTTGAAAATTATGCCTGCCTGATGCTAGTAATTGCATTGCAACTTCTTTTGAGGGCTCAATTATCTGAAACACAATGAACACAAGTTTAGGGCTCATATTAGGTGTTTGTCGAGGAAAAAAGCAGCACTCTTGTTGTTGTTGTAGCACTCTTGGTACTTTTGAAAATACATGCTATAACAATTAGCTAACCTTATTCATGATGAACAATCCAAGTTCTGCATAATTTTCGTTCCGTGCTAGCAGTTGTATCATCAATACATAAATATTCAGAGGCACTTTCAACCTTTCCAGGTTAGCACTGAAAGAATGGATACAGGATCTATAAGATACATAAAGGACAGTTCATGCATCAAAAGTAAAAAACATGTCAGAAAGAAGAGCAGGCAAAAAAATTTCCCTTTTACAAGATGTATGAACATGGTAAAACTGAAGCAGTTCAGACTGATGAGGATTTAGTAATAGAAAAGGTGAGTCCTATATTTAAGGAGAGCTTTGGATGGGTTTGAACAGTTTGATGGAAATGTTCTCTGAATTAAGTTTTTAGGAACAAATAGAATTGGATGTTTTAATCAAACTAAAAACTAATTGGCAACTATTTAGTTTTAAAACTATCACAATCAAACATCCACATTATTAGTTCATCCAGATCATGCTAACTGTTGATAACAATAGTCCTGAAGTAACAAGCATTAGACTAGTAATTTTGTAATATAAAACAGCATAAAAAAGAAAATAAGAAGAAAAAAAATTAGTAACTTCTCCTTTAAAACTCGTAAAATGGTATAAACTATTAAACGCATAATAATATGACACAAAAGTAGGTAAAATTTAGAAAGGAAAAATAACTTACGAGAGGGGGGAATAACGTGTAAAAACTTGTGACCTACTGTTGAGATAAGTTTGGTGTGGTTTGGTTTTGGTTAGACTCAAAACAAAAACAACCTTCCGTTGAGAAAATCTTGTATATTTCTTTCAGGGTCAAAAAATGGATATTTACTGACGAACTGCCTTGTATAATTATTAACAGCTGAAGTACTGCTCCTATATAAGTTGATATAACATTCAACGTTTTTTTCTAAATGTGATTAGATAGTGATGGCATTATGGGAATTACCTATTTATGAGATAGCTCAGAGAGAAATTGTATACCTGCGTAGGAACTCAACAATGATTGCAACCAAGTAAGAAGAATCCCCAGCCATTTCCTCCTCTATAGGAGCAAACACAAAGCTGCACAGATCATCTGGAGATATTGCAGCAGAAGTTACGAGAGACTCCTGCTGTTCATCAGTCCTTAGGGGAGTGCTACCTGATCCAGGAGCTTGAGGTCGTACAACAGAAGGCTGAGCTTCATCACCAGATACATCTGTCCCAACCAAGTTACCTCCATTTTGTTCACTACTAGATAAATCGACATTTATAGATTTGCCTCTATTTTTTGCAAAACTAACATTGTCTTCAGACTCTGAAGTAACGGAAGAGGATTTGACAATAGACTTGTCCTGTGTGCCACTACCACTTTCTTGTTTTGGTGGCTTCTCAGAGGTATCTGCTTGACTGATGGATTCATCAATAGCACTATTAACATTAGAACCACTGGTTGTTGAACTTCTCTCCACTTTTGATCCCATATGATGTTTTCCAGTTTTTATTGAAAGAGAGAAACAGTTGACTAGGACATCTATCGCCCTTGCAACCATGGGCACAGGCCGTCGTTCGAGAATAATTGTCCGAGCCATTGCCAAACACAACTGTTTAGCCTGAAACAGACAATTTCAGATGGTGAAAATATTAACTCACTGCATAATATTCAACGAAGACATTTTTGGACAGGCATTGATTGGTAGTTTGGTACAACAGTACCCAATTAATGTCTCAATGGGGTCAATCACAGTCAAGGTGAAACTGCTTCTATCCTAACAAATAAATTAGGGCAAACTGCGAAATATTTTTTGTAATAACTCAACATGTTCACGCACCAAACAGAGAAAATTACATTTCTACATGAGCAAGCAGCATCTGCATTAAAGAAAGCAGACCTTATTTGCTTCTAATTTCCTCCTCTGCAAAAATTCGAGGACTGTTTGCACTTCTGAGCTGCTAGAAGAAATGGCCTGCAAAAGATCAAGGTAATAGTAACTAAGACAGTAACTTCCAAATCATGATACTTACTAGCAATCAGAATCTTACCTCCAGATCTAAATGGATCTTCCACAAAATTCCATTGGCAATATCACATATAAGGTCTGGAACGAGGAATACCCACTCATCTGCATAAATGACTGTTTCACCATGATTTGAGTCCTTTCCCTCCAGACCTTCAACATTTTGACCCATCAATTGAGAGGCTGCAGCATTTGCTCTAGAAAAACCTCTAACCAATAATGGAAGTGGAGCAGATACAGGCACTTGAGAATCTGCAAATATATCATATATGATAACCACCTTCGCATCCACTTGGTGAACAAGCAGTACATTGTCGACTACACTGACAGCTATCTTGGTGGAATAAACTGGCAAAGAACCCTGGAAGTACATTTTAGTAGTCATCAGAGAAGAAAAGCTATTTCAGACAAATATCAAATAAAAATTGGTATCTGCCAGTGCAAATGCAAGCAGAGTAGAGCCCGTTTGGATTGGCTTAAAAAAGTAGCTTTTAAGTCAAAAATAAAAAGTCAAACTTAAATGACTTTTAAGTCTATAAATAAAAAGTAGGGGGAGGCCTACTTTTGGACTAACTTATTTTAAGTCATTTTAAACTTATTTAAGCTATTTTTAACCTTGTCAAACACTTCTTAACTTATTTTCAGTTATTTTTTAGATATTGTCAAACACTTCCAGAAGTCAAACTGAGTTAAAAGTAGGTTTGACCAACTTTTAAGTCCATCCAAACACCCTAAGTACCACATAAAATCCTCCAAAAGTATAACTTTAAGATTTCATTAAGTTGATGCATTTATTTTCCCAGAAGTTATAGGAGGAAACAGCTTTTTTGTAATACAAACTCAAACAATCAAATGGCAGACCAATTTATGTTTTAAGGACAAGAAGATCCATTTAGAAGTAAGAGTAATCAAACACAAGGCAACATATCAATTAGACAAAACCCAAACAACAAAAGAGGAAGAAAATAGAATGTCATATGAATCTCCGATACACCATATTCCTCTCCGAAGTTTAACAAAAGATATCTCTTCTTTCACTTAGTCATAAAAGACATTCTGATGCCCTTGAACACCTGAATATCGTTCACTCCTAAGAGCTAACTCAGCATCACTAGTAAAAAATCAATGCTACCAAACGCTACCAATCCTATTTTGAGATTGGTAAGAAACTTTGCTAGTTGACATGTTAAGTAGTTCTTCGTCAGAAACGCTACCAATCCTATTTTGAGACATGTATAATATCTGGTTATTGCATATGTCAGTTATGTTTGTTAATCATCAAAACTTCATATTGTTAGCCTAACACGTAACTCTCTTCTAATGGCTCTCCCTAGCTCATAGCTCTCTAGATCCTGGCTCCAAAATACTTTATCATGTGCTCAAGTGTTCAATTGGAACAAACCATAGCTCGTGTGTAAATGAAATTTGTTGGCAAGTGTAAGGCGATGTCAGTGGATTAAATCTTCTTAAAATGATGTGAGGAGATTTGGACTTTTCTACTTGCCAATGTTGCGAGTTTTCTCTAGATATTAAATACCGTAGAATATGTCATCTCTTCCATAGTTTCATAGAATACAAGATGTTTGCCCCACATTCCTTAACAACCACCTTCATGATGGCCCTTGTTGTTTGGGTCATTTGTCCCCCTCCCATTACATGTAATGATCTTAATTTCCATTAACTGCTATTTTCCTTGATTCTTGTTCTATTGGATCGGATGAAAGACTCTTGCGTTTGGAACAAATAGGTTTGTCCCCTGTCCTAAATCTCCCCCTTCTTTCCTCCCCTTCCCTTTGTCCCAAAACCTATTCCTGTACACCAGTGATGAACCCACATTGTTTTGGGCAACTGGGACTTGGCAGGGTCCATTAGTGATGCCTCCAATGTACTTAGGAGGGTGGTTTGTGAGACCATTTATGTGTTGGGAGGATCGTTTCTTATTTTGTGCGGTAGCAATTTATAAGCACACGCTGAAACAGGTGAAATCAAAGGGGATTAGAAGCCAAAGGAGAAAGCTCTTTGAATTTAGAGTCTTCCCGGAGCTTTCATCCACCTTTCTCTCCCCCTATTAAACTGATCTACCTCGTTTTCCAGTATGATCCAAGCTTTAGGATTGACTCTCACGGAAGTCTTCCATCTTAACCCCCCCCCCCCCCTCCTTCCTTCCCCTCAATCCCTCCTTAACCTCCCTTCCTTCCCCTCCCTTTTAATACCGGTTCAATTTTGTTCCTTTAAACCATTTTATTTTTGGGTATTGAGTGAACTGATTCATCCTACCAAACCCGATTTCCTTATCACAGGGTGTTGTAGTCCTTTGTGGTTTAAAATTGACTCCACCTATTTAACTCTACTAACACCTTCCCTTCTGCAAGAGGCTGAAAACGGTTCTTTAGTTTTTCAAAACAAATGCCACCTAAATTGTACTTTGCTGGAAAAATAATTCCAAGGAAAATTGCTGGAAATATTTCAGAAAGTCTAAAAAATTTTGCAATTCACTGGTCTGAATCGACCCTCGAGCTGCAGGACGGAAAAGATTGAAATGGCTAGAAGGGGAACAATTCGTCTAAAAAGTGTACCACATCAATCCGCCAATAAGACGACCAATAATCAGATACCATAATCATAGAACACCAATTTTCTCTTAATAAAAGGGCCTGATATACCCCTGAACTTTGTCATTTAAAGTTGATATACACTCGTTATGAAAGTGGCTCATATATACCCCTACTAGTAGACAAATGGCTCACATATACTTTTTAAAGCAATCCATGTAGGGATATATTTGATCCTTCTCACACATTTTTTTTCGACTTATTTATTCTAACGGCTAATTTGGATTTATTATTTTGATGGTCAAAATTAATTTTCCACTAATTTTCTAGTAAAATTTATTATAGATGCCCCCAAAAATTTTTACAAATACAAAAACCAAATTACAATATAGACGCGAAAAATAGTTTTAAATTAGAATATAGCCGCAAAAATTTTAGTTTCAACTTTTTTTCTTACTTTTTTCTCTTTTTCCATTCACACTTCTTTCTTTTTATGTTTCTTATTTTTACTCTAAAGAATGAAAGAAAAAAATGAAATAAGAATCAGAAACTCAAATAATAGTAATAAAAGAAGTCGAAAAATAATTCATGAGTGAAAAAAACCAAATATATGCCTGAACTTTGCTAGAAGGATCCTTTATACCCCTACATAGATTTTTTGAAAATTAATAATCAAAAAACTAAATTTAAAATTAACTTTTTCACTTCTGTTAGATGAAAAGGGTATAGTGAGTCACTTTTGGAACGGTAGGGGTATATGTGAGTCACTTTTGGAATGGCAGGGGTATATGTAAGTCACTTTTGTAATAAGGGGTATATCAGTCTATGTTGCTCGGACTCTTAAAAAATGATGCCGCACCTGTGTCGGATTCTTAGAAATGCACTACTTTTGGAGAATCTAACACGCACCCGCCGACATTTTTGAAGAGTTTGAGCAACATAGATATCATCTCTAAATGACAAAATTGAGGGGTATTTCAGGCCCTTTTCCCATCTATCTTTATCGCAACAACTACTTCAAAGTAATTTCAAAATCTCAAGAGTTAGGAATGCTATAATGTCCTTACGTACAACTTGGACTCTTAAAAAAAAATATGCATGTACCCTTGGTGTTGGTAAGAGCTTACCTGTTGTATCACGGCATCCCGATAAAATCTGTAACAATAGAGTTGCATTGCTATTTTATCAAGTTGCAGGCAGTAAATTCTACCATAACTGTGAATTAACAGGGAAACATGTCACAATTAAGATGAAAAATCTACTTAACAGAAAAAATTATGTGAAAGATCTCACTAAAGAAAAGAGAACAGGATAAGCACTTACACTGTGACGATATAAATATCCTCTGCAGCAAGGACAGGCTTACTATTTGCTTCAGATTTTGCCATTGCCATGTCAAACCTTGGCAATCGGACTATTCCTACGGATGAAATCTATAAAACAGAATAAAAACTAATGTCAATCTATCAAAATTGAAAGGTTTTAGTGATGAATGCCTTGCATCAATCGAATTCTGAACATGAAGGATTGCAATTATTTTAGTCATGCAAGGCATAATAGGACAAAAAGATAAGCCGAATAAATGACAATCTCACTTCTAAAAACTTTTTCCAGCTACAGGGGCTTATCATAAAATCTGAATAACGAGAAGTGATGATCCTTAAAGGTGAAGACTGACATGGATATTACTTCCTCGGAGAAAAGATAAAGTTCCCTACCAGTGAAGATTTATATACTTCAGCTCCGAAGCTTAACCTTGAAACCCCCAATCATGAAAAAACTCAAAAACTAGGATGGTAAACTATTCAACCCCCAACAATTTAGATCTTCCTAAAGATTATTAAGCCAACCAAAGGAATAAAATATCTGTTTAAGTTACTGTCTAGAGCCTCATTAGCCATTGCTGCATTGTATTTATCACATAACGGACCACAATCATGCTGATATACTGCAAAAGTATGTTATGCATTTTTATACCAAGAAGGTAGAGATTCTAAAAAGAAAGACACGTAACACCAGAAATAAACCTGATATCCTGTAAGGTTCTTGCACTGCATTCCCGTGGCTAGAAGCACCAATCTACTTTCATGTGTATAGACATACCAGCTCACATTTAGTTTCTTAGTCTCTACCAATTGAAGTGATCTTATTCCAGAACTGCACGAGAATAACTCCAGTCCACTGTAGTTGAGGATCTAGATCAGATATGCATGCCAATCATTTTGAATGGGTTCAAAAATAAGCTGTACTAAATTAATGGCAATGCTTGTTTGGGATCGAAATGTAGTAGTTATTGTTATATTATTGAATGACGATGCATACATGATATAAAGGCGTGATATATGATATAATGGCAATGCTCATACCAAGTAACCAAGAAAACTTGATATCCATAAGCACAAAGGAAAAGTTTCAAATTTTCCCCTTTACTATCCGAAATTGCTCAATCATTTGTTGCACTTTGGTCCATTCATACCCTTGCCATTAGCAAATATCTCGTATTGGGTGGACCCTGCCTGTCCTAAATCTTCGAGAAAAAGGTTCAAATTTATGCCTCCACTTTTGACTTGGCTTACAATTACCCGCAAGTAGGAGTAACATTAGTGGTCAATGTTGGGCCCCCAAAATTGAAATTGTCCACGCACTAGATGCTAAGCATGGGGCATGAGGTGGGGTGTTAAAGAATGACAAAAGTCCCACATTGGTGGTTAATGAGATGAGTGGACTTCTTATAAGGTTTGAACAATCCTCCTCCCTTTGGCCAGCTTTTGGGGTATGAGTTAGGCCCAAAACCTAATTTAACAAAACCCATCCCCAAACCTCAATCAGAAGTTGGAAATTTGAATTGCATCGAAGAACATTGAAGAACTTGAGTTGAGTAATGAAAATTCAAATCTGAATTTTGTTGATTGGAAGTATTTGGGTGTGATTGAAACTAGTTCTGCATGGATAAGGGAACTTGAATCTGAAGTTTAAGCATAATTGGAGTTGATTGGAGTACTTGGGGTTCGAAAGTTATTTCACCATTAAAGAACTAGAAGTTCTTGAGGTGGGTTTTGGATTTTAAAATGGAGCTAGCATTGTGTGGAAAACTCTTGATATTGATTGAGGATACCATAATCCAAAGTTTCAGAGTGTTTGAAGTTGATTTGAGCAAATTTGGATCAGATTTGAGTTGATTTGCAGACAAATATGAGCTGGAAACGTAGAATCGTGTACCAAATCATTTAGCTGGAAATTTTTGTGGACTTGAACAGATCTGAGCTCAGAACTTCAGCCCAATTTCGTCTAGACGTTTTAGTCAAGACCAAGGCATTTTCGTCTAGACATTTCAAAAATGTCTCCACGTTTTTTGCCTGCACCAGAAAATTTTAGCATTGCATTTTTGATGTTTTAGGTGGCTTTTTGGGTCCAAGCTGCTATTTTTCATTCCTTTTCAATTGTTTTGGATTTCCTAAGCTAGATTATGCTTAGTAATAGTCCTACTAAGTATTTTCTAGTTATTTGTGTCTGTATTTTTCTTTTCGTGCCAATTGTTTCGTGCTTCTCTTTTATTTTCATAGTATGCTTTTGGTTCCTAGTCTATTTGTTTTCTTGTCCGTTCATTTGAACATTACTTCCATTCCAAACCAATAATTGAATGTCTACTTGGAGTTCTTTGCAAATCTTGGTTGTGTAAGAGAAATTTGGATTGCCTTGTGTAAAAAATGCTAGAGTGGTGAGTGCAATTAAGCGAGGTTGCAAAGGCCATTGACTTACTAGTGTGAATCCGAGGATTGACTGTCATTGTGAGGATAAACTAAAAATCGATTAGGAACTCTTATTGATAAACGTTTGTTCATTTTGCAGTAAAACTATGGAGGACGGTCAAGGTTCAACTTCTGTGAGTGAACCTATTTGGAATGATATTGTGAATTGCATCAAGTCAATTAAAGATGAACAAGTATGATGGACGCTGAGATGCAATGACTAAAATAAAGTTGTGCCACTAGTACACCTAGAGTGTATGTTATGCCAAATTAAGGGAAGCCTAGTGCTACAAGCTACAATACACCTTACTACTACCATGGGTCACCTAGTGGTATGTAAGGTAACTTGACTACACCTCAATCTTGTACATATGCTAGTGGTGCTTCAAGTGTACCTAGTACCCCTAAGCCTTCATATGTGGAAAGTGTACCGAAGAATGAAAATGTGACTCAAACAGCTACAAGAAGCTATACAAGTGTGTTTGACTCTCTAGCTATGCTTGAGAAGGAAATTGAAACCAGTGGAAGTGAAAAGAATAGCAACTCTTTGGAGGTACCTTGCCTTGAATTCACTTGTGAAGTGCCATGTCTTGAAGAATGGTGATAAGAATGAAGAATCTTCTGTTGATGTCCATGATGATGTTTCTTGGGATAGTACTTCTTTGGTAGGAACCATACATGATCAAGTGTTGGTTGAAAGAGAAGATATGTTGGTAAGAAGAGTTGTGATTGATTCCTTGGTGGAAGTGGATGATTCTCAAAGAGATAATCTCTTCTACACTAGATGTATGGTTTTCGATAGGATGTACACTACAGTAGTTAATGGAGCAAGTTGTGATAATTTTTTAATGAGTGCTACCTTGGTGAAGGAGTTAAAAGTTGAAGACCCAAACATCCTCGGCGATGTAGGTTATAATGGTTGCACGATTGTGGAGAATTGAAGGTGAACAAAGTGGTGAGGATTCCTTTCACTATTGGGCGTTATGAAGATGAAGTTGAATGTGGGGTTGTGCAACTACATGCTAGTCATATCATCCTTGGGAGATCTTGTTTGTTTGATAGGAAAGTAGTGCATAAAGAAAGGGAGAATCACCATTTGATTGGAAAGATTAGAAGATTACTCTTGAATTGTGGAACCCAATGAAGTCTTGAATGAACAATTGAGTCTCGATTACAATGAAAAGAATGCCTTGAGAAAGAGAAAAGGATGAACGACAAAAGATTGAGAAAAGTGAGGGTGAGCAAGCTGACAACTATAGAGTGGAAAAAGGAAAGGAAGTGTGAAGTGAAGTGAGTTATCACAATAAAAGAGTGAAGAGGTTGAAAAGAGAATGAGGGAAAAGAAAGAAAAAAAAAAATTAAGTGAGGATGTTCCTTATTCTAACCATTGTAACCTTTCTTCTTTCTTAGTAAATTTGTTTCTTCTGTAGGAACCCTTGGAAGGGAACACCAAAGGAAGCCGTCAAGTGAAGAGAACTACCAACTTTGTAGAAATCATTGAATAGACATCTTATGATATTAAGACTTTGTTACAAATCCAAATCATTCATAATTCAAACCTACTAAGTGGTTGTGAAGTTTTAGAAAAAAAAACAATCGCACTTACTATTAAGAATTGAATAATATCAAGATTCAAACCTAAAAAAAAGAAGCAAACTTAGGCCTCATTCGTTTCCATTAAAATTAAGACGTCTGAATCTGAATTAGCATCTGAATATTAAGATGTGCATTAAGATCTAGATGCCTAGATCTAATTACACATCTGAATATTAAGATGTGGTCTTCGTATCTGAACAATGAATGATTAAGACTATCTGTTTTCAATATCTGAATATGCATATGAAATTAAACATTATATCAATAAAATATAATAAATTTTTCATTTCATAAAAAAATTTACTTTTTGATTAAAGAAATAATATTTTAAATGTTTATATATGATTAAAAAATTAAATTATATGATATGCAAATAAAAATTATATATCCGTATAAAATTATTATAACATGATTAAGAATTTAACATATATATCTTTTCATAAAAAGAATTATCCAACTAATTAAATAATAAAGAAGGTTTCAGATTATCAATGCCTAACATATATTCTAGCTAATTATAAAAATTAAAGAATTCTTTTTTTTTTCAATGACCTTAATCCACAGCGTCATCCACGCTTTTTTGTACTGTCAATTTCACAAAATATACTAACAGTTGTACTGTATAATGGTTCTTCCCATCCAAGGTCATCTAATTTTTCCTTTCATCCTTCAAATTCGGGTGCACTATTTTTGTTAATTAATAACTCTAAAGTAGTACTCGTCTTCTCATCAATTTCCAATTGAAACAAGAGATTTTTCTTTTCATCCCAAAACATTTCTTTCTGTCGAAATGCTTTCATCCTTCAAATTCAGGTGCACTATTTTTGTTAATTAATAACTCTAAAGCAATACTCATCTTCTCATCAATTTCCAATTGAGACAAAGAGATTTTTCTTTTCATCCCAAAACTTTTCTTTCAGTCGAAATTGAAGATTGGGATGCAGAATTATTAAGACCTCCATAATTTTTGTCACTTAAGTTCATCAGGTGTATCTATATGTATAATGTATAATAGTAGATATATAAGAGACACCACGACAAGGATAAGTACAACTTGGACTCCGACCATGAACTCTTGTTGCACTAGAACTTTCAAAAAGTTTTGTACACAAATCTTGAAAGGATAGAAGTGAAGTGCTCTTGATAAACATCACTACACCCCAAAAAATTGTTAATATAAGAAAAATACTTGTAAAGATTATGAAAACTAACCAATTCAAAGAGAAAAAATTGATGTTTGATTGAGAAAAGAGAGGAAGAACATTTGTAGCGAGAGCGAACAAAGTAGCGCAAAGAGAAAGAAAAGTGAGAGTGATGATTTTAAACTGCATTAAATAAGTCTGAATGGTATTAAGACTCTCCTACAAATCTGATTCGTTCAAATCTTTTCAGATCCATTAAGAGGGTTTCTTAAAAAAACAAAAAAGCAAATGCACTTAATAGGCTGAATCTAAATGATTAAGATTCAGACCTTAAAACCAAACACACTTAATGGGCTGAATTTAAATGATTAGGTATCATACCTCCATTAAGTGCAAACAAATGAGGCCTTAATGATTGAAACCTGAATGATTAAGAATAAGTTTATTAAGTGCAAACAAATAAGGCCCAAGGCTTCTTGCCTAAATGGTTTTAACTTGTTTCTCTCTGGAAATGCTAGAATATGGCCAAAATGGGTGTATGGAGGCTAGTAGATAATTTTCATCTGAAGGCACCTTACTTAAACAAATGTTTGAATTCTACTTTCATTGACTTAATACATAAGAAGACGGTAGCAGCTGAGGTGAAGATTTTCAGACCTACAACCTACTGGGAAGTGTACATAAGATCATAGCAAAGCTATTGTAGAAAGGCATAAACAGATTATTAGTAAGCTGATTTCACCAAATCAGAATGTATACTAGGTAGACAGATTACTGATGCGGCCATGGTCGCCAATGAAGCTGTGGACAATATATTTGAAAAGGTAGAAGAGAGGGGTAGCATGTAAACTAGATCTAGAAAAGGCATATGATCATGTCAACTGATCTTGTCTGCATGATATTTAAAACTGATGAAGTGAAATGTGGATCGGATGGATCAGAAACTGCATCTCTACAGACAGATCTTCAATTCTGATAAACTGTCACCCTCAACGCTTTTTCAAGTCTCAAAGAGGACCGAGACTAGGTGATCCTTTATCAAACTACCATTTTGTTCTGATAATGGAGATTCTCAGCATGATATTGAGAAGGGCAGAAAATGTGGGCTGCTTAAGGACTTGAGATCAGCAGAAAGGTGGGGGGAATGGTTGTAAATCATATCTGTATGTTGAATTGTTGATGATATTCTTCTCCTCTGTGAGGCAGAAAATGATCAATTTCTTTATCTGAGAGGGTTCTGCTAAGTTGAAGATTAAACTATCTAAAAGTAGTAAATTTAGCATTAATTGTGATGACTGTATTGAGTATTTGGCAAATATTTTAGGTGTAGAGTGGAAAAATTCCCTACAGTCTATTTAAGGTTGCCACTGGGGTGAAAAAGAAAGACAAAAGTATTTGATAATTGATAGGGGTTCTAGATAGATATATAAATAAAGTAACTCCATTGAAGAAGCAATATCTTTCCTTTGGAGGTAAGACTCATCCTCATTAATAGCGTATTGGATGGATTGCCTCCTCGGCAAACTTGATCAATTTCCTGGGGTTCAAGCTGGTGAAGATCATATATGGTGGCAGGGCAACTCCAAAGGCATTTTTAAGGTCAATGCTGCCTATAAAATTATAAACCAGTCCAACCACCAGATAGCAAGCTGGCCATGGAAGCAGATTTGGAGGATAAAAGTTCCTCACAAGGTATCAATTTTTGTATGGTTACTAGCAAAGGAGGCCACTTTAACAGTGGACAACTTGATGAGCAGAGATATGACACTGTGCTCAAGATGCTTCCTGTGTAAAGAAACAGCTGAGATAGTCAACCATCTATTTCTGCATTGTCCATACACAGCTCATTTGCGGAGAATCATCCTAAACCTTAAGGGTATAACATGGACCATTCCAGGCAAGATAACAGAGGCTCTTAGTAGCTGCGAGGGAACATATTCACATGCTAAGGATAGGAGTAGATGGATAATTGTCCTAGCTTGTATCTGGTGGACAATTTGGAAGGAGAGGAATCCCAGATGTTTTGAGATTACTCTAATGATACTATGTCTATCATAGATGTTCTAGATTCTTTATAGCTAGAGAGGGAAAACACTAGAGCTCTATTGTAAATATGGTTTCAGTACTACCCAAGTACTGTTTTGATCCCTGATATGATACAAAGTGACTGATTTCCAAAAAAAAAAAAAAAATGTATGTCGTAGTGGAAAAGAGACTGAATTCCACAAGAAGTTAATTTCTCAGGGAAAGGAATGCCAGTAAGAGGAAGTTTCACTTGGTCAAATGGCAAGTGATTACAAATGATAAGAAGGATGGAAGATTGGGAGTGAGGACTTTAAAGTTACATAATAAGAGCTTGTTATTTAAATGATTATAGATATATAGTAGGGGTGGTGATGAAATTCGGAAGTAGGTACAGGATGCCATCTATGGTAACATGGATAGTTGCAGAATGGAGACATAATTCTTCATTATTAAAGTCCAGTAGGGGGTCTGGAAAGGCATTAGTGTGTTGTGGGATGAATTTCCACAGAACACTAAATTAGAGGTCAGGGATGGGGCCAGATAAGGTTTTGGACAGATTCTTGGATTGGAGATGAAAGCTTAATGATCAAATATTCAGATATGTTCAGTTGTTCTATGAGGAAAGATGGTCAAATCGACTTCTATTCAAGTTCCAGGTAGTATTTAACTTTGAGAAGATATCTGATGATGGGGAAATGGAAGACTTTTGTCAGTTACTTCTACAGTTGGAATCAATATCAATTGATCAAAATAAAGTGAATAGTTTGGTTCGAGTCAACAGCATGGAAAGAGGGTTTTGGCCCTTTAGGTAAGGAATTGCTATAGCTTGTTACTGCAGCAGGGTGGCTCTGGTGTACTAAATTGGCCTTGGAAGGTGATTTGGAAGACAAAACCTAGCCCTAGGTTAAGGCAGCCTACTTTGGGTTGGATTGCAACCAAGGAGACATGTTTAACTCAAAACAATCTGCAGTGAAGAGGTTTTTCAGTAAGCAACAGATATAATTTTTTTTATTTTTTTTTTTAATTGATGCAAGAGAGGTCATCTCTGTAAGAAAAGATCAAAAAACTATGGAATATTTACTACTTCATTGCAGGTTTCATAGACAATGCTAGGAGCTCTTTCTAACAACGCTGGCATATCATGGGTTATGCCTCAGAAGATCCAATACCAATTGGAAAGCTGGCAAGGCAAAAAAGTCTCAAGAAGCATGAAGCAGCTATGGAAATTCCCATTTGTATATTCTGGACCAAATGGAAGAAATAATTCTTTCTATGACGGGAAGAGAATTTGTGTCTGTAGAATCAAGAACAAATGTTTGCATAATTTTTGTATTTGGTGTAAAAGTCGCACATTAGAATGTATGGATCAATATCTGGACTTTTTGTATCTGTTGGGAGGGCACATGTAGCGTAGTCTGCTGTTTGGGAGGTACTTGAGTCCTGTTCTGTTTCTATACCAGTTTGGTACCTTATTAATAAACATTACCTTATAAAAAGAAAACAAAATTGTAGCCCTTACAGAAACCATGTGGATTAGATATAACGGAACATATGAAAATGTTATTGAAGCTATGGAAAACAGGCATTCCGAATTTTCTTATAAAAAAGAATTTTTGATGGAAATAATTTTTTAAGTCACCATGAGTATAAAACAGAGAAACTTTTCCAGCATCATCTTTTGCAGATTTTATTGTGTTTTTTTTTTTATAACTGTGGTGTCCCGGCTAGCTTTCGCACACCTCGACTAATTCCATGGAATACCTGCCACCTCCGACCAGAAACAGGTACCAAGTAACTCTATCCACCAAGGCTAGGACAGATGGGAAGAATCACCTAGTATTTTTTGTCTCCACCAAGTTTTGACCCTGCGACCTCAGGGTTCAGGTCTTATTGTTACTAATACAAAGTTATCCTTTACCGACAAAGAAAAACACTATAAAGCAGAGTTCACAACAACAGGCAGTTTAGTTTGGATTCTGAAACTGAAATTAGATAGCTAATTGTTGCCTCATTAAATAATTGTTAGCTGTTTTCTGATGTAACCAAAAGCTAGTTCTGATTACAAAAATGACTAAAAATTCAGAAAACAGTTACACAAATAAGGTAATATATCCAATCCAGACATGCCAATATATCAAATAGATTATAAAGATCTATCCTAGTGAGGGAATTAATTCTAAAGTCAGTTGTACCGATTTTAAAAAGACACATAAAGTAGCTTTAAGTTACTGATGAAAAATCCACTTATTCTTTTGGTAGGTTAACATTTAAGAACCATTAAGTAATCAAATAGTTATGGAAGCCGATGCAGACAAGAAACTTAAGAGAGAACTATTTGTGCTATATACCTGGTCTTCACAAAGACAATATCGCACGTCGGTGAATCTGTCCAAAAGAATCCAAGAATCCTTTCTGACTCAGACCTGCACTTGAAACTAAAAGTATCCCCACTCTCTCTGTTCTGGATTTGAACCTCATGAGGGGATCGTTGTACAGCCAGAAGTTTTAAATCTAAAGAAAATCGAATGGACAAAACTGGACCTTCGCCTATTTGATCAGAGGATGGAGTCACATTTGGATTAAATGGAGTTGTTTTCCAACAGAAAACCTGCAAACAGAGTGACCACACCATTTAGTTCACTGGTAATAGCAAGCAAAAATATCCTGCGGTATCATTTGTCAAAACATCAATGTAGACCATGTGTGACTGAGTTCATCTTTCTTGCCTAGCATTTTACCTGATCAGATGTGGGAACAATAAGCTGTTTCGTGCCATCATCATAGAAAATATTTCTTGCACCTGAGATTTTGCATCTTAAAGGTGGATACTGAATATACACATGTGATAGAGCACCAGAACTACCAAAACCAGAAGGCTGAGAAGAAGATGCTTGTGCTGACATGTTTCACTTCCCCCTATGTAGAACTACTGACCTGAGGAACACCTAACCTATGCCAAACTGCAAATGATTAAATAAATACAACTGTCCAACGAGTTATATGCTAACACATTATAATTAAATGAACAATATTATTATCCTTCAAAAACGAAAAATGTCATACCTTTTCATGCTTGATTCAACTTTCAACAACAGCTGCTTATCACTCTAACTTGCATATATATACTATTCAAACCTTTCTTCTTATCTGTTAAATAAACAGGAAAATCAGGCAAGCGAAGGGATGACATGGCACATATTTAGGCAACTTTTCTAACTCAAACATGACGGTGAGTTTATCATACCACACTTTTCATGCAGTTGCTCAATTCAAGGAATTCTTTTAAACACATATCACGTTCTACTTCTGGAACCTTTGCTGCAACACAACTTCCATACACTTTCGCCTGTAAGAGAAGTAGAAATAAGCTGTTAAAAGATCCTCATGTTTTCAGTATTTCTCAATCTCTGACACAAGGGATATGTAAAAAAAACAAAGAAACAAACAGGATCAGATAGGTGGTGGGTCTAATATTTCACCCTCACTCATTACAAATCATCTATATATGATGATATAAAACCTTTTGCCTAAAAGATCAATCAAACATTAAGGGACACATAAAGTTTACCTCTTTAGCTATATGTATCAATTTTTTGGGGGAAAAGACAACAAATGGAAAGAAAGGATATCAAACGAACCATCAAATCTTTACAACTTTTTACTTGAGTTATATGTGTGAAATTTAAGGGAAAAACAAACAATAAAAAGAATGAAGGGATACCCATATAGGACAAACCTGAGCTGAACAATTCAACAATACGTTCTTGAAAATTGAAGTAGAAGCAGCAACAGTTGGATTCTTCTCTTTCATTATCTCATGCCTGAAATGACACTTTTCGATCGTCAACGAAACAGTAACTCAAACAATTCAAAAAATGTCCAAATCACAAAGAAATTCACCTAAATCATCGAAAATTAGCTAAAGGCGCTGAGCATCTGAACCGAAACTAGCAATAATTTTTTCTGCAAATTTCCCAAGTGATTGAAGGTCTACCCAACAGTCTTCGCCCCGAAATCAAGTTGGACTACAATTTGGCCCAATAACTCATGTTTAGGTTATGGGAAATTTTCATAAATAGCACATGTCCTAAACAACCTCCTTTAAACATGATTTTAGTTTTCATTTTGGCGCTCCATTTCAATTATGTTTTATTTTAACTCTCTAATACTTTTTTTTTTAATGTATCATTAAACTCAAAAAATATCATTCAATATAAATTATTCATGTGTTAATAATATTTTAAAAAAAATATGAAACATCTAATTAAATAACACCATGTATTTTATCTTTTCACGTCATCTGGGCTTAACCAAAAATACTCGCTTACTAATTTTTAACTCAGCTCCAATATATGGAAAAAAAATCATCTTCAATATAGCTAAAAGAACATCTAGATCATTGTTGATAACACTATTAGAAAAAAAAAACATGAAAATCTTCTTACGAAACTAACAGTCATCCATCGCTTTTCAAAGTGCAAAAGTGTCATTGAAGAATATACATAATATTTTGTTTACAATGGTATATAAAAATGGGGTTGAAGGGTTTTAACTAGAACAAAATTGAGATGAAGTGTCAAAATGAAAAATGGGAAAAAGTTAGAGGGGGTGTTCATGTATTTCACCTTTCCAAAAACTAGCAACATAAAGAAAAGGTTTAAGTCATCTACAACACCTTAAAGTTGTCTGCATAATTCACTTAGTCACTCCAACTAGGACATGTACCTATTGAACACCTCTACCCTCCCGAATTTGAACCATTTAAACATTTTTTTAGAATAAGCTAAAAGTAGAAAATGTGTGAAATACACTCGCGATGACATGTCAATTTGACTAATTAAATAATGACATGAGTTATTTTTTAATCCAAAATATTATTTAAAAATTATATTATAAAGTAAAGAAAAAGAAAATTATTTTAAAGTAAAAAAATGAGAAAAACTGTAACTTAAACCACTCCTCACTTCCCCTGCTATCCATTGAAGCAGAAAAATCACCTTTCCCTCTATAGTGTCACCCCCTTCATGGTGACCCTCCCTCTTCCTTTACAATGTCATCCCCAACATGACAAATCTTTCTCTCCAGCAACCGATTTTTTAACTATAACTTTCTTCTTCGTCCCGTTTTAGGTAGAGAAAGATGAAAAAAACTCGTCAGAAAATTAATGAGTTTCGATTGCCATTGTCGGAACAAATGGAGTTATCTCAGAATTCTTTTATGTTTCATAACCGATTAACTTTTTTGGATGAAGAACGTCCTTACATTTTGTCAATATACATCAATTTAAAATCAAAACAATAAATTCAGGAAAATAAAAAAGCTTCAATAAAAATTTGAGCAAAGCAAATAAAAAATTGAAAAATCCTCAAATAAATTCACACAACTGGACATCAATTTAACACCAAATTACTATATTAACAGCAAAGAGAAAAACTTCAAACTAAAAGCCTTCTATAAATTAACATGATGAAAGTGATTGTGATAACGGTGGAATGGTGGTGCTGTCAATCCTAATATGAATGACAACAATAATGGAGGTAAAACAACTGAAGTATCCGAAGAAAATAAGATGAAGAAGAAGGGTGTGCAGCGACGGCGGCAATGGTGAACTAGAGGTGTTGTGGAGGAAGGATTGACAAAGAAGAAAGAATATTTTTTTTCGAGAAAATAGTCAATTGAGCCCCCAACCTATTTGTGAATTCTCAACTACACACTTATACTTCACAGGGATCCTAATACACTCTTAGACTATTTTGAAGTGGAATAAATATCCCCTTAAGTGCTAAGTAGGTATAGAGAGTGCATTTCACTCTCTTTGAGAGAGTGAGAAGCAATAAACATGTAAAAAGTTTATTGTATTTCTGTAATAATTAAATAGTTTATATATTTTTTCTATTTATTTATTTCTTAAAAAAATTTGTCTCCCCTTTAATGGAGACAACTACTTTTCTTTCACCCACTTCCATGGTGAAGAAGAAACAACAATCTTGACACTTCCATCTCCAACGGATTGATGATGCCAGCGACAGGAAGAAGATAATCGACAGAGAATAGGAAACCAAAGAACTAAGAAGATGAATTTATTGGCAACTTTTTAATCTGTTCTTTTTTCCAATTTTCTTTATGATTTACCTCACTTTTCATATATACAAATCAATCTTCCGAGTTGTTCAAAACAAACATTAGATATGTAAATTTTACTAGACATAATTTACAATCAGAGAAAGAAATAAAATAAATTCAATTCCATGTTCATCTTGGATAGAAATGTTGATTTTTTTCTTAACCCACTAGATCAATTTGTCTTTCCAACAATACTTATTAATGATTTCGTTCAAATTTATCATTAGAAAAAAAATTCTTGATGAGAATTTTCAAAAAATTTATCTTCTTTTGCATTTTTAGCTATCACTAGAAGAAGTTTTGGATTGTTTTAATGGTGAAAAATAATGGAGGGTAATGAAAAGAAGAAGAATGAGAAAGAAAGTAAATAAAAAATAAATTTAAATAGAAAATACACATGTTAAACATGTGTTGGTGCGTGTGTTTCACTTCACAAAATAAATTTGGGTGTAGCATTTTAGGGTGAAATTAATTCCATTTTGAAATAGTCCAAGGAGGTAATAGGACCTCGTAAAGTATAGGTGTGTAGTTGGAAATCTGAGAATAGATTGAGGGGGCATTTGACTATTTTCTCTTCTTTTTTCCCACAAAAAACGCCCAATTTAATACATTTCACACGCTTATAGGACATGAATCACAAACAATGTGTCACCTAGGCAAAGAATGTTCAAACGGTTCAAATTTTGAAGGGTAGAGGTGTTCAATAGGTACAAGTCCTAGTTAATGTGTCTGAATCAGCTACTTGATAACTAATTGAAGTCCATAAAAGAAGATACTATCCACGAATTCTAAAGAGGTTGCAACCCTAGAATTTCCCCAATTATAGTAAGGTAATCTTAGTATTTAATTCTTGCATTCTTTTATTTATAAATCAAATTCCTTTGGCACCCTTGAATAAATAATCATAATTAGTATAATTTAGTAAAAATAATTAATCGACAAGTGATAACGCTCAAATCACTCTTCAAAACCAATTAAAATAGTGAGTGACCGTAGTCAGTAAAAACCCAACGAAGAGTCGGGGTCAAATCCCATAGGGAATGGTATATCGTAGAGAATTCCTTATGAAGAAATTTGAATTTTAATTTAGCTCATTTGTAATAGTAAGAACAATTGGGTGGATGATACCACCAACTTAATATTAAGCTTTGATAATCAACTACTGAAATTAAACTAAAAATTAGACAAAATCAAGAGTTAACAAGCAATCTAGTAGTGCAGGGATTTTAACTTGATATCACATAAGGGTAATTGTGTTGCTCTATAATATTGAACATTCATGAATATGCTAAGTCATATTCATTGACGTTAATCATCTTTCGATCTCAAAGCATCTATGCATAGAATCTCATTTCGGTCTCATATATATGCCAATCCTAAACAACCCAATACCTTACTCTATTCTCTCTTTCAAGAACATGCCAAATAGATCCGACCCATAACCTCTCTTTCAAAAAAGTTACAGACATCAAACCTAAATTTCTAGTATTGAACTAATTACCCACTCCAATCAATCTTTTTTTAGCATCAACCGGAGATCACAAGTAGAAATTAAGTTTGCAACAATAACCCTTGAGTTAACCTATGGTAATTAGACCAAATTCATGTATGAACAACAATAAACTAAAGCATATCACAATACTCGCTACATTAAATCAACACCTAACCCCATTTGAGCACCACGAGATCTTGGGGTTTTAGCCACGCATCAAAAAGTAAAGAAATTATACCTTCCATGAAATCAACCATTGGTAGCACAAAATCAAGCAATTAAGAATAAACCCACTTTGGATTCAACTCCAATTTATCAAATTCAAACTCCAAATTGTAAAACCCCAAAAGCTAAAAAATGTTCTTCGAAGTTAAGTTTTTCTTAGACTCTCTCAAAAGATCTTTCTGAACTCTCTAAAAATGGAACTCCCTTAGATTTGTATTCTTTGGGCTATTTAAGCTTTACCAAAATTGGGCTCAAAAATCCACTTTGCGACTACTTCGATAACATTAGTTGGGCTCGCCAAACCTATTCGGTAAATCACCCTTTGCTTCTCAACTCGCCTTGTGGTGCCCTAGGCTTTAGGTGTTTGAACCTCAATTGGCGAACTCGATTGAGACAGCTTTCACGTTCGCAAAATCACCGAATACCACTTTGGTTCACCTTTCGAGCATTAAATCTTTACACTACACACTATCTCCTTGGGCAATAGGCATCAGGATCGCCGTTCTCATTCGATGCATAGCCGTCTCTACTGAAGTCCGCCGACCTTCTATGATAGACACAAGTGTTATGCACTGTCAAATTGGGTGAGGTCATGCTCAGTTGGCGATCTGCCCTTAATGTTAGGTGATCAACAATGTTCACTTTGCACTTCTTTTTGTATTTTTGTCATTCTTTCAAACATCTGTCCTTGCCTTGTCCAATTGCATTCATAGCTACAAATCATCAAAATTCTATTAGAATAGGACAAAATTAGGCATCGAGGACACTAATTATTGAGCTAAATAGACCTTAAATGGGTGCAAATATGCCACTCATCAACACCCCAACTTAAACTTTTGCTTTTCCTCAAGTAAATCAAAAACACAAAGTGCTCAATAAGGGTGTCTACAACAGTACTCAATGAGAGCTAACATGCAAGCACCTAAGAAAAACTACTATCAATAACATGTTACCCTCAATCATGATTAAAAAGCTTCGAATAACCAAGAGGTCTAGGATTCGAGCCCTCTTGGGTATGAAGTCGCTTTTGTTAGGGAGCGCTTTACCCCCAATGTGGGACTTTTCGGCGTGAATCCGGATTTAGTCGGGCTCTAATATGGGTACCGGACACCGGATGGAAACCAAAACAAAAAGCTTCGAATGATGACTAACTAGTCTTAAAACATGCTCAAGCTCACTTTAGCTTCTTGTCTAATGCAAGAACATATTTCAACAAATGCATTCAAGTGCCCATACATCAAGAACGATTCCATACTCTCATAAAACAAATCAACAAAGGTATAAGAAATTAATTCAACTCTCACTTTCTCAAAAGAGAAAGACATGCAAGCTTTGTTCCATAAGTTTGCTCATATTTTCTAATCATCACACATTCTAGTTCATGCAAGATCTCTAGGGTCTTTTAGGCTTGTAATGGGCTGAAGTAAAGTTATGGTCAATTTGGATTGGTAACTTATACCCTTTTCAAAGCATTGTTGCAATCATCATCACCTCTTCTCAAGTTCTTTTCCTTCTTTTCATTTGAGAACTCAACCCTTGAGCTTGTCATTCAATTTATTTGGAATCCCCTTTTATTTCATTCACTTCTCTTTTTCATTTTCATCCGAATGATTTTTTTTATAAGGAGGGGTCCCTTCATTTGGTAACACTTTTAAAGTTGAGTCTCATTTCATCTTTCTTTTCTCTTCACTTGTCATACATTCTTGCTTCCTTTCAACACCCCAAACTTAGGCTTTTGGTCTAAGTTGGCTATTCAAACATCACAATGCTTCAAAAAAAGATTTTTGGTGAGAATGTAGGGATAATTTGATTCAAGAGACTTTCTTTTGGTTGCCAACAAATAGGTTAGGCTCAAACGGTGCCAAAATGGATTCACACCCTCGCAAGGTAGTCACAAAGGATTTATGGGAAATTTGGTTCTCTATTTCAATTGTTGTCCAATATCATGTCTTACATTCATCAAGATTCACATAATTGGACTAACAAGGCAAATTCTAGGACTCCACATGCATGATTTCAAGTAAGACCTCACCGCATATGGCACTTTGAAATACACTCATTTAGCACATCCCCAAAATATCAAAAGCATACGCGCAATGTTCATTGCAAGGCTCACATAAAAAATGCAGCTAGTCAACAAAAAATTCAAAGAGATCGCTCAAAGGTGCAACCACATCGATTTTATTCTCGCAATACCAACACTACGCATCATGCTCATCATAAGTACTATTAAAGACATCGATATTGAACACCATCGATCCTCAAATTGTTATCAATGAAAACTTCAAGCATTTTAAAATTTTAAACTCATGAGGGGTTGCAGCATCAAGAGAGAACAAAATAAAACTAAAGGAACAAGCTTTAACCCAAAATAGCACTTTAATATAAATAAAAAGTACTACTACAACTGTTCAAAACTCAAAATAATAAAAATACAATCAAAAGGGGAATATTGGCATGAAGACCCTCACCCTACCAAAAATAAAATTGTAGTGTCCTCAATGCAAGATAAACAAAAATACGGGGAGGCTGAAATAAAAGATCCCCCTTACAGGCTATGCATGTGGAGCACTCTCTTCTGGAGTCTTGGGTGGTGAAGCCTCAAGAGGGGCATCGATGCGGATCACTAGAGGTGACATGGAAGGCTCAACTAGGGCATCAGTGCCCATCTCAGTAGTGGGAGGTAAGGTGGGGTCTGTAGTGACTCCACTAGAACCAACCTCGGAAGTCTCTCGAAGATATCTCTCAAGGGTTGCCTGAAGTATGACCTCCTCGGTCTCCTGTAGCTCTGTCAGTGTCTCAACAATCCCCTACTCTTTAGCCTGCAACTCTTGTTTATCTGTCTCTTTAGCCAAGTCATCATCAACCCTCTCACTCTCATCAGATCAATAGAATAAACATGCATAGCAACCTCAGGCTGCTCACTAGAGAGAGGCACAAGACTCAACATCTCAGGTATGGGAACAGGTGCATATGGAAGGGGAACCTCACCCTAAAGCATAGAGATGTCCGTCGACTGTAATTGGACAACCTCAGCCCTTAGAGTAGCAACCTCATCTCGCATGGCGTCTAGTGCGCCAGAGCTACCCTCAGCCATCTCCTAAGACTCTAACCTAGTTGTGAGATAATCAAGTATCACGCTATGACTCTCAATGGTCCCCTCACACTTGACCACATGTTTAATCAAAGGAGCCAAGGCCTTTTTGATGGCCTGGTCAATGTGCTTGGGATGTCTGTCTCAACCTGCGCAACTCTAACATTTGCTAACCGAACAAGGTTGCCCATCTGGTAGATCATTGTCTGGGTCAAGGGGGGACGGGCAATAGGATAGGGGGAAGGCATCACAATAGTCACAACAACAGTAAAAGGAGACACAAATGCAGATACACAAGGGTAAGAAGTAGAGGAAGATGTAGAAATACATGTCTGCTGCACAAAAGGATCAGGTATGCTAGCCTCAGTTGCCCAAGTGGTGGGGTCAACCGCAAGCATAACATCTAGTGGTGACGGCTTCCTCTGAGCCGCATCGTCCCACAAGTACTCTGTCTCAATCCGTCAGATGTCCCTGGATAAAGAAGGTGTGACCCTCAAATCAGTTTTCCTCTAAAAAGGAACTTCTCCTCTCTTACATAGCTGCGTAATAATCACTGGAAAGGGAAGAAAGGTATGTTCTTCTCTGGTCCATAACAACATCTCTTCCACAATTATATCACCTACATTGATATTTTCTTTCTCAATAATAAAGCCCGCTAGCACTGTATTTGTATGTCGAAGTATTGATTCATTTTGGGACGACATCAAATTGCTGTTGATAAACCTGAACTAATATCTTGCCAGATGTTCAGGTCCTTCTTCTCAATCTTAGCATTTCAGCCATCTAAAAGGGAGAAGACTCATCGAATATCAGAGGGGCCAACCACCCCTTGGTGCATCTAGATTCTTGGTCATTTGGGTCTTATATTCATCAGCATTATTATTCGGGGTGCACAATATTGTGTTAATCTCATTGGCATGGCACTGAACCATCTTGCTCCTCACTTCGACTTCATCTATTGTCTTCCAGATAGTGCCCTTTCTCTTCTTTGGTAATGTCTTGGCATAGGCATCATAGAATTCACGTACCAACTTTGGCACATAAGGTTGTCTGCTTTAGTAAATTGCTCCAACTTGGGAAATTTGATGGCTAACTATATGGCTGGGTAATCCCTCATGACTCCGTCAGTCGAGAGTCAATGTTCCTCTAAAATAGTATGTTTTCCTTCTACCTTGAGCCTATGCAATGATCTTGGAGCTGTTATTGGGAGAACACGAGAAGCAAGATTAGGATCTTGTAGGGGCGAGACCTATTTTGAGAGGATATTCACTTGCTTGGTGGCAATGTGTTTCCTCACTTTCTTACCCCTGCTGGTAGTTGTTTGAGGGTTGGTTTATTGGCCACAAGAGGCCTCCAAAGGCTCATTTATAGATATGTCATTTTGCTTCTTTGGCGGAGGAAGAGAAGGAGGAGAAGGTTCCTTATCCGACTTAGTATCGGAGGAAACCACTTGATTACCCTTAGTTTTTTCCATTACCAATAAAGAACACATTTAAAAATAGGTTTTGTGAAGGTTAGTTGAAATTGAAAGCACATGGAATCACATTTTAGAAATATTCTAAGGCTTGTCTAACGAGAAGACAAATTACCAAATAGGATCAGTGAGCTCCGGTGAGCCTGCCAAAATGGACAGAATTAATTAACTCAGAGATCAGGCATAAAAGGCGAAGTCAATGCCAATTTGGTAGTTCACCAAGTTTGTTTCTGTGGGCTAAGACAAGTCCTCCAAAACTATCAGTGCAAAAGGGAAAGACACATGCATCAAAGGTGATGTCCTCTCCTACTCGGCGATTCACCAAATGGGTTTGGCGGATTAAGAAAAGCTCGTTGAATTGGACAATACCTAAGGCAATGCATATGCTTAAGAAGGTGATCTGGGGCTTACTCGACGATTCGTCTAACCTCCTTGGCGAGCTAAGACAAGCTCGCTGAACAGGAAGTGTTCAGCCTAGTGCCTAATTTTAACATCTAATCCAACATGCACAACAAATATTAGTTTCCCCGAACATTACAATCCACCTATATGTTTTTCTACCAATGGGTACTCAGACTTCTCTAGATATTACTAAGTATTGCACTAATTGATGATTTGCCCTTAAGAAAGTAGTCACTTTGTCTATCACTAGGCAAAATCATTCAATTGGGTCAACATTGGGCTTCTCAGACTTTACCTACATAAAATTAGGCCAAGACCCAACATATTTTTCAATTCAATTATGCAATTTAACAAACACAATCACGATTCACAGTTTTACAAGCATTTACAATTAAAATCTCATAGCACAGTTCAAATCAGACAATGCGATGCTACCCATCAAAATTAAACATAAAAAAGAAGTTGTAAGGATCAAGCCTATACCCTATATGCCTTTTAAACCCAAAAACATCAACAAGAATTCAAAAACCAACCTTAAAGCCAAAAATAGTCGAGAAAAATGAGGATCAGGGTAGGGTTGAGTATAACTCCATAAAAGTGTTCTTCTCAAACTCCGTAAGCACTCACAAGAGTCTCACAAATACTCTAAATATGCAAAGCAATAGAAAGGAATCGAAAAGGCTCTCAAATATCAAAGGTTTTGATTTTTGAATTTGAAAAGAGCTTTGGCCTTTTTATATCAAACATGTTCGACGATCGCCACTAATGTCGCTGAACGTGTTCGGTGAATCACCAGCTGGAGCTTATGCTCGTTGAACATGCCTAGACAAACACCAATCCTGAAGGCTAATTCAGTAGACCCGATGGAGTCTGTGTAGTGCACTTCGGTGAATCGCCCTTTGGAGTTCTGATCACCAATTTTGACAATACACTTTTCCATCTATTCATGCTCAAAAGACGGACAAGAATGAGTTTGGACACTGGCGCATCGCCATGTGGCTTTTGTATTACTTATGCTTTCCTTTTCAATCTTTTGACTGCTTCTCAATATGCACTCACAACTCACGTTATACAAAAGCAATAAAAACAAAATTAAAGACTTGAGTTGCCTCCCAAGAAGCACTTTATTTAACGTAATGGCACGATATAGTCATCAAATTCAACAATCATTCTTGGGGTTCTGTATGGTGTCACTGGGAAATGTTCCCTTTTACCTTGGATTAATATGACTGGGGATATGACCCAGTTGGGTCTCTAGATACTTGATAGAAACTGAGTGCGAAGTCACTATCTGGGATAAAGTGGAGAAGTCATTTTTCAAATCCTTCAACACCTTATCGAACCACTTTATTGTAGATCCTTACAAGCATGTCTTCAGTCTGGCTTTCTTCTGGCCCAGTTGATTCCTTTGGGCGTGGACGATCATGGGGAGGCAAGTATCTATCTTTTTCCATCTCCTTATCTCTCTAATTTCCACCTCGCTAGTCTTTCCAACCACCATCTCTATCTTTGTTCCAACCTTGGTTCCCATCTTTTCCTTGATAATTAGTGTGAGAACCCCTCCCCCCACTTGATTTCACAAGTATTGAACTTCCTCATTGTATAATACCTCAAATTTGGCATCATCTGGGCACTGCCCGCTGTTGATTCCAACTGTATTTACCGACTTGCTTCCACTTCCCATGACATGTTTAAACAATAAATTGATTTACGTCATCATTTTTTCCATGTTTTCTCTCTTTCATGCTCCTTCTCGACCTGCTCTTTTCTCAAACCCACTTGTAGAATATGTACTTGATCATCTCTATTGCGTCATGCTCGGTTAACCTTACTCGTATCATCGAGCAACAAAGTAGCTATACCTATCATGTCTCAAGCCTAACCCTAGACATGACCGACACTTGAGAACCATTTTTTATCCCCAAGCGAACCCTTGGACTGACTTACTATGACTCACATGACTCTACATAATACGTGAAAGCTTAAATAGATGAGCATTTGTAAAAGTCTTAAATAACTCTCTTGACATACTTAACATAAGTCATAAGTTAAACAAACATCTTGAGAAAACAATGGAAACACCTAATTCTCTCTATCTATGAATCCTTTAACAGTTCAAGATAGATATCGGGATAAGACCCACGACACCTAAAATACTACTAAAGTAGAAATAAAAATAGAGCCTTCCAAAATCAAGGAGGCCTCACTAAATACTGTTTACGAGTGTAAGGTGATCTTAACGAAATGCCCATTGATGATCCTGAACACTTGTATCTGCATCATAATAGATGCAGATCAAATGACGTCAGTACATTGAATGTACGAGTATGTAATATGACTGAGTAAAACAGGAACTGAACTAAATGAATAAAATCAATTCAACTGAATCAATGCATAAACATAAAGTGTAAACCATTTAAACTTTACAACAAGATATGCAATAAAAGCAATATGAAAAATAATATACTTTACTTGTGGGGAGTTTCTCTAACTGACAACCATTATTCGCCCACGTTGCAATGGTCATCCTATACATTGTCGGGGTATAGGATGATATGGTCCTATAACTATAGATCGATCTAATAATCCTTCACAGAGGCAGTGAGGAGTCGCATGACGAGTCAATGCTATCCTACCCTTCGTTGGCTACATAGTTTTATGGACTTTTGATTTATAAAATGCTCTAACCCAATTCAGTGTTCGATACTACTCCAAAAATAATAAACAATATCAATTATGCTCAATTGCAAAGAAATGGACTTTTACTTTACTGAAGGAGCTTTCAAAAACATAACTCATACTTAAATTTAAACATATTATTATGGACTTTTATTTCAAGCCAAGATCAATATGCATAGCAATTGAAAACTCTTATATTTTTCTGAAAATAGAGCCTTTAATCTTTTCATTTAACTCGCTTTAGTTTTGAATGCACACTTAGACACGTGATTAGGATATGTAGGGACTTTCAAAGGTGAATAGAGCTTATAGGATCTAAAAGGGAGAAGTGATCACAACTTAAAGGAACATGCATCGGATGAATCAAGGAAAGAATCAGCCTAGCGAACCTTGGCATACTACTGGCGCAAGGCGCAAGCCTCTGAACTACTGAAGTCAGGCCTTGGCGTACTGTTGGAACGTCACGTTTAGGCTTAAACTTCAGAAATAGTGTAGTGCTCGCACGTTGCTCCAGGGCCTAAACTACTAAAGTCAGGCCTTGGCCCTATCCTAGCACGCCGCCCCAGGCCCCTCCGTAGCAACCCGACGAATTTTTGTACTCAATTTAGGGTCCTAACTCTTTTAGAATGGGGAAACTCTTCTTGATTCTCAAACCCAACACGAATACATGAGGAATTCAACACAATCCCTGTGGGAAACATAACTTTTACTAAAAATTCACAACACACAAGAATTTGCAACCTCCATTGTTAAGGAATTGAAAAAATATCAAGAACTACTCAAGAATCCTTTAGATATAACGATTTCATGGATAATTAGATGTATGGCATGAGGACGAACAAGTCCAACACTGTGAGAAGCCTTACATACCTGGAAAGAACAACATTCTTGATGAAAATCAACAATTCTTGAAGAACGCTTAAAAACCTAGCTCTTTCTTCTCTTGAACTCTTCTCTTAATTTTTTAAGTGTTTAGGAATGTGAAAGCATAACTTAGCATTTTATTTGACCCTTAGTTGGTGAGGAAAAACGTGCTAGAACTAGTAGGAAAAGGAAAAGACCAAAATACCCTTTTAAAAACGGATGAGATAAGTTAAATAAAGAAGCTTCACTGAAACAGGCATAACTTTTTACTCCAAGCTCAAAATTAAGCAAACTTGGTGGTGTTGGAAAGAGTACTCAAAGACCTTAAATTTTATAGGTCATGGGCCACCTAAATATTTATGTTCTAAATGATATAGTTGTTTGAAGTTGACCCAAAACTAAAAACTGATGATGACTTATATGAATCTCTCTTTAGTTCTTTTCAAAAACTGAGGTGTTACAGTATCATCCCTTTGGGAACATTCATCCTTGAATCAGATCAAACCAAGAGCAACAAGGGAGGTAAATATCTATCCACCCAACTCAAGCACAAAACATGCAAATAGCACAAATTCAACACATCAACTTAAATAGTACTTTACTAAGAGTTAGTACCTTGGTCTGAAACTGATTCAGAAGGAAAGAGGTGTGGGTATCTCTTCTTCATATCCTCCTCAGAATCCTAAGTAGTTTCCTCAACAAATTGATTCTTCCATAAGACCTTGATTAATGCAACTTCTTTGGTTCTCAACTTGCAACCTGACGATCAAGAATCTCAATAGGCATTTCCTCATAAGATAGGTTGTACTTGATACCAATATTCTCGGTAGGTATAATAAGTGAACATCACCCAAACACTTCTTTAGCATGGATAAGTGAAATACCAGATGGAATGCTGCTAACTCTGACGGTAGCTCCAACTCCTAAGCTACGTTGCTAACTCTCTTGGATATCATGGAAGGACTAATGTACCAGGGACTAAGTTTCCCTTCTTACCAAATCTCCTAACACCCTTCATGGGTGAAACCTTCAAGTAGACCCAATTGTCAACCTCAAGTTCTAAGTCTCTCCTTCTGACATCATTATAGGATTCTTGACGACTTTGTGTTGTTTTTAGCCATTCTTAAATAATCTTCACTTTCTCCATGGCTTTTGAACCAAGTATGGCCCTATCAATTCAACTTCACCAACCTCTAACCAACCAATAGGAGATCTACATCTTCACCCATATAGATCCTCATAAGAAGCCATTTGAATACTGGAGTGATAACTATTATTGTAGGCAAACTCTATGAGAGGCAAATGGTCATCCCAATTACCTTTGTAATCCATGACACATGCCCTCAACATATCCTCTAGGGTTTGGATTGTGCGCTCTGCTTGGCCATCCATCTGAGGATGAAAAGCAGTACTGAGGTTCACCTTCGAACCCAAACCTTTCTGGAAAGACTTCTAAAACTGAGCAGTGAATTCTGCACCCCTATCTGAGATGATAGACACAGGAATAACATGACGTCGAACTATCTATTGAATGTACAACCTAGCATAATCTTCTGTTGAATTTGTGGTTTTAACAGGCAAAAATGACCTGATTTAGTCATTCGATCTACAATCACCCAAATCAAATCATGCTGCCTGCGAGATTGCGATAAGCCAGTATTGAAATCCATATTAATCATCTCCCACTTCCATTCCGGAAGGGCTATTTTCTAAGCCACATCACCGGGCCTTTGGTGTTCTACCTTGAATTTTTGGTAATTTGGGCACTTAGCAGCGAAGTTTGCAATGCACCTCTTCATGCAACTCCACCAATAGACTTATCTCAAGTCATGGTACATTTTTATGGAACCGGGATGAATCGAATACATGGAACTATGAGCTTCTGCCATTATCTTGTAACACCTCAAAAAATTCTAAGTTAAGACTCGAACCATTCTTCATTTACTTGTAGGGTCAATCGGGTGATTTTAAATTGCCCATATGTGTAAAGGATTTAGTTTTTATGTAAGATTCTACTTGGGTCAACTTCAAACAACCATATCTCTTAGAATATAAAGAGTTACGTGGCCCATAACCTATCAATTAAAGGTATTTGAATCTTTTTTCCAGCGCTACCAATTTCACAACAATTTGAGGTTTGAGTAAAAAGTTATGACCATTTTAGTAACCTGATACAGTGGTGTGGCGAATTAGCTGATGGTAAATCATTAAAAAGGGTCATTTTTGTCTTTTTACCTCTAAGAAAACCCTATACTAATTTCTTGCCTAATCAAAGACCCAAAACAATCAGATTTCATCTCTTAATCCATCATTCTCTTCTCTCTCAAACCCTAAGGCAAAATCATAAGGAAAAAATCAAAGTAGAAGACTTCATTCAAGATTCTTTCCATCTTTTTCAAGATTCTTCTTCAAGGTAAGTTTTTCTCCAATAATTTCATTCTTTCCAACTCAAATTCCTCTATAAAATTACACTAATAAAAATCATAATTCTTGGCCATAGAGATTTCAAGAAACTAATTCAAGAATCTCAAGAAAGATTTTCTTGATTGTTTAGCTTCAAGCTAGGGTTTCAAGGCTTCTAATCAAGTTCTTCTTCTAGATTCTTCAAGAACCTTGTTCTTCCAGGTATGTAATGCTATCATAGTGTTGGACTAGTTCGTCCTCACACCCTACATCTACTTTCAAATCAGTAAAAGAGAAATCTAGGATTCTAATCCCTAAATTTGTGTATTCTTGAGATAAGTTGATTTTGAGTTCGTGAGTTCTTGATTCTTTTTGAAACTCTATTCCTAATTATTGAATTGTTATATGTTATGCATTAAGATTCTTGAGTTGATTCATTCATGTCTATATTTCAACATGAAACCTATGAATTGAGTATTCTTGAGATGAGTATGTGTCCTTAAGTTCTTGCGTTCTTGAGTTTTGAGTACTGAGTTTCCATATTGCTATTAAGATCCCTGATTTGAGTCGTTCATGTCCATAATTCCGCATGAACACTATGAATTGAGTTATAAATTTTGAGAAGCTTTTTAAAGCCAACACTTGAGTTTTAAACTGAGTTTTGAGAAAGTACAGATGAGTTTTGAGAAAGAGTTTCTAAAACATGATTAGTATGACAATCGAGTACGCCATCAATGTTTAAGCAGTATGGTATCTAGATATACCAACAATGTTTATGCAGTATGACTTCCCGAGTCATCAATGATCATATTATAATATGATTTTGAAATGTTTTTCAGAAATAGTTTTCAAGTATGAGCATAAGGGGACTATGTTTTCCCAAAGGTATCAGTTTTTACATTGATAAAAGAGAAACTTTGACTTCTAAATGAGTTATGAGTTCAAAAGATATTTCAAGAGCATTAACCTCTTTTAAGAGGGTAATTTGAGCAATTATCTCAAACCAGAGGAATAGTTATGCTTTTAAACATATGAGCATGAGTTATATATATTATTGGGAGTTGAGCACCGATGGGGATGAGTTCAGGCAACTCAAAATGCTCATAAATCATGTATGCCAACATGTGTAAATGATCATACTTTTTAGATAATTCTTTATTGCTTTTAAGCATAGCTTAGCGGATCCACTTAATTGAGGATGTTCTATACCCTGGCAAGGTATAAGACAGTTCTGGCAGCGTGGGCGAGAGACTATATCATCACGTAGCTCATAGTGATGGTTGTTGGTTAGAGAATCTCCCAGTAGAGTTAAAGTGCATTTTTATATATCACTTATTATGTTGAGTTTAGATATGAGAAAGTATTTTGTAAAACTTTAAATGATTGAAATCCCTTATTTCTTTACATTCAGCTCGAGCACATTGTTATCTATTGCAGTCCTTTCTTTTAGTTATTTGTTATTCACCTATATTACATACTCGTACATTCAATGTACTGATGTCATTCAACCTACATCTTTTAATGATTCAGATACAAGTTCTTAGGATTTTCAGCAAGAGTTCGTTGAGATCATTTCGTCAGCTTTTGAGTAAGACCTTTTTGTTTTTGGAGGACTCCATTTTTTATGAGTTGTTACTAGTAGTTCTCTTGAGGAGTCGCGGGTCTTGTCTCAACACTCATCCTTGTATACATTAGAGGCTTCATAGATAGACATATTTTTTTAGAGTCTTTCAGTTTCGGATATTTTATTTAAAACTTATGTTTCATACTTAGTATATTCAACAAATTTTTGAGATTTAGTAAACTGTTTTGTAAACGTCTCTCTCAATTTGATGCTTATGTATGCTTGAGTTATTCTTCTGCTTGTAGTCAGCAAGGATGAGGGTTCGCTTGGGGACCAACAATGGTTCTTGAGTGCCGGCCACGTCCAGGGTGTCATCAACCTTTGGTACACATAATCTAGCTTGATATCTCAACACTCCATCTTCCCCTTGTTCAAAAGTCACTATCTTTTGCTTATGAACATTTGCCTTTAGTTTAAGTAAAAGAGGGTCTTTGTCTTGTTTCTCCATCACTTCCGACACTAATGATGATTCAGCCCCATTCATCACTACAACTCCACCTTCACAGGAATATAACAAAAAAACTCCCAAACGGGCAAGTCTATGAACTTCCTTAGCCACCTCTTTCTTGCATTCCTCTATACGTGCAGTACTTCCTGTGGATAACTTGCTCAAAGCATCAACAACAACATTAGTTTTACCTGGGTGATTAAGGATACTCATGTCATAATCCTTGAGCAACTCCAACCATCTCCTTTGTTTGAGATTAAGCTACTTCTGACTTAAAATATACTAGAGACTCTTATGGTCGATGAACACATCCACATGAGCACCATAGAGATAGTGACACTAGATTTTGAGTGCAAAAACCACTGCATCCAATTCAAGATCATGAGTCAGGTAGTTCCTTTTGTGAATCTTAAGTTGTCTGGAGGCATAGTCTATAACCTTACCACGCTGCATCAACACACAACTAAGTCCAACCCTAGACGCGTCGCAAGAAACAACAAAACCTTTTGTACCATCTGGTAGGGTCAATATTGGAGTAGTGCTTAACCAATTTTTTAATTCCTAAAAGCTATTCTCACAAGCTTCAGACCATTGAAACTTAGTTGTTTTCTAATTTAACTTAGTCTACAGGGACAAAATAGCTAAAAATCCCTCGATGAACCTTCTACAGTAACCAACCAATCCGAAGAAACTCATTATATGAGTTGGAGATGTAGGTCTGGGACAGTTCTGCACTACTTCAATCTTTTAAGTGTTGACTCGAATCCCCTCACCATATACAATATGGCCTAAGAACTCGACAAACTCTAGACATAACTCACACTTAGTAAAATTGGCATATAACTCTCTATCCTTGAGAGTTTGGAGGACTATTATGAGATGAATAGCATGGTCTTCCTCATTCTCCGAATATATCAGTATGTAATCAATGAACACAATAAAGAACATATCCACATATAGTTTAAATATTCTATTCATAAGATCCATGAATGTTGTAGGAGCATTGGTCAAGCCAAAGGACATCACAAGAAACTCATAATGACCATAACGGGTCTGAATGTTGTCTTTAGGATGTCACTTTATCTTACTTTCAACTAATGATAGCTAGATCTGAGGTCCATCTTAGAGAAGCAAGTGGCACCCTGAAGTTTGTCGAAAAGACCATTAATTCTCGAAAGGGGATACTTATTCTTTATGGTGACCTTGCTCAACTGGCGATAATCGATGCACATCCTAAGAGAACCATTTTTCTTTCTCACGAATAAGACCGGAGTTCCCCAAGGTGAGACACTTGGTCGGATGAAACCCTTATCAAGAAGATCTCTCAACTACTGTTTTAACTCTTTTAACTCAGTTGGAACCATTCTATATGGCGAATAGAAATAGGTTGAGTATCGAGAATGATGTATATTCCGAAGTCTATTTCCCTCTCAAGAGGGACTCCGGGAAGATCATCTAGAAATACCTCTGGAAACTCACTCACAATTGGAACTGATTGAATAAATGGTGTCTCAACACTAGAGTCGTTAACTCAGACTAAGTGATAGATGCACCCTTGAGAGACTAACTTTCTGGCCTTAAGATATGAAATGAAATGACCCTTAGGCACTGCTGAACTACTCGTCAATTTTGAAACGGGCTCATTAGGAAACTGAAACTTTACTACTCGAGTTCTACAATCAACTGAGGCATAACAAGTATGAAGCCATTCCATACCTAGAATAACATCAAAGTCCATCATATCTAGCTCAACTAAGTCATCTATGATGTCTTTGTGATTGAAAAAGATGGTACAATCATGATAGACTCTTTCTACTAGAATAGAATCACCAACTAGGGTGGAACCACTGAAAGGCTCAAAAAGTTGTTCGTGGGAAATACTGAACTTCATGGCTACATAGGGATTTACAAAAGACAAACTTGTGATAGGATCAAGCAAATCATAAACATCAAAAGTAAAGACTTTAAGCATACCCGTGACAATATCTGGTGAGTTCTCCTGATCCTAACAACTAGATATAGCATACAGATGGTTGGTACCCTCACATATTCCTGAAGTAGCTCCTCTCTGGGTATTTCTATATAGTAGAGATGCTAAAGAAGATTGGGCTTTACTGCCCCCATTACCCTGCCTGTTCTTAGGTCACTCCCTAGAAAAATGACCTGTCTTTCCACACTTGTAGCAATAATCAATACCAACATAAAATTCTCCAGGATGAAGCTTACCACATTTACCACAGAGTGGGTTGCTAGTGAACCCTTGTGCCACTCTGTCCTACGGCTGAGAACCTTGAGCCCTAAAATTTTGGGAGTTCTGGTCCCTAAAATCATTCATGTTATTTGGTGCAGGTGCACTAGATGATGATGGAGTAGGTCCAAATGACCTCTGCTGAAAGGATGATCGATTTACATTCCTGGTTTTCTGTTGGCTGGATTCATGTTTTTCTGTCTTTGCCCTCTTACTACAAAACTCTTCCATATCCTTCAACTTGTCTTCCTCAACCTGTTGCACATGACTCATTAGTCTAGATATGTCCATGTCTCCTATGAACATATCCGCCTTACCTTCCTTACTCGATAAGCGGGATTGTCCAGACATAAACAAACTCATCCTGCTCCTCATATTAGCCACCATCTCCGGAGCATTGAGGGATAGTTGAGTGAACTTGAGGCTATACTCTTGTACAACCATAGACTTCTACAGATTAAGGAACTCCCTTACCTTTGATTCCCTTAGATCTCGGGGAAAGAAGCACCCTAAGAAAACATCTTCAAACACAACCAACTCAACTATAGTGCCCCTTCGAACCTATTCTTCTTCCACTGATCAAACCATATCCTATAAAAGGTACAAGGAAATGAAAGAATGATAATTGGAAATGGATCTTAACGCTAAGTCGCAAAAGACAAAAGCTAAAAGGAGAAATGGAAGTTCAAAGTGAATAAATCCCAGTAGCATATCTTCTCTGCGTCGCAGAGAGGGAATTAATTATTTGACCTTGTGATGATATTGAGGCAGAAGACATGCATATCCTCTCCGCGTCGCCGAGAGGAGAAGTTTGACAAAAGATGAAAAAACAAAGCTCCTTAGTGTCGCGGACCTGTGTCAAAAATTTTGACTGATTTTCCCAAACTATAAATATACTCGGATCTTATTATTTTGAGGATTCCTTTTCTAGTTTTTGGAGAACGACAACTAAGGGATATTTTGTAGAGAAATTCATTATACTTTTTAGGGTTCGTTTCTTTTTTTTTCTTAGACATTAGTAGTTAAAGACCCTCATTCTGGGGTTGTGGCTACGAATGAATGTTTAGTATTGAATTTTATGGATTGAAGTTGATTATTGCCTAAATTGTTCTTTCGTTCTTGATTTATTATTTTGTGATTGGCCGCCATTGAAATAGATTCATTGTCCAAATTAAACTCGGGAGAGAACTAAGAGGATAGAACGTGGGACAAAAGGAGCATGATCTTCTCTAGAAATTAGGATTGTTTTGTATCTAGGATAGAGATATACCTAGAGACCTTGCCTGGTTACTAAACAAGAAGAAAACTTAATGCTCTGTAATTTTTTAAGTCTGTGCCCACTCAACGATGTAATTAGATTGCCAATTATGGTAGGCGATTAGAGGTCGAGAGACCATGATACATTCAACCTTGTAAATGAGAGATTTGATAACTAATTGAAGTCTATAGAAGAAGATGCTATGCATGAATTCTAAGTAGGTTACAGCCCTAGAATTTCTCCTATCATAGTAAGGTAATCTTAGTATTTAATTCTTGCATTCTTTTATTTATAAATTAAATTCTTTTGGAACTCTTGAATAAATAATCAGAATTTGTATAATTTAGTAAAAATAATTAATCAAAAAGTCCTTTGGGTTCGATAATCCGGCTCTTTTAGAGCCATTATATTACTTGTGTGATCACGTATACTTACATATGCATTTAGGACGCAACAGTTGGCAGCTGCATCCACATGCAAGGACTTGTGGCATGCAGGTGCCTAGTCTTTGTGGTAGTGACTTCACTTCCTCCTGAGTGGTATTTCTAGAGCACATGTGTCAACTTACAACACACATATCCAAGCATGGACCAAAAGCAGACTACTTCTCTCTTGATTTTCTCAGGACTTAGGTTTCTTTAATAGTCCATTTGGGGCTTAAATCCTCTACTATCTTCATTTGAAACAAATTCATGTATATAAGATAATAGAGGCATAAAATCCTTCTAAATAACATAAGATTGAAGCAATAACCCAGTGCAACAGCTAAATAAATTGGTAGATATCAACTTATCAAACTTCCAAACTTGAATTATTACTTGTCCTAAAGAAAAATATTCACTAATCATAAGATTGGCTCAAGCTTTCCAAGACAGAAGGGTTGCACACTATTATGAATCGTAATAAAACAAAAAAACAAAAGACTCAAACAAAAGCACTAACCTAGTTTGGTATACCACCACAAGCTCAAGGAAAAAAAATCACTTCAAAAACTCTTTTCAAGAGACTTCAATCTCTCATTCAAATTTGGGAAATTTTTCATTTAAAACAAGATCATAAAACATCTCGAGTCATTGACATCAACCTTCAAGATTTGAATCAAAGTTCACTACACAACTTATCGCTATTATTCTTCTCAATTGATGTCCAGACTTCACCGTTTGGTCCATGGATGTAATGACACTAATGATAATAGGCAAATGCATTCCCAATCATGCAATTCACATTGTAGGAATTATAATATACACAAATATGCTCACTCTCTTATTGAAGTTTGAGTGTACACACATAGAATTATAGACTTTTCTTTATGTAATTCGCCACTAATGTAAAGTTGCAAAGCTCATAATTACTTAGGACTTGTAGGTGACTATGTAGGTTAGGGGCAAGGAAAGAACATCATTTAGTTCAAGTGACTGAACCTCCCTAACACTATCATTAGGGAATTCAAGTACACCACTCATATCATTGAATCAACCTCACCTTATTTCTCCTTTTCACAACCCAAGTTTTCCTCTAAACATATTTGTTCTAATCATTAAGCATTGACAAAGTAAGAAGTAGCATTGCTCAATTCTTCTTTCTTTTTATCAATAGATAAATGCAATAAATTCACAAAGACAAGCATTAGGTGCTACCCCACATTTAAGTTCTTCTCCTCATGCAATCAATAATGCATACCGCCCCAAATTTAGGCTTTTGTTTATAACAACATTCCACTTTTCATTCATATTCCTGCCAAAATTAAGCTTTTAGGTTTATCTTCCTATTTATAAGCCACAACCTACTTCGACGTTTCCAATTTTCCATGGAGGAAATGGAAGAATTACGGATTTTCTAAACCTAGTAAGGGAAATCGATTCTACTCCCATTGCATTCATTAGTTGGATAAGGATGAGAATAGACGATGAGTTGAAGAACACCGTGCATTGATGGGTGTTGAGGCCCCATATTGACTATCCTGAGGTCTTTTCTTGTAGTTGGTGCAGTCATAAATCTTTAAGATAGGGTAAAAGTGTGTAACATGGTTGCCAAGGAAAAGGTTAAAGGCTCAAAGGAGTTAACTAAGGTCAATGTTAAGATGATTGATATGAAAAAAAAAATTAAAGTCACTTTCTAATTGATAATTTGGAAGAATCCACGTATATATATATAAGCTCACTGGTAGTGGGTTGTGCTGCCATCGGGGGGGAAAGATGGAGGGCATCACAGAATGAGGTGGGAGATATAATAGATTGAAAAGATTAAAAAACCTCCTTGAAATTTCATATACTTATATATATTAGGTTTTGTAATTGACTAGGTTCATTTATATAGTCTTTCTTGTGGGGAGAGTCTCCTATTTATGTTTTCCTAGTTTTCTTCTTTGTTTAGTATGGAAGAGTTGACTACTTTTTTGATTATATTTATGCTTTAAAAAAAAAAAAAAGGTCAATGTTAAGAGAAATAATTTATTTTTTGTAAAGTGACTATTCAAAGAGGGCATAAGGTCATCTTCCAAGCTAATCATCACATAGGATTATGCCCTCAATCACACCCGTGGCAAGAATCACTTGGAGTTAACATCAATTCTCAAAATCAGTTGGAACACTTTGAAAAGCTATTCTGATTTTGCACAACTCATTTGTGAATCAAAAACTAATGAAGAATGTAAAACTTATGACAAGAGAAGTGCAAAATAGACTAAAAATAACACTAAAACTTGACAATTTTCCTTAAGAAATTTGCCTCTCAATCTATTACAGGGAAATGTCATCCGGTTCAACACTAAAATAAAGAAAAGAAAATACTCTCATTGGGAAAGAATCCCAGTATAAAGAAAACCTTTGGATATTATTAAAACTAACTATTATCTACAAAGCCAAATTGAATTACACACTCATGTCTCATTGGAGAATGAGGCTTGGTGAAGGCACTAAGCGCGGTATGCAAAGCATGGGTAGTAAGACAATTGACATGTAAAACTAACCCAATACCATGATATACAAGATCAAGCCCAACGAGGGCACAAGATAAATCATACAAAAATATAGACCCAAGAAAGGCGGAATACACATCATCTAAGACATACCCGACAAAGGCCAAATAGTATTAGAAATTACAAAGTAAAGTCCGATAAGGGCTCCAAATCATCCAACTGAAATTGCACGTCCACCCCAACTAAGAAAATAAAATTGTACCCGATGCTAAATGAAATAGAAGGTAAGGTGTAAAAACACCATGTGCTCGCGACTTTGAAGCATCATCTTGCAGATCCGCTTGTGAGCTAGTTCCAGCCCCACCCTTGTAGGAGTTTGCTATAGCCAAAGATTCCAACAAAACCCTATGTGTCCACATAGATGTAGTGGAATCCTCCTTTATGTCATCATCCTAATCTTCTCCCAAACTACCTAGCAAATCATCAATCGGGCCCCTAGTCTTGCGAGTGACAACCATAGTTTCAGCTAAGAAGCTGATGTCTACAATGGCCATGGGGGCCTTACCCTTCATCTTTTTCATGTCTACCTGAACTGGAGCTACCACCCATTCAAAAATATCAACTATGGTACATAAATTTCTAATGCTATCAAATACATCCTTCATCACATTTTTAACAACCTTTTTGGATTAAGGCCCAGAGATTCTTAGCCAATTTTCTTAGCTGACTATTATTAACATAAGTCATGTTGGTCAGATTCTGGTGACCACTTAGTACAGAGGAATGAGGAGGTTGTGAGGGCCTAGGAGGCCTTAAATATGCAGAGGCATTTCCCAGCATCGCGAGAGTAGGAGCATCTAGAACATGCCTGATGGGGGAGGTCTCACTAGAGGTAACAACAATGTCACTAGTCTCATAATCAAGTAAACTATCAGATATACCCAAGTTTTGCAACCTACTCTTCTTCACCTTGGGAGCTTCTGGATCCATTTTCTTCTGAATATCAATCACACTAGTAGCAAGTCAAGGTCGGTAAAAATTGAAGTAGGTCACACTCGTTCTAGCACATAACGAGCTAATAAGCATAAAAATGGGGCATAAAAGGTGCAGACTAATGAGCTTTCATCTTAATATAGGCTGTAACTATCTCCCCAAATTTCACATACATCCCCGACATGATGGAAGCATCCAAGATGACTGGTTCAATATTAACTTTCTGATCATTCTTAGATGACATGAAACTGAAGCAAGCAAAATCAAGTCACATCTTGGGTTCAAAGCTGAGGTCTTTCCTAGGAATCTCACCACCTAAAATGGTCCACATTGGATGACCAACAACAATAATATCAACCACCCGTTAGAGTTGGTGACCCTTATAGCAATCTTCTCTGCAAAGATAATTCCTGAAGCTATCGGTGTACCCTAATAAATAGAATTTATGGCATCGAGGGTAATATTGATCTCCTTTCCCCTTACAATGATATAGGTTAAGAATGAGAACTCTTAAATCCTCAATGAGTGCTTCATCAAGTCTTGTCTCGCCTGATAGGATGCATAAAACTCTAGCACCAAGTTTAGATAGTATCCTTCAGGTGCATCCAAGAATGGTGACCGCTTTCTCTTAGAGAGCTGCTTGTTGATATTAGGGAATTCGTCCCAAGCCCAGCTAGATTAAAATCCTTCTATGGTGTGAATGACCGGCCATCCTGATATTTGATATAATAGGCTCCATACCCTCAACATAGAAATACATTCTATCGTCCTTATTGGCAGGGACATGAGTGTCCTTACTTTTACTCTTGCTCTTGCTTGTGGATGGATCCTTGTGGGTGTTACTAAGTTTCTCATATTTGAAGTCATGGCTTGCAAAAGGAAGTTAATGCTGAGAGAACATAACATAATCTTTTGTAATTTTCATTAGGAAGCAAAATAATTGAAAATGATTACAAGAAGATAAGGAATTAAAAAGAATTGGAAATTATGAAGAGGAAAGCAACATGGGGTTTACTAGCGGGTGATGAACGCTCAACTATTTACATTTTTCAGGGCATAGGCGGTTTTTTGTAAAACAAGACCCAACTTTAAAGGTTGGGGTCAAATCACGAGGATTTCCAGTTGGGATAACTCTTAAATTGACTCAACTCAAGACAACGTCTAAAATTGTACTATCAACAAGCATATACAGTGGGGGCATTTAGGAAACAACTTGAAATTATCAATATCAAGAGCAAGAGCAAGAAATCAACACAAATAGGATCTATTAAGTTTAGAAACAACTATGGGTGTACACATTTTTATGGCGTTTTGTAATGATTAATCAGAACTAAAACAATAAATATATGGATATCGTTCGTTCTAGGCTACATTTGATATTCTCTCGACCTATCAAACGTATATCCATTAGATTTTCTTGAAATCGAAGACCCTTACCAATAAAGCACCAAACATTGCCTGCATAGATAAACTATCCCTAACTCATATCATTAAATGGAAAAAAAATTAATCGGATTGCCCTATCTCTAGCTCAAATCCATAGACTAATTTCACCAAGTCCTCACTATTGAAGTGTTACCCAACTCCATTTTTCTTTCTCAAGCTAAAATGGTGTTATAGAGCTCAACCACTAATTTTGGATTAGAACTCCAAGACAATGATAGATCGATCCATGCATAACAACCAGTTTTAGGAATAATTAATCAATACCTATTGGGTGTACACCCACATCATGCACACCCCTTAGCTACTCATAATTGATGAAATAAAGACAATACACATGCAGAGGAACACCATTTCAAGTAAAATTGATTAACAAATCTGAGATCTAAAGTTTAGAAGGATGCAAACCCGATTTTCTTCCTTAGCAAGTAAATAAAAGTTCTTAGCTATTTTCTATCACTCCAAAAAATTCTTCTCTCTAGACTATTTCCAATTGGAAAGAAGATAACGGTACATAATTACACAAATTCCTATTCTATCATTGGAACCTTCCAACGAAATTACTTTATCATTCAAGTACATTTTTTGTCCTTAAGCTTCCACTCTTTAATTTACGATGGACCGGTGAAATATTGATCCATGATTGTTTAGCGCTAATTGCATCGCCACTTCAAAAATCAGTTCCTTTGTAATCACCCGTGATGGTGTCGGCGGAATGCCGATTAAGAATTGTACAATGCCAATGAGTCATCAGTGCTTAGACAAGTTTTAAATATTTAAGCCGGCGAGACGCCACTTGGTTCCTGTACTAGGATATTAGTTCCTTCGCCGGTGTCCTTTGGTGATTTTAAGCTCCAAATCCTTTAAACTTGATTTTTCCAAGAAATGCCTTCACGCAATAGAACTAGAGTGTAAAATTCCCTCAATTAGCATTACAACATAGCAATAATTCATGAATTTGAGTCTAACAAGTTCATAAAATACCACCCCATCAAACCCCAAACTTGAAATATTGTTTGTCCTTAAGCAAAAAACTCACTAAGCATAGGATTTACATTCAGACACATCCAAGATAGGATTTGCACAATAAGACTCAATAACAAAAATAAAAGAGGTTTGGATATTGTAGATCGTGATTTTTATTCCCTTGATAAAGAAGGTTTACAATGATAAATTACATGTTTTTTACATTATAGTTTAAGTTGATCGTAAGGAACCTGGTTCCTTCAGTGTATAGTTGGTGTTATGTTTATTTTCAATATTATATTACATTGCTTTTGGTAGTCATTTTGTTTCGTTGTAGCAATACCAATATACAACTTTATAGTGCTATTCCAATATTATTTTATGTAAGATTCAACATGGGATAACTTATACGAGAATTATTTTAATGGGGTTAAATACCTAAAAGAATAAAATATTTTTGTATTCATCTTTCTATTTTTTATTTACATTATAAGGTAAAGGGTAAATTGTCATATGGCATTATACACCGTATATCCTTTTTTAATTCAATGAAAAAAATATTTCTAAAAAGAACAAGCATATACACAAGGTAAAACAATATGCTTTATATCTTTGTGGATGAATCAAATGACTACTTACCTTTGCAAAGTTTACGAATTCTACTTAGAGTCTATTTGACATTGTTGTTGGAAGCACATAAACACTTATTTTGAGAAAAAAACATTTTTTAAAAAAAAAATTAGGTGTTTGGCAAACTTGTAAAACAACTTTTAAATAGAAGCAGAAGCAGTTTTTCTGTTATTAGGAAGAAGCTAAAAATTTATTCTTTTTAAAAAAAGCAAAAGCAGAAAATTATTTTTTTAAGACTAAAATATCCCTTCCTCTTATATATATATACACACCAATATATCTCTTATTAATTTATTTTTTCAATTATTTTATGTATAAATTTTCAAAATTAGAAAAAAAAGGTAACAACAATATTTTTGCAAGATTAGAAAGAAGAAAAAAAATAACTAAAGATTTCAACCCTCCAGAAAAGGTATAATCTTGATTGAAAATTTGAATATGAATATTTTAATTTAATAAAAATAAAAATTTAAGTTATTTTTTTGTAATAGATGTTTAAACTAGTTTCTCGCTATAAAATAATCTTAATATTAAAAGTACATTAATATTTGTCCTTTATCGTAATTTGACTCTCATAAGCACTTTCTGAGAAAGATTACAATTTGCTTATAAAAGAACATTTTTCAAATAAATTAGCCAAACACAAATTGGTTTTTTTTTCATAAGTACTTTTTTGAAAAGCTATTTTAAAAAAGTGATTCTAAAATTAAGCAATTTTTAGCAGCAATACCAAACAAACTCTTAGTAGGGATTTAAATAGAGAAATTTATTTTCTCAGAAAACATGTTAAATGGATATAGTAAGGAAATCTAAGGGTAACACATAAGGGAAATGACATTCTTTTTTGTAAACTTATCAAAATCTCAAGTCTCACTCTTCACATAGAAAACTGAGCTGTTAATATTACATTGCAAGAAATAAAACTAGCATATTACTTAAGGTGGAGTGTTGGGAATTCTACTCAAAATAGAGTGTTCAGGTTTGTGGTCACACTCATAGTCTAGATGAACAAAAGCACGTTCAACTTCTGAAAGTTCTTCAATCTTTATCTGAAGTGACTCTCCAATGGCATGAGCTTCTTTCAGTGGCAAGTCTTCTGGGAGCTCTATGTCAACCTGTTTGCACAACAAATACTTAGTCAATATGTTTCAACTAAATCCTTTTTGTTGGACTATACAAACGAGGCACAAATAACATTTTTTGTGTATTTTTGAATCCCCCAAACATAAGGGATGTTTTCATTTTAGTTGCAAATGTAGTTCAAAATCCCACAAAGCCATTTTGATTCTTTTGGATTCATTTCTCATGTCTAATCATTTTCATAGCTTCATTATATTATTTATTACTTGTGAGAATAGATGGCATGATTCTCTAGGAAATTAGATGTATTTAGAGGAAGATTTTCAATTTTGAAAGGTAGAGAAGTTGAAAAGTTTGATCAAAGTCAACAATCTAGGATAATGAGTGCAAATTCAAATTTCAACAGTTCGGTTATGTTCGAAAGATGATTTTTGACTTGGTTGGATGGATGGAATGGATCACAGAGTGTTTTTGAGTGATTTGAACCTTCGATTGAATTTTTGAGTTTTAAGAAAGTTGAGTTTGACCACGATCAACTTTTGGTCATGACGAACTTGGATGGTTGATTTGATGACTCTAATAGGTCGATTTGCACTATGGTTTGCATTCAGGGGTATCTTGGTTGAGTGACCTTATTGCGTTCGGAGACTTGATCCAACTTCATCTGCATTGTTACTTTATTTATGAAAGTTTAGAGATTTAGACTATTGTGTTATTATTTAAATTACTTCCACATTTATTTTATGTTTTGTATCTTCTTAAAGGGCTGGTTTACCTATCAAGGAGGGTTAGGATAGGTATCATCAAGATGTCATTTTTGAATCGTGACACTTTTTAAAGATTTTTGGCTCCGCCACTATTGATAACCATCAAGTGTTGAACCTGATTTTCATAAATAAACAGTTGTGTGTTGGTCAACTTATAATCTTACCTAAACAGTATCCTAAACTTATATATCTCTTTCCTATCCATTTTATAAATAATTAGAAATCAGGAAACCATATCCAAATAATAGTAATCTCACCTCAACAAAGTAAAGAACTCCAAAAGTGTAGGCTCTAACAGTGTCAACTCTTTTTATTTGAGGATCATGCCTTAGGACTAGATATGTAAGTTTCTGCAAAAATTCAGGAGGGGCTGATTGTCCAACTAGAGAAACTGCATAAAGGAACATTATATAAACATCAAAATTGGCTTATTGGTAATTGTATATTAGTTGAAAAGGGAATTAAAAAGAAAGAACCTGCATTTTCCAACACAGTTCCAGACCAATTTGTAATTGTATATACAGCAAGAACAATAGCACCAACAGGATCAATCCACCAATAGAATCGATCACCGAGGACAGCAGCAACCAAACCGACAATATTTGTGACTACATCAAAGTAGTGATCCTAGATATCATGGTTCCATAACATGTCAAATGATGCACAATTTTTTTAAAAAAAAACATCCTACATATGTTTACATGAAAGTATATAGGAAAAAAGACCTTTGCATATGCTCTAACTATCTTGTTCCTTGAACTTCTGCAATAAATCCACAAGACAAATTTTCCTCCAGTAGCTGTTAGCATAATTGCATATAGCCAACCCAATTGCTCCTCAGTCATCTTGTTTAAAGGTGTATCTTTTATTAATTGTTCCACAGCTTGTACTAAGACTTGAAAGCCTATGCAATCACATATAATCAATTAGTATGATAGGATCGCACCATATATAGATTATCTAAGATTTAACATCCTAGGATAGAAATAATGAAAGCTATTCAGATCAGCTTAAAATGGAAATACAAAAAAAAAAAAAAAAAACATATCTAGTGGAGGTTGGGACCTAGAAAATTATAATGGCAAAACCTCATTAAGGAATTGAACCTTCACAGAACAACTTTTGTTTCTATCATGAACTAGAAAGGTTTTTACTAGGATAAAATAAATATTGCGCTGCACATTTTTGTTGTAACTTATTTTTTGGTAAGTAACATTTTATTTACCAAAGTAAGCACTACTAATTATCAAAACCAGTATGCTTGGACAAACAACTCCAAGCTCTGCTATGCATCACAATCTAGTAACTATCTTACTGTAACATTGATAATATGGATATAGATTAAGTTGTTGCTTCCTACTTCCTAAGTTGGCTTGCTGTGATCCTCTTATGTGTACACACTGTTTTTGCCTTTCATATGTGCTAATGCCCATTGTATTTCATCATGCCATCGTAGGCCAGTTCTCGGAATCCCTTGCCATGTTAGTATCTTATTCCAAACTCCTGCAGTGAATGAGCATTCAAAGAATGGGTGGTCAATGTCTTCATCTTCCTCTTGACATAGTGGACATTTCATATAAGTAGTTATCCCCCATTTCTCCAACCTGACCTTTGTTGATAATCTTCTATCCACTACAAGATATAGTATGAATAGTCATTTAGGAGCTCCATAGTTTGCTCATACCAGCTTCCTCCACTCTACCTTTTCCATGCTTCCCCTCATCTTCTCATAGAGTAGTTTTTAATATTCAGCAATGTTTGTTCATTGTATCCGGCAGCTAGGAGATCTTTGTGTGCTTTGAGTATTCTCTACACCAGTCAAGAGGCTTGCTTGGCTTGTATGCCCCACATTACTTCTTGTCCATAGTAGTTGTGAATCCATTCCACTCATAATTTATCTTTCTTTTTGCACAGGTTCCACAGTAGTTTCCCTATTGCAGCATTGTTCCAGGTATGTACATCCTAGAAGTTCATTCCTCCACCAACCTTTGGCAAACATAGTTTCTCCAAAGCAATTAATGTTTTTTTGATGTTTCAACATTTTCAGTCCACATAAACCTCATACATATACTTTCAACAGCATGAATAATTTTCTTTGGCAAAACAAATATTTGAGCCTAGAAGATCTGAATGGAAAACAGAATAGGATAAAAACTTGGTAGTCCAGCTAGTAACTCTCCCCAGCATCTTCATTATCCATTTGATCATTGCTTCAAGAAATTTCATCTGATACAAGACTTGTTTAAGAAAACTCCATTCAAGAGAATCATAGGCTTTTTTCATATTCACCTTAACCACACACCTTGTAGAAATGTCTTTTCTACCATAGCCTTTAACTAGATCATGACTTAAGATGATATTATCATTAATTGTTCTCCTAGGAAAAATGCTGACTGATTTGGCTCAACTATAGAACTCATCACCTTCTGGAGCCTAGTTGTGATCACTTTAGGGATAATTTTATATGGTGTTGTGCAGCATGATATAGGTCTAAATTCCCAATTCTTGTAGGATTGTTCACCTTTGGAATAAGAGTTACTGTTGTACAGTTGATTGGTGGGTACCTGTCTCCAGTCTCAAAGAATAATATTACATCATTTATAATGTCCTCTCAAACTATTGACCAAGCTCTCTTAAAAAAGACTGCATTAAATCTGTCATGTCCAGGTGCCTTCATATCATTAATGTTGTGGAGTGTAGTTACCACTTCCTCCCTTGTTAGTGTTGCGGCTAGTTGTATTTGTTGCCCCCTATGGAGAATGGTTTCATTCTTCATTATAGTAGGACTCAGGTAGATTTTGAGCAGCCTGTCCCAGTAACTCCTTATAAAATGTGCTAACTTAAAATTCTATTGCCTTTCGTCTATGGAATTTGATGTCTTCTGAAAGCATGAGACTGTTAATAGTGTTTTTATTCACCCTGTTCTTCAAGTTTGCAAAGAAGTATGCAGCATTTGCATCACCTAATCTCAACTATTGCACTCTGGATTTTGTTGTATAGCACTTTCTTCAACCATACTCCATTTTTCTAGCTGCTGTTGTAGTTCTCTTTCTTGTTTGTTGTAACTTTTACAGGATCCTGCATAAGCTCTTGAATACACACTGCAACTGCCCTCTTATATCATCAACCTTATTGCTGACCCCTTTAAACTTTGTGTTGTTTAGCTGTTTGAGACTCATTTTCACCTTTTTAGCTTTTGCCATACTCCCAACAAATCTCTCCTACTTCCTTCCATCCATATATTGGTTTCACTCTATAAATGAACTTTGGGTGCTCAGCTATACAATTTAAGAACTTGAATGCCCTATGAGTACCTCTGATTGTTCTATGTAATTTCAAGCTCAAAATGGAGTGATCAGATGTTCCTGGATTCATAATAGTTACCTTCATTTGAGGTATCTTCAGCACTATTCTCCATTCGCCACATCTCTATCTATCTTGCTACAAGTGTGTCCAGTAGACCAAGTATAAGATTTACCTGTGCATTTCAGTTCTGTCATAGCATAATCATTCATAAAGTACTTGAAGTCCCTTATTTTTGCCTCCTGGATTGGTCTCCCTTTTGGTCTATCTTCACTTGTTAAAACAACATCAAAATTCCCCATGCATAACATAGGCTCCTGGCCCCTGTAACCATCCATACCAAGTCTTCCCATAACTTCCTCCTATGTTGAATAGTATGTAGCCCATAAATTACTACCAAGTAGAACACCAAGTTGGTCCTTTTTATTAGAATTCTACCATGAATAATTGATCAGATTTGTTCATAATGAAGCAGTCAATCACTTGAGGATCCCACATCAACCAGATTCTAGCTACCCTTATCAGTGTGTTCATAATTTGCTTTCCGTTCTTTCCTTTTGCTAATTTTTGAGTTACTTTCTAAGCTAACTGCTCCTTTATTTTATGCTCCAATATTGCTATTATACCTAAAAAGTTTGAATTCCTTTTACTTATTATGAAGTTCATTAATTTTCCTTGTATTCCAAGTAACCAACTTCATGTTACCAGTTCAGGATTTATACCTCCAGTGTTATCTCCTCTTCTTCCCTGATCACCATATAAACTAGTTGTGCCAAGCTTCTGAACTACTAGAGATTCAAATCTATTTCTCACTGTCATTTGATGTGGATGTACATCTGGAGACTCTGTAGCTGTTATTTTTGAGCTTACGTGTGTCCATGTCCTAACTTCCCCACTGCATACTTCCTTGTTACTTTCAGCATTGTCCTTTGTTCTTTGTAGTCACCCCTCCATTTGCTTATTTTTGTACCCCACTTATTGCAAACCTTAGGAGCTATTTTGTTTAGAGGACCCTCCTTTATGTGGCACCTAAGCTCTACTTGGATACATGTAACGCAATACTGAGGAACCCATTCATATTGCACTGTCTACCTTGAGTTTTTTTGGTAATTCCCTTGCAAAATCCATTCCCACAAGTACTCTAGCATAAGACATCCTATCCACCTTAGTATTGCATTCATCTGCATACAATGCAACTCCCAGTCCTCTACTACTCCAACAGTTCAAAGGTAAATATGGGTATTTCATCCATATGAGCACAATTTATACTTTTTAATACCTCCTTGTTAAAATCAAAATCAGCACTCCACACCTTAACAATAATTGATTTAGTAGTTTGCCCTGAGTATAACATGAACTAAGAAATAGTCATTTACTTAATTACAATGTTGTTCACCTCCAGTGCAATGTACCTTTCAATTTCTAGGGAATCTCCCACCACATACAAGATAATTGCTTGCTTCCATTCTTCTGATTCAGCTTTATTTAGCTCAATAAACTTTCCCCCATTCTTTTTTACATAGCTCAAACCCATTTCCTTAGCTGACATCCTACCCATCTCTTAGCTAGCTGGTTCATTGTTCATGTCTAGCTTCCTCTGTACATTCCCCCGTATTATTGTCGGGGTTCTGTTACCTTATATATCTCCTTCATGCTCATATCAGCATGGGATTTACTCCATGGATTTTGTATTGGCATTGTTCCATTGGTGTTAGGGGTTACGTTGGTCTGTGCAGAGGTTTAATTCGGTGTTTTGATGGAGATAGTTGCTATCTTCATTTTGTCATTTTCGATCAATGGTGCGCGCACTTTAGCAAGTCACGCTATCATGCACCACGAGACCTGATTAATTATAAGTAGTTCTGAAAAATGGTTGCTGCCTTTTTTGTTATAACTTGTTAATCTATATTTTCCATGAGTACTTGAATCATGATTGATACAAGCAATCATTCTAGATTTCTGAATTATCTTTAAAATAATTTGTATACTTGGGCTTTATTCCCTAACTAAACCACCAAAAATTCACAAAAAATATGTTATAAGAAATAAGCCAAAATACAGATATTTACCATCATTTTGTATTTTGTGGTACTTTAATAGAAAACTTTATTTTTTACATATGATAAAGTCCTTTATTCTCTTCTCCTATATCGATTTGTTATTCATGAATTGTAGACTGTAAAAATAGAGACAAAGATATAGCATGTCACATGTGTAGAAGAACATACCAAGAGTTGCCATAACAGCTGCAAAGATGATAATCCCTACAGGTTGAACTCTTAATTTTCCTATAGGGTACTTGTAAATGTTTATACTCTTCATGGATAGGTGTGTGAACCACAGAATACCACCAGCCATTAGATCAAGTAATGAATCCAACGTTGATACTGCAATTGCTAACGAACCACTTTTTACTGTACCATATATCTGCAATCGATCCAAAGTAACGATAAAAGTATAAAATATATCTTTATTTCCTCACAAAGAACATAATTGGATACAACTACTTTATGTCTCATAATTGATGATTTGATTCATCATTAGTATTAAACTTACATGTGGTATAGTTTGAGCAAGAAAAACTAGTTGTAGCTTAGGTGTATGCTTACTCTAGCTATTTGTATACGATTTATGAAAAATTCATAATAAATTACCTTGTTTGTATATTGGCAAGCGAAATATACAAACAAAGTTTTGAAAAATTCCTAAATATATAAATACAGAATTTGTATATACTTACCTATTTATATATTCGCAAGCGAAATATACAAACAGATAAAAATATACAACTGCAACCTCCATAGCAAACAAAATTATAGTTATGGAAAGCAATTATCAAACTATAGCTGTAGAGTCTTTCTTATTATGTTTGCTGAAATTTTTTCTTAAGAAATTGGCACATTTTCCAAGTGAAGGAATACAAATGAAACTTTACCTTAAAAGCAAGTAATAAGACATTTGCCCAATTAGAAATATGCATTGCTCTTTCATGTTGTATTTGCTCTAGTAGGTCTTGCTCTTCATCAATGGTATTAACTGAATCAAGTGAATCAACTTCTTCAAAGGACTTGAGAGTAGCAATTTGTCTTTCATAATATTCTTTCTCTCCTATAAAGAAAAAATTATAAGATCGTCAATAATAAAAAAAGAAACGCGACAAGGTAGCAACTTTTACATGTAACAACATTGAAGGATTTACCTTCAATTAAATCAGTGGCTTTAGACAAGTCCAAAAGAAAAGGGACTTCAGGATCAAGCCATGTCTTAACCTTTCTAGGTAATTCTGAGAAGAAATCACATCTCATAGAATTAACTGAGTTTCGACGCTTTGTTATATTGACATTTCTCAACAATGGCTCTTCCACATCCATTTTTTTTTTTCTTTTATCCAAAATCAATGTGAATTCTCACAAATCAATTTGGCATGAATTTCTCTCTCTCTTTTCTTTATATCAAGAGAGAGAAATGGATGTCAAAATTGAAACATGCAAAAATGCATGAAAAATGTGACTAAATGCCCAGATTTGTTTTTGCTCTCAAAAATTGTGGCATGCATGAAAAAAATGACATGTTTGGTTAAGCTTTTTTTCATCCTTTTTTTTTATTGGAGGGGAGAGGTTCTAAGTTCATTTTTTATATTGAAATGCATCTAATTACTTGTACATATGATTTTACACAAGGCATAAATCGCTCTTGACTTTTGCTTCAGGGCTATTACATCTCATTCATTTATGTAATGTGGTCTCTATAATTCATATGTTAGTTTGGTATAAACTTTTTGATAAGATAAATGAATGATAATCCTCACTTAATCATCACATCATTCGTACAAATTTTATTTCTTACTAAATTCTTTCAATTTTTTTTTTTAAAAAAAAAATATGATAAAATATATTTTCAAGAAATGTTTTCCATGAGAAAGTTATTCTAGAAAATATTTTTCCATCAAATTAAAATATATATATTTTTTCTTAATTTTTACAAATTTGAAAAACAAATTTGGAAGGAGATAGGATCTTCCAAAATATGGAAATAGTTTTTCAATTTGGAAGGGGTTGTTATGACTTATGCCTATCATCAGGAGTAGAAGCCTCTAATAATTTGTATATTAAATCAAAGGGCCACAAGTATTGGTCACTTGGGTTGATTTGTTAGAGGGTTGTTAACATTGATTGTCATGTCAAGGGTAGAGTTAATATCTCAAAAAGTTACTTAATTTTCAGAATTTATTTAGCAAAGTCATTAAATTTTATTGTATATCAATAAAATCATTCAACTTATGCATTTGTATCAATATAATCATTCAACTTATGCATTTGTATCAATATAATCATTCAACTAAATTTATCATTAAAAAAGCCTAACATGAAAAAATAAAATTAATCATTTTCTATGTCATATAATGTCACGACCCAAAAATGGATGTGATGCCACTTGTCTATTTCCACCAAAACAAGTCAGTTTCAACCTAACGAAACCGAAAAAATGCATAAAACAATAAAGCCAGAGCAAAATAAAGCGGATAACTTATTCATTCTATTAAAAAACCCAAAATTTGGTTGTCATGTATACAAGACACTAAATGCATAAAGTGCGGAATTTAAGAAATAAGTACAAGTCTCAATCTTTGTTTCTCAAATAGAACAAAGCTTTAAGGAAAAGGAAAAGAGGGTCCGCCGGATTGACAAGCAGCTCCCTCTCAAGTCCTCCAATGAGCCTTAGAAAGGGAGAAGAAGAACAATCACACTAAAGTGGCTCAATACCTACACAAGTGTAGAAGCAAGGAGTGAGTACCAACAACACGGTACCCAACAAGCAACCTATTAAACAAGACATCGAACTAGAAATTGAATACCCCTTACAACTCCAACCAAACCTCCTCAAACTACAATTTGCACAAAAATCAGCCCAACCTAACAGTTCTACAATACACGGCTCACAAGGCCCAATATCAGTTCAATAGTCATAACTCCACAATTAAACGAATCGAATAAGTCAATCTCATTGTCAAATAGTTCAATCACACACAACAAGTACATCAATCACAATTAGCAAACAAGTCATGTATAAGCATCAAATGCATCGAGTCAAAATAATCAATCTCTTGCCGGAACCATTTTCTATCGGCTTTATAAACACTTGTCAAAAATGACCTCATTTGGCAAAGACCTCAGCATAATAACACTTGTTGGCAAAGACCTCGCCATCATAAATCATCACAAATCTCAACACGGTGTTCAAAAATCAATGCACTCAAGCAAGATCACACCTTATGAAAGAGATAACAAATCATACAATTCAATTCCACATTCATGCTTTCAAGCATTTTATCAATCAATCAACAAGAGTCACAATACGATAATTCATATCATTGTGTCCATCACATAACACTTTTCATTTCAATCCATTTTTATTCATTTAGATATATCAAGGGGACAATTAAACAATTCACTTCATCGTCATTACTCCCAACATAAGCAACGAAGGAAGTACACAAATTCTACTAGAATGTAAGGTTTAGGAGATCACTTGCCTTACATCAAACAATAAATCAATCCAAGAGTTGAGACTTTCCCTTCCGAATCACTTTCAAAGCCACACAATCAAGTATTCACAATCAGTCATCGGAAACAACAATTCTCACATCAATTATATAGAGAAATGAGTCAATCAACTTAAAATCCAATTTCAAAAATGGAGGTTTGAATCCGGAAAATAATACTCGAAAACGATGTTTAAGGCTTTAGTAACTCATTAGTGAAGACCATATCAAAAAAGGGATCAAAACCACTTCAAAATAACCATTTTAGATCAAAACTCAAGTTCTTGCAAAACCTTGTCATTTTCCAAATCAAATCCCAAATTATGAGGTTAGAATCCATAAATAACCAAAGGAAGATGAAGGTTTAGGATCATAAAAGTTTACCCAATTGATTTAGCACAGAAAATCCTTTCAAAAATCGCCACCAAGGGTTCCCTAAGCTCAAAAATGAAAAAATGGGGCTTAAGCCCTGAAATTTGTAGGTCAAAACCCCTTTAATGTTGCAAAGCAACCACCGGTTCCCAAAAGCGAACCATAGATAAAAGGCTTCTCTTGTAAAAGTGAAGCCCTCTTTGCTTTTGTGAAGCTTGTTTAAGTGAAGAGGCTCTTGCTTATGCGAAGGTCACATAAGCGACTGGCCTTCGCAAAAGCGAAACTTGTTGACACCAGCAAACAATGGTTTGATGAGGATAACTAAGTTGGCACGCCAGAGTTGGCTGTTGGAACAACATGGTAGTGCCATACCGCACCGCAAGCGGACACACGATAGCATTTGTTGTGGTGCTTTAGGATTTGAATGTACTGTATCCAAGATCCAAACGAGCTTGCCGGGTCTCGGCTATTCGAAAAACACATATAGAAGATCACAAAATGTAACACAACAAGGGGGTCGTTAGACCGTAGCTTGCGCGAAGGAAGAAGCTAATCAATCAAAATTGAGACAGGAAGAAGAGGCGAAAAAGACTCTCAAAACATCGAAAGGACCCTCGGAATTCGTTCAGAACCCTGTATACACAAACCGCATATGCAAATAAATTATACTTGACATTCCAGACTCAATGGAACCGTCAACACACGAATCTAAGGTCTTTTTGATCCACATCTGTGAAAACCACAAGAAACTAACCCACACCTAAAAAGGCTAAAACAGGCTCGGGACCTCTCAAAAATTAACCAAGACCTCACATAGGCCTAAAATCATCCCTCGAATCTGACGAAATTCTCAAAATTCTGATCTGAGCATCTAAACCCTGAATGTTGATCAAAGTCAATCGAAAGGCAAAATTTCCACTATTTCATAACTTAGGACCTCAATTCCTCAAAAGACTCAGAATCTGAAACCAATAACTTTCATGGTGCATATTCCACATTCCGAGACTGATGGAACAACGGAATTTCATTCCGACACTCGAAACTCCAAAGGACTCCAAAAACCACGTTCTTAACAATATTAACCTTTCACTCAAAACTTACAAAATTCTCAACTTGTAAGTCCAAGTTCAAGAACAACTTTTCAAACTCAATCATAAAAGACTTTGGGTCAATCACAGGAGGGGCAAAATAGTCAATTCACAAAAAATAAAAAATGAACGACTAGGTCATTATATATAAACATGGACCATACATTGATGAGTTTTTCCTGGCAAATTTAATTAATGAAATAAATACTCTTGTGGTAATACTGTATAATATTATGTCTTGATTTAGTAAATAAAAATATGTGTTAGTGAAATAATTATTATGGTCCTCCCTTAACCACATGTCTTGAGTTCAAGTCTTGGGTGTGGAAAAATCTTTGGTAGGAATAGCTTTCCCCCGAATGAGACGTGAATTCAAATTAATTGCACTCCAATACGGGTATCAGATGCCGAATGAGAAATAAAAAAAAAAATTATGATGTTAGTGTGTATTTCATATCCTTGGGACTCTTAGTGATTTAAAACGTTTAACATTTTTAAATTAGAACTTGTATATTTATACCAACTAGTTTTTTGTATGTGCTTTGTATGTGAGTTTCGCGACAAATAAAAAACTATATACCAGAAGAATAAAGTTATTTATAAAATAACAATTTACTTAAAATAAATGTTATATCTATCTAAATGATATGAATTTCATATAGTAAGGTTAAAAAGTTATTTTGAAAAGCGTAAACCTCTTTCTTTAATATTTTTAATTCTTTACTCATATATTTATTTTATCTACCACAATTTAAGTAAAACTTGTACAAGGTAAAAGTATTATTTCCTCCGTTTCAAATTAATTGAATTGTCGAGGTGTTTCATGCCCTTTAATAAAAGAAGATTAAGACATAAATTAGGCATAACTTTTCATTTTACCCTTCTTAATTAGTGTCAAATTTATGATTAAAATAACTAAATATTAATTAAGTAACTAATTTCAATACTAACTAATGAAGGGTAGAATTGGAAGAACATTCTAAAAGTAATCTTGAAAATTGAACAATTAAATTAATTTGACAAAAAAAAAATGTCTCAACAATTCAATTAATTTGAAATGGAGGGAGTATTTTTAAAGTATTAAATGATAGGACTTCTAATATAGTAAAAATAATTGCCCCGTTGGCCTCCTTGTATGCTCCTTGAGACATTCCACAGACCACAGGCCCATCATAACTCTTCAACATATGTATAAAAGTAAAAAACTAAAGTTCAATTTACGAGCCGTCGGAGCTCATCAGCATATGCCAAGTGCATGAAATACATCCCAGAATAATACATCGGGCTCACAATACCATGTAAAACATCCCACCTCTCAAAACGCCTTAGGAACCCATAAGTTTAAAGTCAATCTTCTTTCAAATCAATATCTCATACAAAAATAGTACCTCTCATCGTAAATCCCACGTCTCCTTAGTAAAACTAGTAAAATCTAAAGTAACACATGTTAAAGCTAAAGTCCCAACAAAATGATACAATTTCTTTCTAAACTTCTGCCCCAAACAAGTAAGAATTGAAGAAAATCGGTTTCAAACTCAAAATTCTTATTTCTCAAGTGCAAATGTCATGAGCATGAATGAATGGAAACCAAAAGAAAATCGCTCACAATATATCAACATAACACAACAAATAGGGAAAAATTCCATTCATAGTACAATTGCACTAACTTGGAACTTCAGCTAGTCCAAGTCCAAGGCCTCGGGCCCAAAAACACAATAATATCATAAAGAATTCAAACATATCAAAATAACCAACAATTAAAACTAAAATCAACCAAAGCATATAAATATAATCTTAAACCACCTAAAAGTATTCTAAGGATCCTCAATCGCCACACTAAGACTAAAGCCAATCCTAAACTAGAGCTTAAAGGCTATAATTTTAGTCTAAAATCTAGAAAATGGCCAAAATATGACTAAGGATCATGAAAGCCTATAATTTCATCCTACAAACTTCCTAACGATCATGCAACTCTAAATTATATAAAACTATCTAAGTTAATGTCACACCCCAAACTCTAGGGGTGCAACTGACACCTAATTTCAAAACGTTGGCCTGAGCCGACCCTGCTAGACCTTTTACTAATGACGTATAGTAGCCACACACAACCCAAAAAACAAGTATGTCTCGGCTTAAAAATAAGACCTTGGCTAGTCAGACCCCTCTCAATAGCTCTATAAATAAAATAGCTACTCCTAATAGTTCATATAAATCAATAGCCATTTAGCACACTACTCTTTTCAGGCGTCGAGGCCATATGATGTCTAGGAAAATGTAAACATTATATGGACTATTCAAACCTCCATAATCTCTCTACAGAAGTTGAAAATAGATATATATCAAAACAATACATCAAACAACTGTCAAATTTTAGGTAACCAACAAACAAGGCCAACATGGCCAATAACGTATCCATACAACCCAACACACTATCTACAAGCCTTCAAGAGTAGTAAATATTGTTAGTGACAGGTCCTAGCCTACCTGAAATTATTTACCTTAAAAGCTAATAAACCTCATAATGCAGGCATCTCTAGAAGAAAGGGGATAGTCAACCTGCTAAAAGACAACTCTACTACTAGGGGGGTTTGTTGGAACCTGTAGGCATGAATGTAATATCCCTAGGCAATGAGGCGTCAGTAAAAAATAATTTACCGAGTATGAAAGGCAGTAGCATAACTGAGGAGGTATCATAATATACTAAAAATAATCAGGAAAGGAAGTCAAGAATAAGATAAGGGTACTGACTTGCTCCTGATCTAAACATACCAAAAATAATACTTGCCACATTAGCATGCATATATCGGAGCAACCAGCCCCCTTCAACATCTCTCATAATGTGTTCTACGCTATTGAAAACTTGAACAACAACCTAACTAAGCCCCTATAAGCTTGGCAGGTACAAAATAGCAAACAAGACAACCTTCGTAGGCCCCTAAAAGCCCAGAAGTTGTCAATTCAATCTATATACCACTATCATTAGTCCCCTATCCTCGTAAGATATCACTGCCCTCTTAGACATTAATATAGCCCCATAGGCAACATATAACCCTCTTGGGACTCAATATATCCCCGTAGGTAGCATATAGACCTTTTAGGCATTAATATAGCCCTATAAGCAACACATAGACATCTTAGGCATCAATATATCCCCATATGCAACACATAGCCCTCTTAGGCATCAACATAGACCCATAGGCAACACATATGTAATGACACTGACGGTCATTTTTGGAAATTTTTAGAAATTATCATTTTACTCCCGATGATTACCCCGAGTCATGTTTGATTAGTTTATGAATATGATTTTGAAATATGCTTCAAAAGTTGTGATTTTTGGAAAAATTTCAATTTTAGAGGTTTAAAGTTGTTAGAAAGTGATTTTTGGTAAAAAAAAACAGTCTTGAGACTCGGAATGGAATTTTGTCAGTTCCATCAACTTTTGAATGCGTAATTTGATATAGGAGCATTATATTTTTATATTTAGAGTTACTTCATGGATTTGAGGCCTTGAGTTGGGAGTTAAAGTGTTTTTAGATCAAGAGTTTACTTTGATTAACATTTAAAGTTTGGATGCTCAGATCATATTTCTAACAATTCTATTAGGTTTGGCGGATGATTTTAGGCATGGGTGAGGTCTTGGTTGAATTTTCAGAGGTTCTGAGGGCAATTTGACAATTTTGAGTTAAAGATAGTTATTATGATTTTCACGGGTTTCATGTCAAGGAAACTTACGATCTGCGTTTTGATGGTTCCATTGAGCCCAGAACATTGAGTTTAGTTGATAATTCAGGGTTCTAAACAAATCATGAGGGTCCATTCAGTGAATTTTGTGTCTTGGTGAATTGTTGTATGTTGATGTTAGGTGCCCCTTAGTTGTTCATCACGATTGTGGGGCCCTCTCCGTGATCACATGCGGTTATTTTCTTATGCATCGCAATCGGGTGGTATTTGTCACGATCGCAAGGAGATAATGTTTTATGCTTCGCAATCGCGTGGTGGGGCGTTGCGATTACGCAGCATTTGAGTTCTAATCATCATGATTAGGTGGCCCTGTGTCGCAATTGTGATGGTCAATTAATGAGTTGACCAGGATTTACTCATCGTGATCACGAGACTTTGGGTCACTATCGCGAAGAGTAAATTCAACATAGACATAATGTTTTCCCAATAGTCGGGGTTTCAATCCCATTCACTATTTTTGAACATTGAAAGCTCAGTGCAGGCAATTTTAAAGTAATTTTTCAAGATGCTTCAATAGGGTAACAATTTTCAACTCCACATCTTTATTACCCACTAACTATTTTATGATTTTGATGATTAATCATTGATTTTTATTCCAAACTTTGAAGGTTTTTACAAGAACTTAAAGGTTTATGAAAATGGTGATTTAAGATTGGTTATAACTCATTTTTTGATGTGGTTTTCACTATTGAGTTCCAAAACCTTTGGGTGACTTGATTTTACACAAATTTCTTGATTTAACCCTAGTTTCTGGGAATGGGTTATTGGGTCAATTTGGCCCCAGTTTTTAAAATCATTGATATGAGTGTTGTTGGCTTCAAATTCTTATTGTGATTCCATATTTACTTAGATTGTGTTAGTTTGGAGACCTAGCAGAGAGGGAAAGTTCAAGTATCGGGTTGATTGAGTGTTTTCTTGGGACAAGTGGACCTTTTGACTCTTTGTTAAGTGTATTGAATCTTGTATGCCATTGTAGGAGTAATGGGAAGAGGTCAAAGATTTCACATACTTTTGTGTATTGTTAAATGATAAATATGATCTAGTGATGATAATGCAGGGTAAACGAAGAATCATGTTGGAATTGTGATATGAATTGTTTTATTGAAAATATGATCATTGATATACCATGAATAGTTGAAAAGTTGTATTGACTCACCCTTAATTCTATTATGAGAGGTCAGGCCACACGCTTTATGGCAAGTTCTATAAAGAACGGTAGGACCGCACACTCCATGGTAATTTCTATTAGGAGGGGTCGGAGGGCCACACGTTTTGTGGCAGATGCATAGACTTATATGTCCCCCATAGGTCCCGAACTAAGATACAACGGGTGTGTATTATTAGGGTAGACATGCATCACTATTTGACATTGCACTTCATTTGATTCTCATCAATTGTGATTGATGATATGTCATTGTGATTGTTGAATTGTGAAAGACTATGGTGATATGATTATATGTGTTGAAGTGCAATTTGTGATGTTCGATATGTGTTTCTTTGATATGATGTAAGAACTATTAGGTTGGGCTGATTGGACTCTTGCAAGTTGTAGTTATGGAGGTTCGGATGGTGTGGTTGGAGTACTTGTGTTCAATAGTGCTTTACTTAGGGTTGTAGGTTTTCTTGCTGAGTGTCATTGTTGTTTGGTACTCACTCTGTTACTTCTACACTTGTGTAGGCTACAAGCTAGGATCATCATGATTACACTTTATTCTCTTCTACGCCTGAGGCTTATCATTGGGAGTTTGTGAGGTAGTTGTTATCATTCCGTCGGAGACGTCTTACTCTTTTATTATTTTTTTGTTTTGTTCTAGAAACACATACATTCATACTTGTATATCTTTTGAAGTCTATTGTAATACATTATAGGCTTGTATATGTGAAACTAAGTTTGGGGGTATAATGAGCTATGATTTGTTTTCCGCATTTTAATGTTATGATAGTCCTTATTTTGTTTTATATCTGCATTTACATCAGTAGTTGTATTTTAGGCCGACTTGTCTTGGTGGGATAATACATGTGCCATCATACTAGCTTTTGGATTGTGACAACATAGACCTCTTAGGCATCAACATAGCCCTGTAGATAGCACATAGACCTCTTAGGCATCAACATAGCCCTGTAGATAGCACATAGCCCTCTTAGGCATCAACATAGCCCTGTAGATAGCACATAGCCTTCTTAGGCATCAATAACCGACAAAGATCACATTCTTGCAGCTAACCATAATATCCCCAAGAACAAAAACAAATGATCGAAAGGCCTAAAGGAGATTAATATAGCTATAAGCGACCTATACAAATTATTTCTAAGTTGTATCTAAGCACATAGTCACTAATATTAGAATACGTATCCTGACTAGGGATAATCAACTCAAGCAGCAAACACATTAACTTTGGACACGAGTCCTCGACTACAATTCACTAGTCGTATCATTTCAAAGGCTTTAAGGAACATGCCAAAAAGAGAAAGAAATAACTTTCGCATACCTTTTTTTGATGATTTCAAGCGTCCTAAAGTCTTCTACCCGAACCCCCTTGATACTACAATGTGGAAGGCTCTCAATCAATACAAAAATATAACGCTTCACGACAATCAAACAAAAGATATGGATTTTCACAAATAATAATACTACATGAGGTCTAAAGTAGCTATAACCAATAAAAGAACGTTCTTACCTAGCTAAACATTCTCGTTATAGAACCATGAACAATTTATATGGGAACTACCTCGTTGTCACAACATCCATGAAGCTATGCCATAAATTTGATAGGGCAAACTATGCCAAAATGATGAGCTCGCGACGTGGGGCAACTTTCCTGAAGGTTCCAAAATAAGATCATAAGGATCTTTGGAGAATTTTAAGAAATTATTTGGATGTTCTCTATTATTATTCACTGAAGGACCGAAGAACATGAAGAAGATACAAAGTTGGGTGATTATATTAAGTTTTTGCGAACCTTGTCCCACCTCAAGTGCCTACTTGCATTATCTCACAAAACATGAATATTTCTCTATTGTAAAGTTGTATGCATAAATGGATGCCTTGGAAATTAGACTCGTAGAACTTTGATTTGATATGTTAGGGCCCCTTACTCCTTATAGATTAGTAGAAAAGCCCTGAGATATTTGACTCTAAGTTTAGAGAAATCTTTAAAACAGGACTTGTGATAACTTTTGCCTATTTTGCAACTCGGATGACTTCGAAACTTAAAATACGAGCCTTGAACAATTCAAATAAGTCAAAGCACATTAATCTTAACTTATTAGTCACTCTTATCTTGCCACGAAGGTACTAGTTAATTTAGACATTTTGAAAGGTTGGGGTGTTACATCCTTCCCCCTTAGAAATATTCACCCTCGAATGAAAAATCATAGTCACGTGGTTAAGTCCTTAGGAGTTGCCAAAATTTTGGTAGAGTCTTCTTTGTAAACATGACTACCCAGAAATTTAAAATGCAAGAAATTCCAACCTAGGCGTTTCACAGGATGACACAAATAGCTAAGCACAAAAGCTCTGCAATAACAATAGGAGTAAAATACAACAACAACAATAATAAGTAACAATATAAAGAACGAGTAGGTATCTTACCTCATTGTACTAATCTAAATTGATATATCATCACCATAGGGTTTTAAACAAGAGAGGATATCTAGATCTCATGTCATCATCAGCTTCTTGGGTCACCTCTTCCTTTATCCTGTTTATCCATAATACTTTACAAAAGCCACATCTTTGGTACTCAATCTTTAGATCTATTTATCTAATATGGCGACAGGATTTTCTTCGTAGGACAACTTTAGTGTGATGTGAACATTCACAATTAGGACAACTCGATTAGGGTCTTTTATGCATTTTTGTAGCATCGATACATGTAAGACTGGATGAATAGGTTCTACCCTCGAAGGCAACTCTAACTCATAAGACATTTGTTATACCCTTCAAAGGATCCTTTATGGACCGATAAATCTAGGACTAAGCTTACCCTTCATGCCAAATCTCATAACACCCTTCATAGGTGAGACTTTTAAAAACACCTTGTCATCAATATAGAACTCTAAATCCCATTGCATATCTGAGTATGACTTGTAGCGGCTTTGAGCTGTCAACGACTACTCTTGAATGAGCTTAATCGGCTCCATTGTTTGTTGTACTAAGTCAGGTCCAACCAATCCTGAATCACCTACCTCAAACATTCCAAAAGGGGATCTGCATTTCTACCCATACAAAGCCTCATAAGGTGTCATCCCGAGGATGGAATGATAATTGTTATTATACACGAACTTAATAAGAGGCAATTCGTCCTTCCAAGTCACAACATCCCTTGAAGTCTATCATGCATGAGTATAACATATCCTCAAGCATATGAATTGTGCGATCAACGTAGCCATGAGGGTGAAAGGTTGCACTAAGATTAACTTGTATCGCTAATCACTCAATCCTTTCTAGAAAGACTTCCCAAAGTTCGCGGTAAATTATGACCCTCTATAAGAGATGATATATATTGGGACATGATGCAACCTAACAATCTCTCTATGATAAAGCCCTACATAGTCTTCGGCTGTGAAAGTAGTCCTAACTAGTAAGAAATTGGCTGATTTTGTTAGCCTATCAACAATTACCCAAATAAAGTCAAACTTATGTCGTGGTCGGGGTAACCCTGTGATATGATCCATATTAATTGCTTTTTATTTCCACAAAAGAATGGCTATCTCCTACACTATCCCAAGGGTCTTCTGGTGCTCAACCTTCACCTATTGACAAATAGGAAACTATGACACAAACTAGCAATGTCCTTCATCATGTGCCACCAATAGATCTCCTTAATACCATGGTACATCCTTATCGAACCTAGGTTAATATAATAATGGGAATAATATGTCTCCAACGTGATTTGTTGTTAAAGTTTTGCTACGTCTAGAACACGCAATGGACCTCTATATCTGAGGACTCTATCTCTTGCTATATCAAAGGCTAAAGACTCGCGATCTTGAGCTTTGCCTTTGAGCAACTCTAAGATGGGATCCTCGTGTTGCCGTGCCTTTGCCTCTACAACTAGATAAGATGTGTCCTGAATTGTGACCCTACTATCACCTGCCTATAATAATTTGACTCCCAAGTTAGCTAACTGATGATGCTCTTGAGCTAACTCATGCCTATCAACTCCTAAATAGGATAAACTACCCATATAACTATAAATGAGGGCATCATCTACCACATTCACCTTCCATGGATGATACAAAATATCTACATCGTAGTCTTTTAGTAATTTAAGAAATCAACATTAACGCAAATTCAACTCTTTTTGCCTAGAGATATTGTAATGACCGGTCGATCATTTTGGAAAATTCATGAGTTTACCATTTTTCCCCTTCCAATATTGACCCCAAGTCTTTTATGCTTGAGTTTTGAAAATTGGTTTCAAACTTTGAGGGTTAAAGTTGACATCTTGAGTAAGTTTATGTTTTTGGAAGGCTAAGTTGCTTAAAAGTGGTTTTCGGTGTCTTTTGGAGTTTTGAGTAGCCAAATCAAATTCTGTCGATTTTATCAATCCCAGAATGTAGAATCTAATGTGTGAGAGTTACCGGTTTCAAATTCAAGGTCTCTTTGAGGATTTGAGATTCTTAGTTGTGAAATTGTGAAAATTTAGTCTTTGTGTTGACTTTGGTTAGCATTCGGGGTTAGGATACTCAGATCAAAATTTTGAGAGTTTCGTTGGATTCGGAGGATGATTTTAGGCTTAGGTGAGGTTTTATTGATTTTTGTGAGGTCCTAAGCTTGTTTTAGCCTTTTTTTCGGCGTTGACTTAGTTTCTTGTGGTTTTCACGAATGTCGTGTCGGGTCAAGGAGACCTTAGGTTCATATTTGTCAATTTCATTGAGTCTGGAACACCGAGAATAATTAGTTTGCATATATAGTTAGTGTGCATGGGGTTCCGAACAAATTTTGAGGGTCATTTCGCTACTTTGAGAGTCAATTGTGTTTGCTGGTGTTTGCAGGCCTCGCTTTTACAAAGGCCAATCGCTTAAGCGACTTTCGCAGAAGAGGGACCCTATTCTCTTAAGTGAGCTTCAGGAAATCGAAGGGGACTTCGCTTTTGCGAGAGGCACCCTTTTTATGGGGTTCGCAAAAGTCGCTTTTGCGACATCTGAGAGGGTTTATGGCTTGCAAATTTCAGGGTTTAAGCCCCATTTTCCATTTTTGAGCTTGGGAAATTCTTGGTGGTGATTTCGAAAGAATTTCTTGTGCTAAATTATTTGGGTAAACTTTCGTGATCCTAACACGAAAATTTTTATGGTGGTAGAGGCACAAGTATGACTTGGTATTGATTAAAAAATGTGTGGTCCCCACCTTTTTCATCTTATGGATCTCTCTTCCTCTCTCCTTAACTCGTCATCTTCTACATTTCTTTCATTTTAGTTTTTTTTTAATTCTTCATCAACTCCATTTTTTTCAAAAAAAAATTCTTCATCTTGTTCATTTTTTTCCTTTCACTTTTTCTTTTAAAAAACTCTTTTATGGTAAATTCCTCGAATCATTTTTTTACTCATGAATTCTATTTATCTAATTATTAATATATATCATTTATATATTTATAAAATTGATGCGTATAATTTATTTTATTTAAAATTTATTATATCAAAAATATAAAAATGAAAATGAGAAATGAATTTACAAGATAGATAGTCAATCCTTCACGACAAGATGAAATTTTAGGTAGTCAATCAACTAAGTTAACATTTAAAATTATACTTCGTCTCACAATTATATCTCAATGTTCATAGATATTCACTTAAATGAAATAATTACAAGTATGATGATTTTATTGTCCCTAACAACAATCGTTTATTTTAATTTTTTTATGTAGATTAAAATAGATATTTTTTCCTTTTTTATGGCATTGAGATTGATAGTTCTTTATATATATATATATATATATATATATATATATATATATATATATATATATATATATATATATAATCTAATGTATTGTATATTTAGTACAAGTACCAAATGCACATATATTATTTTCAAACTCAAAAAATTAAGAAGGTAAAGTGAAATTTAATTTGTAATTTGAAAACTGCATTTATTTGCTTCATATCGAATTTATGCTCATCTAGGTCTTATCTTAATTTTTCAATATTTCCTTTTCCAATATTGACATATTATTCATCTTCAAATAATATATCAATCTTATGCTATCTGCATATAATTATATAAAGTTTAGTATTTGTAGTTTAAAATGGAAGAACAAATAAAAAAATATCAGAGCTACTAGAAACTGAATTAGATATAATTACATAAAAATTAGATTATAAATTATATATATTAAATAAAGAATTTTAATAGCTTAGTTAATTGACTTGCTAGACTTTCATCTTGTAGGTGAAAGTTTAATTCATTGTCTTATAATTTCCTCCTAGTTTATTTATTTTTTTATTTATATTTCCTATATAGTTATAAAATTAGAAGTAAAATATATGCATCTAGAAGGTATGTATATACAATATAAAAAAAATTGAATTAATAAAATTTGTGATTAAAAAAGGCTGATCTAAAATATCAGAGATTAGAAGAAATAAAAAAAATGAAAGGAAAGAAATGGAGAAGAAATGGAGAAGATTAAAGGTGAGGAGTGAGGAGAGAGGAGTGAGAAAGAGAACATAAGACTAGAAAGGTATGGGCCCACATGTTTTTTAATCAATACATAATCTCTCACACCATGTCATACTTGTGCTTTTATCACCATAAAATTTTTCCCTTTAAAACTTCATTTCTCTTTGGTTATTTATGAATTTTAACATCAAAATTTGGGATTTTGATTGGTAAATGACAAGGTTTTTCAACAACTCTAGTTCTTAACTAAAATGGAGACTATGAACTGATTTTGAGTCTTTTTTCGAAATGGTTTTAACCAATGAGTTCCTAAAGCCTTGAGTAATGTTTTCAAGTATTAAAGTTCGGATTCAAACATTCTTTTGAAATCGGATTTTGAGTTGATTGACCCATTTTTCTAGAAAATTGATGTGGTATGGTTGTTTCCGTAAATTTATTATGAATACTTGCTTGTATATAGATTGTGTGGTTTTTCGAAAGTGATTCCGAAAGGGAAGACTCAATTATTAGAGTGATTAGTTGATTGGTTTAATGCAAGTGATCTCCTAAACCTTGTATTATAGTAAAATTTGTGTATTTCCTTCATTGTTTGTGTGTTGAGAGTAATGAGAATGAGGTGAAGGATTAATTTCCACTTGATAAATCTTAATGAATAAAAAGGGGTTGAAATTGAAAAGGCTATGCGATGAAGATGATGATGTGAATTGCCTTATTGTAACCCTTATTGATTGATTGATAAAATGCTTGATAGCATAAACGTGGACTTGAATTGCATGAGTTGTTCTCTCTTCCATGTGGTGTGATATTGCTTGTATGCATTGATTGTTGAACACTGTGATGAGACATGTGATGGTTATGAAGCTTAAATCATTTTCGGCCAGTGTTTATGATGTCGAGGTCATTACCGACGAGTGCTATTATACCGAGGTCATTTCCAGCAAGCGTGGTTATGCCGATGTCATTTCCAGCTAGTGATTTGATATAAAGCCAATGGGAAATAATTTTGGATAGTGCATTGTTATAAAGCAGATGGAAAATGGTTCCGGCTAGTGATATTGTGCCGATGGAAAATGATTCTGGCGAGAGATTGATTATTGTGATTTGATGCTTTTTGATGCTTATGTGTGACTTACTTGTTAATTATGATTGATACACTTGTTGTGTGTGATTGATCTACTTGGCGTTGAGATTGACTTACTTTATTCATGTTGGTTGTTGGATTGAGACTATTGAAATGTGATTATTGAACCTTGTGATCCACGTATTGTAGAACTGTTATGATGGGTTGATTTCTGTGCAGATTGTAGTTTGAGGAGGTTTGGTTAGGATTAAAGGAGTATTCGATTTCTATCTAGATGCCTTATTTATTAGGTTGGTTGATGGGTACCGTGTTGTTGGAACTCACTCCTTGCTTCTACACTTGTGTAGGTTTCGAGTCTGGACCCGTGTGTTCTCTTTCTTCTTCTTCTTCTTCTTCAAGATTTTGAGGTAGCTACTTGTCACTTCAGCGGGCCCTCTTTTTCCTTTTCTTTATACTTTGTTCTATTTGAGAAACAAGGCTGAGACTTGTAATTATTTTAAATTTCTCACTTTATGTATCTAGTGGCTTGTACACGTGATAACCAGATTTTGGGATTTTAATAAAAAGAATAAGTTTTTTGCTTTATCTTGTTCTTGTTTTATATTTCCACATTTCTTTCATTTTTATTGATTTGAGGCTGACTTGTCCTAGTGGAATAGACAAATGTCATCACGTCTATTTTTTTATCTTGACAGATATACTAAAGGCTCATATGAATTGAGGAGATGTCAACATGATTGTAGTAGCCAGATCATCAATGCATGCATAATTGCAACCAACTCTAAATCATGAGTCATATGATTCTTTTAATGCTTCCTCGACTATCTAGAAGCAGATGCAATCATCTTACCATGTTGCATCAGAATACATTCCAATCCAATACCAGAAGTATCAAAATACATTACAAAGCCCTCTAAATCCTCTAGCAAAGTTAAAATTGTTGTTAATTGATATATCGAGAGTTTTCGGTATTTTTGATATGTTTCACTTAGAGTTTGTGTGTGTCTAGGGCTATTTTGTTGTTGGAAATAATGGTTTTATGTAATTCTTGCACGAAATAAGTTCGGATGCGGTTAATGGAGATAAGAGCTGAAAATTACAGAAGTGGCCAGTGACAGAGCCAACCACGGTATTTTTGATACGTTTTACTTAGAGTTTGTGTGTGTCTTGGGCTTTTTTGTTGTTGGAAATAATGGTTTTATGTAATTCTTGCAAGAAATAAGTTCGGATGCGGTTGATGGAGATAAGAGTTGAAAATTGCAGAAGTGGCCAGTGACGGGCCATATGTGCTGCAGTGTAGATGAAGGTTCGAGGAAGTCTAACCAAGTGTAGAACCACAGAAGCATCGACGGACCATAGGTCAACCCATGGGCCGTCTTGCACATCCGTCGTTGGTGATCAGAGAAGTGAACTTCCAGTACTTGAACCACGAAGGCAAGTGATGGACCGTAGTCCAGTCCACGGACCATAGGTCCAACCGTCATCTGAAGGCCATAAAATATTGCCCAATTGTTGATCCACGGAGCGTGACCACAGACCGTAGGTTGACCCACATTCTGTAGGTCAAGTCATCCATAGAAATCGTGTCTAAGCAGTTATTTCCTTATTTTGTTTCTTAGTTGGTTTAGGATTTGTTTTCTATAAATATTAGTTGTAATTTCCGTTTTTGGGAGTTATATATTATTGTATACTTTTAGTTTTTGGTCTTTTGGAATTAACTTTGCAAACACTTAGCAATTTAATTTTCGGAAGTCAGTTTATGCAAATTTCACTTTGAATTTCAATTCAAGATTTCGGTTTTTCATCTATTCTCATTGTAAGTTCATGAATTATTTTAACCTAATTATGAATTGTGATCTCAAGCATGAATAGCTAAATCCACAACTAGGATTGTGGGAACCATGAGCCATTAACAAAGTATGAGTAATAATTAAGTAATTCTTGAATAGTGTTTATGCATGTATTGTTAATCCTTTCGTTTAGAAGTCTTTTTAACGGTTGCAAATGTTAGAACTCGCCTTATCCCTACTTGCCTTACCAAGAGGGTAATGAATGAGAAAATGATTAAACAACAGAGATTTAGTTAAGGATTTGTTGCTATCTAATAGTCTGGTATCAATTGAAGTAAGGGTGAAAACTAAACTAAATTGATAGGATGACTAATCTGGAGTGAAGGTAAGGGTTAGTAGTGCACACACCCGCATACTTACCAAGTTGCGAGGTGAAAGTTCCTGCTAGGATTACCAATCACGAAGGAATACATAACTTACCGGTCTTGCATGACAAACACTAGGATAAGATTACTATTATTAGGACTACTATGTTAAAAGCTTGTGGGGAACACGCATACCCTAGTTTCCATCTTATATTGATAACTCAAATTTTGAATCTTACGTACTTGTTACTTAATCATTCTAATTAACAATCTGTGACATATTTACAACAAACCCCTGTTACTTTTCTCGAAAATAGTTTAAGTAAAAAATGATAATTGTGAGTGGAGTTTAAGTCTAAACCATATTCCTCGTGGGATCGATCCCAACCTACATGTTGGGTTCTTTACTTCATAACGATCACTTATGCTTCATTAAGAGAGGTTTAATTTGAGTGTATCAAATTTTGGCTTCGCTGATGGGGAATACGACTTTTAGATTAAGTTTAACTACATAATTGAACTTTAGTCAAGTATTTCCTAATTTTACATTTTTTTTGTTTTTATTTTCTACAGGTTTCAACTCTAGTGTATGTCAAGTACACGGAGTCGAGGCGAACCCTTGACCCCCTACGATCCTGAATTAAGAAGAACTCTGAGGAAAATGAATAATCAAGGGGTATTCAACAATCTAATCAGAGAGGGTCTAGGAGATGGAGTTGAATTGAAGCCTCCTGAGGTTGTTAATGTTCCCGCTCAGGTTCATGGTTGAAATCTAATCGAAAATGTAGAAAGGGTGCAGAATCCACCAACACCGAGGTTTCATGATAACTACAGGGATGACTATGATACAGTTGGATCAGATGGACCTATTTTTCTCCCTCTTCTACCTCCAAGACATACATTTGTGGTGACCAGCAGTCTCCTCTTGCTGGGTTGACTTCAGAAGACCTATACGCTCACATGGCTAAATTGTCAAGTGTTTGTAAGAGTTGTGTAGGACAACCGGATGTTATAGGTTTGAGAGTATTCCCATTATCGTTGACCGGTGATGCTGCTGTGTGGTTTTTTGAGCTGTCTTATAATTTTATCTATACATGGGACCAATTGTACAAAGTGTTTGTAGCAAGATATTTTCTAGTATCCAAGAAGTTAAATTACAAGGATAAACTGAATAATTTCACAACACTACCTGGAGAGTCCATAAGCAGTTCATGGGATATGTTCATTGGGTTCATGAAGAGTGTTCTGAATCACTACATAGATGATGAGTCACTGAAGGAGTACTTCTATAGAGGCATGATGACAATGGAAGGGCCGTGTTGGATACTATTGCTGGAAGATCATATGGTGAGTGCACTTTCGAGGAGATTGCTGAAAAGCTTGAGAGGATTTCCCAAAACAACAAAGCATAGAGCACTAGAAAGGCAAATACTGGTAGGAGCACGTTCGCTGTCCAAACTGCACCAACTCAATCTAATGATGACATTCGTGAAAAGATGGCTCAAATGAGGACAAAAATTGGCTTAGTACTAAAGCATGTGAGTGGGAGTGCAGAAAAAGTGAATGCGGTAAACTATTTAACTAGAACTCTATCGCTGCTAGTTGAGGAGTGTTACTATGAGGAGGATGCGAATTTGGTTAATGATCAGACTGGGGGTTTCCGAACCAACGCCCAAGGTTCCCACTCGTATAATTAGTGCCGAGGTCAAGGAAACCAAGGTCGGAACTATGGAAACTACAACCGAGAGGGAAACTATGTTTGGGATGGGAACTACAATCATGAGAACAACTACAACCGGAATAACTATGGCAACATAAATGAGAGAGTAGGGCCCTATGTTCCACCTGGTAATAGAGAATCTGGTAATAGAGAGGGTGGTTCTAGCATGACTCACATTAAAGATATGATGCAGAAGATGATGAAGAGGTTTGATGCAATTGATGAAAATGTGCAAAAGATGCGTAATGATTTGTCTAGGATTGGTCAGAAAGTTGATGCCCATGCAGTGTCGATCAAGCAACGTAAGCAGCAATTTAGTCAGTTGTCCACTACTGTGAACCCACATCAGCCTAGAACCCTTCCTAGCAACACCATCCAAAATTCGAATAATAATGGGCATTGTATGGCAGTCACCACTTGCGGAGGAAAATAGACTATTGATTCCCCGCCATCTGAGGTTGAAAGAGTGGTAGAAAAGGATGAGGATGAGATTAAGGTTACTGAAGATCCAAAAATTGACACAGAGAAGGAAGCAGAGGTGACCCAAAAAGTTATTCATATGCCTAGACCTCCACCTCCATTCCCACATAGATTAGTGAAATAGACCAAAGAGGGAAAATATCGCAGGTTCATATCTATGTTGAAGCAACTGTTTGTAAATGTCCCATTGATAGAAGTTTTGGAGCAAATGCCTAGGTATGTTAAATTCATGAAAGACTTGGTCACCAAAAAGAGGGCTGTCAGTTTTGAGAATGATGAGAGACTGCAACATTGTAGTGCAATTGCTACTAGGTCACTTGTGCAAAAGAAAGAGGATCCTGGAGCTTTCACTATTCCTTGTACCATTGGGATTCTACACTTTGCGAAAACTTTGTGTGATTTTGGGGCCAACATTAATTTGATGCCATTGTCCATTTATAAGAAGTTGGGTTTAGGGGCTCTAAAGCCGACTGCGATGCATTTACTTATGGCTGATAGAACTGTGAAAAGGCCCATTGGAGTGATCCAAGATGTCCTTGTGAAAGTAGAGTCATTCATCTCTTCGGCGGATTTTGTGATACTTGATTGTTAGGTTAATTTTGACATCAGTAGGTCTATGAAGCATGAAAGTGATCTTATATCGATATCTATGGCAAATCATATTAAGGGGCACAACTCTGAGGTATCCATTGAGGAAAGGTTAGGGGTTGATACGCTAGCAACGGTGATGATGAATTTTGATAGTGGTGGTATTGATGAGTATGATGAGCTAGTTGCCGCACTTGATAGGTTCAATTTTCATTCCAAACCAAAAAGATTGGAATTAGATATGAAGAATTGAGACTCCCCACCTGCAAAATTGTCTGTAGATGAGCCTCCAAAACTAGAACTCAAGGCTCTACCAGCTCACTTGAGGTATGTATTCTTGGGGAAAGATAGCACGTTGCATGTGATCATTGCTACTGACTTGAGTGAAGGGCAAATAAAGGCCTTGGTATCGGTACTGAAGCGGTTTAAGAGAGATATTGGATGGACTATTGCAGACATTATTGGTATTCTTCATGGCATTTGTTCTCACAAAATTCAACTCATGTCGGACAGCAAGCCAAGTATTGAGCACCAAAGGAGACTTAATGCCCCTATGCACGAGGTTGTGAAAAAGGAGATTATTAAATGGTTGGATGTTGGAGTCATATATCCCATTGCTGATAATAGTTGGGTCTGCCCTGTTCAGTGTGTGCCAAAGAAAGAAGGGATCATTGTGGTTCCTAATGCTAAAAATGAACTTGTTCCAATGAGGCCAGTGACTGGGTGGAGAGTGTGTATAGACTACCGCAATCTAAATGCATGGATGAAGAAAGATCACTTTTCGATGCCTTTTATGGACCAGATGCTGGATCGTCTCGCTGGTAAGGGTTGGTATTGTTTTCTAGATGGGTATTCAGGCTACAATCAAATCTCCATATCTCAGGAAGATCAAGAAAAAATCACATTCACTTGTCCATATGGGACTTTCGCCTCTGAAAGAATGTCATTCGGGTTATGTAATGCTCCAACGACCTTTCAACGGTGTATGATGTCGATATTTTAAGATATGGTGGAAGACACAATTGAGGTATTTATGGATGATTTCTCTGTAGTAGGTGACTCATTTAATGGTTGTTTGATGCATCTGGCTAAGGTACTAAAACGATGTGAAGAGTGCAATCTTGTGCTCAATTGGGAAAAGTGTCACTTCATGGTAAAAGAGAGTATAGTTCTGGGTCATCGAATTTTGCAGAAAGGTATTGAGGTTGATAGAGCCAAAGTTAAGGTAATAGGAAAGCTTCCACCACCCATCTATGTCAAAGGTGTTCGGAGTTTTCTTGGGCATGCAGGTTTCTACCGGAGGTTCATAAAAGATTTCTCAAAAATTGCACACCCATTGTGCAAGCTACTCGAAAAGGAGTGTAGATTTGATTTTGATGGTGCTTATCTGAGAGCATTTGGTGAGTTGAAATTGCACACCCAATGTTGATGAGGGCGCTACTGATAGAGTTCTTATTGCTGATCTAGTAGGTTCCGAAAAATCGGACCCACCCGCTTCTTGATGGGTCATCAGTGGTTATGCACCACAAGTTTGCTTCACCCTATGTTTTACTTTTCTTTTATCTGTGCATTGAGGGCAATTGCACCATATTTGTTGGGGATGGGGTAAATGGGCTGTGAGTGATAGGGTGAAGTCTGAGTAACCCAACTCATAATCCTCCCTTGGGGTTTTCTTGCCTGTGTTCTTTTTCCCCAAGGGACTTATTTACTTTTATATTGAATCGGCATGTTTAGGATTGTATGTGTAGAAGGAAGTAGAAGAATGAAAGTATGATGGCATAAGAAGCATGAAATTGATACCTGTCCAAAATTTTAAAATGTGCTAGATCTATAGGTTCAATGAGTTGAATGTGCTGGATATTCATATGACATGATAAGGAACCGATACAATAGCGTGACTTAAGCTACAACTTGAACTAGGTAATTCAATAATCCGGTAATGAAATAATGTGCCAAGCGTGTGAGATGATTTTGTTTGTTCATGCAGTGTTTGCCAATCTAGAACTTGCCTCGTTGGTCCTGTTAAGACAATCTAGGCTAGGAATTGAGAGATGATCATAGGACCTTATTCAAATGAGTCCACTAAAGCCTAAAATGATTCAACCAAAAGAAATAAATGCTCCCTTTGATCCAAATTTTTTAGCCTAATGTAGACCACTTCTTTCAATACACCTAACTCACCTTCCCTAAAAGATTGTTTTGGCCCTCGTCCCTCCTTGGACATGTGCTCCTTAACTTAGGCCAAAAGCCTAAGTTGAGGGTGGCTAATTCAAAAAGTTACCTTAATCTTAGCCCTGGTCCGACATCGGATATTGTGCACCTCAACTCATGCAAAATACATAAGTTAAGGGTGGCTACATAAAAGAAAATCGAAAGAAAAGGGTATGAAAAGAGTTGTGTGCAAAAAAAATAAAAAAATGTGACTGAACTTAAAAGAAACAAAAACAAGAATGATAAAGATTGTTGAAAAACCAAAGAAAAAAAGGAAAAAGTGAAAAATAAGAGCGATAAAGTCAAAGTCACATATGTGCTAAAAATAATCAAGGAAAGGAGCAGAAAATAAAAAGATATCAAGAATTGGTTGAGAAAAGAAGTAAAAAGATAATGTAATGTCAAGGAGGGTAGAAAAGTCACTAAAAAGTACCCAAATGTACCCTACCTAACCCTGAGCCTATGTTACAAGCTAAGAAAGTCCTATACTGATCCTAGTGACTAGTTTGGAGAGTCTATGCAGTGAAAATAAGGGCAAGCCTATGGTATTGAGAACTGACTGTATTTGAATTCACTTCTGAGTGTGAGTGTTGAATGAATTATTGAACTTAAAATTATACTCATTGTGTGAAAAAGGATTTCTTTGAAGTGAGGGCATCGGTTACATTGTTGGAGAGTTGGTACCTTGGCGATTGTTGAAAGTGTATGTGGTGATGTCTATTGGTCTGTCTATGTCATGTGTTGATCCGTATAAGTTAGATTATTGAGTTTAAATGAAAATATTGGCATTAAGTGATGGAATTGATTGATACAACCATATGATTGCTTGAGTTTGTATGTTTGCTTCTACGTAAGTGTTGTTTAGAGTGTTAGTGTGTTGCTTGAGGACAAACAACAAGTTTAAGTTGAGGGTATTGATATACCGTAAGTTTATGGTATTTTTGATACGTTTCACTTAGAGTTTGTGTGTGTCTTGGGTTATTTTGTTGTTGGAAATAATGGTTTTATGTAATTCTTGCAAGAAATAAGTTCGGATGCGGTTGATGAAGATAAGAGCTGAAAACTGCAGAAGTGGCAAGTGACGGCCCGTAGGTGCTGCAGCATAGATGAAGGTTCAAGAAAGTTTGACCAAGTGTAGAATTGCAGAAGCATCGACGTACCGTAGGTCGACCCAAGGGACGTCCTGCACATCTGTCGTTGGTTATCACAGAAGTGAAGTTCCAGTACTTGAACCACGGAGGCAAGTGACGGACTGTAGTCTAGTCCACGGACCATAGGTCCAACCGTCGTCTGAAGGCCATAAAATATTGCCCAATTGTTGATCCACGGAGGGTGACCACAGAACATAGGTTGACCCACGGTCCGTAGGTCGAGTCGTCGACAGAAACCGCGTCTAAGCAGTTATTTCCTTATTTTGTTTCCTAGTTGGTTAGGATTTGTTTTCTATAAATATTAGTTTGTAATTTCCGTTTTTGGGAGTTAGACATTATTGTATACTTTTAGTTTTTGGTCTTTTGGAATTAACTTTTCAAACACTTAGCAATTTAATTTTTGGAAGTCGATTTATGCAAATTTCACTTTGAATTTCAATTCAAGATTTCGATTTTTCATCTATTCTCATTGTTAGTTCATGAATTATTTTAACCTAATTATGAATTGTGATCTCAAGCATGAATAGCTAAATCCACAACTAGGGTTGTGGGAACCATGAGCCATTAACAAAGTATGAGTAATAATTAAGTAATTCTTGAATAGTGTTTATGCATGCATTGTTAATCTTTTTGTTTAAAGTCTTTTTAACAATTGCAAACGTTAGAACTCGCCTTGTCCCTACGTGCCTTACCAAAGGGGTAATGAATGAGAAAATAATTAAACAACAGAGATTTAGTTAAGGATTTGTTGCTATATAATAGTCTGGTATCAATTGAAGTGAGGGTGAAAACTAAACAAAATTGATACAATGACTAATCTGGGGTGAATGTAAGGTTTAGTAATGCACACACCCGTAGACTTACCAAGTTGCGAGGTGAAAAGTTCCTACTAGGATTACCAATCACGTAGGAATACATAACTTAGTGGCCTTGCATGACACTAGGATAAGATTACTATTATTAGGACTACTGTGTTAAAAGCTTGTAGGGAACAGACATACCCTAGTTTCCATCTTATATTGATAACTCAAATTGTGAATCTTACTTACTTGTTACTTAATCATTCTAATTAACAATCTGTGACTTATTTACAACAAACCCCCCTGTTACTTTTCTCGGAAATAGTTTGACTAAAAAGAGATAATTGTGAGGTGAGTTTAAGTCTAAACTAAATTCCTCGTGGGATCGACCCCAACCTACAAGTTAGGTTCTTTACTTGATAACGATCGCTTATGCTTCTTTAAGAGAGGTGTAATTTGAGCATATCATTGATGGCAATTTGTCCTTCATCTCTTGGAAACTATGCTCCCAAGCCTCAGTCTACTGAAACTTAGCTCCTTTCTGAGCCAACTTTGCCAATGGTATTGAAAGTAAATAAAACCCTCTACTAACCTTAGGAAACTACGAACCTCTATCAAAATCGTAGGCCTGGGCCAAGTCTTCACAACCTAAATCTTCTGTGTATAAACCATAATACCAACATATGATACAATATGGCCTAAGAAAGTCACAGAGTTCAACCAGAACTCGCATTTAGTAAACTTCATATAAAGTTCCCAGTCTTGAAGAACCTGAAGGACTGCTTTACAAATGATCTGCATGCTTGATTTTGAACGCCAGTACACTAAAATATCATCAATAAATACAATCACAAATAGGACCAAATACGACTTGAATATGCTATTCATTTTGTCAATGAACAACGGTAAGACATTGGTCAATCCAAATAATATAACTAAGAACTCAAAATGTCCATATTTGATTTTAAATTATCTTCGAAATATCTTTCTCCTTAAATCGTACCTAATGGTACCCTGATCACAAATCAACTAAGTACTTATCACCATATAGCTTATCAAACAAGTCATCAATCTTTGAAAGAGGATTCTTATTCTTTACAACGGGTTCCTGCGGAAGCAACTTCACTGAAGAGAGTCAGGCTTCGTGAGAGCTGTTGTATCAGCAATTGTTACATTAGCTAATTTGGGATAAATCCCAAGTCCCGAATATACTTTTGAGATTCATCAATGGTCCTAAGAACGCAAATCATATGTGACACCTAATCGAAATGACATTCCAAACTCGACAAAATTGACAAAATAATCAACGGAGGTCATCTCATCAAAATGTCAACCAAAGTCCACACAACCAAAAAACACTGAAGACAATCAAACAGCCTAGCAATCCACACTCAACCCTTCCACTACGGGATCCTAACCAAACGTTCTACTAGACTAAAGTCAATGCTCCAGAGCTAACGGTGCCAACAAAATTCTCATTCGAGCTGTTTACTAAGAATATTGACTGAAGTCAATCATTTCAACACAAAAGCTTCCAGAAAAGGGAAAACTCACCTAAAGTTCTCCTAGCCTCCTCGAGAGACGTGCTACCCATCCCAACACATCAAAACATAGTATAGGAGCTACGGAAAGGAGCAAAACAGGCAAAGCGCATAAAGGGCCGAACAAAAATTAATCTTCTTGTTTCCCTCATTTATAATGATAATGAAATATACCTTTTAAATATCAATAATCATTGCATCAGTTGTTATATTTTACTACTAAGAAAAATGTAGACAGTATTAAGAATGAAATAAATAAGACTATTAGTAATTTGATGCAACTTTTTTTAATTTTAATATAAGGGAAATTTCAAAAAAAAATAAGAAAAAAGATAAATAGAGATCCTCGGCAAATAAGTATGTCATATCACCTTTTTCATTTTTAGCATTAGACATCCACCAAATGCATTATTTATAACATGATTCACTTAATAATGAATTAGAATCTTGCATAAGTATAAGCAAAATAAGAGTTGTAGTCAAAACTACATAAATCATAAGTCAGATTCAAGTTTTAGATTACAAAACCACTATGGAAAATATAATCAATATCTAAAGTAATAAAGAAAGAAATAACACAACCAATATATGTGGTTGTGTTGAATCCTTTCTTCAAGACTTGTGTTTTCTATCTATTATAGCGCCCAAAACGCCACAAACATATACTATGATACTAAATCTGTCAAATATTGTTTTTCCAAACGAATGAATCACCTTCTATAGATGTTTCATCAAAAAAAAATCATGAAATGCTAGTCTTGTTGGAATTAGGGCAGCTTCATCCACATTTTCGAAGTTTGATTCACATTTGCGATATTTCTACTTTTCTGTCAATCTTCACAACTGTGAGGTTGAAAGTAACATTTGGATGATAACTTTACAATTTCGAACTTATGATTTTGTCTGCAGGATTTGCTATTGCGAGCCACAATCTCAATTGCAACATTAGAGAGTTGTCTTTTCGCCAACTTTCTATCCTCAATTCTTTTTATTGCTTTTGTCCAATTTCACTTCTTATCACTCCAAATATTTTTGAAATAAGGAAATTACACACCATACCATCTTTATAATAGCAGTAAAGGGCCCAAAAATAAAAGCAAAAGGACCCAAATAAGTAGTAAAATCACCACATATTAGTATGTTAAAGCTGGATAAAATTTCATAAAATGAAAGGATTGAAATGTCAAATTGGAACAAATATGAATGTGCATTAGGCTATTCGGCAAAAATAAAAGTAGGATCCTATATAAAAATATAAAACAAAAAAATACGTAAGTTGAAAAGAAAACAAAGGCACAACTCCACAACTGCAAGGGTAGTTGAAAAGTTTGAAATGGGTAAGCCAGTGTTTGACAATAGATCTTCGAATATTTTTGATAAGCTTTTTTGGGTGAAGTTTCACCATGTGTCTGGCCATAATTTTTGAAAAAGATATTTCAGTTCTTAAAGAAATATGATTTATACTGATAAATTTTTAAGAACTACTAAAAATGCCCATAAGTTTGTATTATAAAATTATAACGAACATGTTATGTGATAAAAACTAAACTCAAAGATTGTAAGCCCCAACCTAGTTATAAACAATTTCTATGGAACATCTAATTTTTATATTTACATTACTTTTAATAAGTTCTATGGAACAATGCCACTCATACTTGAGAGTTAAATAACAATAAACACATCATAAACAGATGCATAGTAAATATGTTAAGTGAGTGACGTCATGGTATATATGTTTCTCAAGCTTGTCAAGTTGGGATAAATAAGTGGTAGTGTTTTTCTAAAATATAAAATTTAGGGCAATTTTTTTTAATAAAAGTTCCAAAAAAGGAGAATTCGATTGAAAAACTAGTTTTTTCTTGTTTTTGAGAATTTGAATTTTTGCCTAATTTTTCAAAAAAATGATAAGACATAAGTACCCCTGGACTATGATCGAAATTTCAGTGAATAACTTAACTTAACTAGGGTCCTATTACCCCCTTATCCCCCCTCCCTCGAACTCATTTTTTTCTTTGTATTTTTGTGCAACTTTTATGCTGACAGGACACCTTCAACTACCCAAGTTGGTTATGTTTGTACAGACACCCCTGCCATGTATTTTTTTTAAATCTTATTATTTTCTTTATCTGGTATTTAAATTAAGCTAATACGCATACTAATTTTTTTGCTCTGTATCTATTTTTTTTTTCCTTCATTCAGTGTTTTCAAAAACGTTTTTGGGGCGAGTCTCGGGGCAGCGCGTACCAAAAACACTCCAGGGCATAAATTAAAGACGTAGATTCATAAGGCGTGAGTCCTAAAATTTGAGGTGTAAGTCCTAAAATTTGAGGTGTAAGTCCTGGGCGTAAAAACGTACACACACTTTTTAATTTATTTTCTGAATCTTTTTTGCTTTAAATCATATTTTTTTATTGGTGTAATGATATTTCTCAAATAGTAATTATAATACTTTTTTTCTTCATTATTGATTATTAATATTTATTTCAAATAAAAATCATAAATCATTGAAAGGTTTATTTTTTCTTATTTTATTAGTAATAAAACTATAAAATTGAATATACATGAGACTACGCCCCGTAGATCCATGGGACTTACGTCCCGTGTCTTGGGGCTTACGCCTCGCCCTTTACATTATAAAATGTCTCGCCTCATGCCCCCTCCTTTTAAAACACTGCCTTCATTCATTATTTTTTCTCTTTTATTTTTCTATTGATTTTATTTACTCCTTTTATTTTCTTTGTCTTTCCTTTTGATTTGATTTCAAATTAAATTCCAAATGTCTTGTATTTAAAATAATTTAATTTTGAACGGATATCAAAATACGTGAAGAAAATCAAATAAAACATTAAAAAATAAAACGCTAAAATTAAAGGACACTTATTTTTTTAAATGCACATTTTTTTAAAAAAATAATTAAAAGTGAAAATATAAGAAACTAATGGAAGGAAAAAAGTTTAAAATGAGATAGAAATTAAAATAAATATTTTAGAGAGAAAGAAATGAAAATAATTAAATATATCTAAGTTTTAATATTAATAATTATGTGTACTAACTAAAAAGTTACCAATTTAGAAAGGATATGTGTCCAATTTGTTCACTCATCACTTGCCTTCAAGAGAATGTGTACACTACGCCAACTTTTAGGGTGCATTTATTCAATTTTAAAACAATTTAGAGGGATAATAAGACTCTAGTTAAGTTAACGTATATCACTGAAATTTCAATCATAGTTCAGAGTTACTTGTGTCTTATCCCGTCAAAAAATGACAAGTTGTTTGGCCTAATACTTTTTGCCAAGTCCCCCCTCCCCTCCCCCCCCGCCCCCCCCGCCCCCCCAAAAAAAAAATAATAATCCCCTCTGTTCACTTTATTGTTTCAATATTTTAAAAATAATTTTTTATTTTGACTTGTAATTTTAAACATATAAAAAATATATATATATATTTTTCCATATTTTATATTTAACATTTATTAGTTTTCCAAATTATTTTTTAAGATTTAGTACTAAATATTAATTAATAGGAATAGTGTGATAAAATAATTACATTAATTTATTTTTTATAATAAATATGTCAAGCCCAAATATTATTATAACAAACAAAAATGACGAAGAGAAAATATCTAAGTTGAAAAAAAGAAGAAAAGAATCCAACAAGCACAAGGGTAGTTGAAAGGGGCAAGACTTGATAGAGTAAAGATGCAAAATGTGTATGTTATAAGGTCTCCTTAATTTCTTGTAAGTTATTATAAGCCGTCAATCTCAAATCTACAGCATCTTCTTACCGATTTTTTTGCTTCTCTGTCCGAATTCTTCTTATATTCTTCCTTCCTTCTTTGTCAGCGCGCGCTAGGGTTTCTCTATTTCTCCATTCACCCACTCGTCTCTCTCTCTAAAGGTTTGCTTTTTCTTCCTCTTTCTTGATTTGATCTGCGTTATATGTTTAGTTTTTGTATATATGTGTATCTGTAGCCCCTTTTTGCTTAGTTTTGTTTCATTGCTTCCGTTACTATTTGCTTTTGCAACTTTTGCTGATTTGTATATATGTGTATCTGTTTCTGTAGTCTTTGCATTTTGCTGATTTTCATGTGTTAGTTTATTCATTCTGATTGTGCTGTAAATGGTTATGTTGAAAATTTGGGTTTCGATGCCAAGCAGCTGGTTTAAGGATAATATTTGCAACTGTTTAGAACTATTCTTTTGTGTTTTGTATTTGTTTATGTAGTAGTGTTAATCATAGTTTCTACTTTCTAGTGTCTTATTTTTTTTGGCAGGTTTTGGACTGCTGAATCTATTCTAAACAGATCTAAGTAGAGTGTTTTGAAGAAGAAGATTTCTGGTTTTTGCTGATTAGGATTTTGAACTTTGTGCATTAGGAGAGGATTATAAGGAAAGATATTTTTTTGATAATGAGGAACTCATGGGCAGATTCTGTTGAGAATGTAGCTATGGATAATGGTGGGCCTAATGTCGGTAGTGGAGCTTCTGCTTCTACAAGGAGATCATCTTATGTCCCACCACATCTTCGCAACAAACCAATGACAGCAGAACGTCTAGCTCCATCGCACGGTGGCCCACCTTCGGGTAATGACCGCTCAGGGTTTAATGGACCAACTAGTGGGCCTCGATGGGGTGGTTCTAGGCCAGATTACGGACGCCAAGGGGGTTATGGTGGCGGTGGCAGAGGAGGTGGTTGGGGTAGAGAGCGGGAAGTTAACCCGTTTGGTAATGATGCAGATGTGGACTTGGAGCAATCGTTTGATCAGGAGAATACTGGTATAAATTTTGATGCTTATGAGGATATTCCAGTGGAAACAAGTGGAGAAAACGTGCCACCTCCTGTTAATACATTTGCAGATATAGATTTAGGGGAGGCCGTTAACTTGAATATTAGGAGGTGCAAATATGTGAAGCCGACTCCTGTCCAGCGATATGCAATTCCCATCTCCTTAGCAGGACGAGATCTCATGGCCTGTGCCCAGACTGGATCTGGCAAGACAGCTGCCTTTTGTTTCCCAATTATTAGTGGAATCATGAGGGGGAATTTTCCGCAACGGCCTCATGGGTCGCGGACAGTTTTTCCCCTTGCTCTTATTCTCTCACCAACAAGAGAGCTCTCAATGCAGGTAGGTGTGGTACTGTAAAAGTTTTGTGAAATGCCACTTGACCCCTTTACCTTTTTATCCTTATAAACCTTCAAGTTTTTTAATTCCAATTTTATGCTGCACTTTGCATGTAGATACACGAGGAAGCTAAAAAATTCTCTTATCAGACTGGTGTTAGAGTGGTAGTGGCCTATGGTGGAGCCCCGATTAATCAACAGGTACCATTTTACTATCTCTCCCTCTGCCCTATTTTGTGAAGGAAAACAAATATAGATCAAGGTCGTACACATTAGTTCTTTGCATGTGATGTTGGATGGATAGGTAATTTTTTGTTGAGTGGAGGTTGGTTTCTAATTTTTTTGCTTAGTAGCTGTAGTTCTTATGAGACCTAAACAACATGCGTCCTTGAATGTCGCGAAAAATGCACATAATGAATGCAGAAGCAGCTGCTCCTATTATTATAGCTTGAAGCAAAAGAAATACAGAGTTCGACAAGCTTTCGTACCATGTGTTCTTAACAACATCGCTAAAGATAATGTCTTACTCTTGCCGGACACACAAATAGCATATTAGTTGACTCCTTAGTGCACCATTCAGTTACAACAAGTTTAATTTCCGTCTCTTACAAAATGCACAGATAGAGACCACATGAGACACATCTAATGTTGAACAGGAAAAAATGTTTCAATGTTACCAATATGAAACCTCATATATGTCTGCTTCATTATTGGTGAATGAAACCTTTCCTCTGTCTTTTTAAGGACGGGAAGTTAATATATGCCTCATTATCGTGCTGTATATTATTTAGAATTCTATCTTGCTTGGACTCTTCAAAAATGTCAGCGGGTGCGTGTCGGATTCGCCAAAAGTAGGTATTTTCGGTGAATCCGACACAGGTGCGGCATCAAAAGTGAAGAGTCCGCACAAGTCACAACTAAGTTTAGATGAGAACTTGTTCATAGCTGTATGATTTTTTCATATCTGCTCTGTTGTTGTGCATCTTGAACTGGGTTTAAAATGTAAGGCTAATGAAGTATATCTTGCAGGTCGATCTGATTGTTCGGTCACTCATCTTGTTATTTTTTCTTTGTTGGCAGTTAAAAGTCACAATAAGTGGTACTTAGTCAGAGGGGCAAAAAAAAAGTCATTTTTATGTAGATGCATTTGCTTGTAAAATTAGATCACTGTTAGTTTTTATGCCCAGTCAATGGTCAATCCATCAGATATGTCTGATTTAATGCTGATGAGCCAAAGGTTGAACAATAAAACTTTCTTATCTTCTTGTTTGGTCTGTGGGAGGTTTCTGGTTAACCAATAACATAAGAACAACTTTTGGGTAGAGGAGAAATATTTCTTGTTTTTATATAGATTTTTAAGCAGACATAAAAAGATACACCAAGGTTGTAGATACTTTAGGGAGATTGATGTTTTTTTACTTCCCTTATTTATGAATTTAATTTAATTTATGGTTTTTAGCAGGAAAGTACAACTGTATTAGATGCTAGAGTTTGTAAATTGTCTTATGGGTTTGACCAGATAGATTTTTGCTATTAATAGCACACTAAGGGCCATTTGGTAGAGTGTATTAGAAGAAATCATGCATGCATCAACTTTGTATATTAGTAGTACCTTGTTTGGTACACTTTCTATTGAGGTGTGTATTACTAATGCATGGACATCCATGGTATTGGTAATGCAATGAGTTTTAATGCATGCATTAGCACGACTAAATATCCATTTGCCCCTCAAAACCTTTTTTCATCTCTTCCACCATATTTGTGGAGGGAATCTTTGTTAATAATTTTTTTTTAAGAATTAAGCAATGCATGCTATTTTTAATATTCCAAACCTAACAAAGCATGTCTCTCCATAATTAATGCAAGTACAACTAATACAAACATTACTAATACACTCCATTTAGCATTATTCTTATACACCCTACCAAACGACTCCTAATATTTTTCTGTAACTAGAATATTGATTATTTATTTGACCTATATATATATAGGGATGGCAAAATGGGTAATTAATATGGGTACCCATTCAAATTACCCATCTTAAATAAATTGGGTACCCAACTCATTTAAAATGGATAAAAAACAAGTCAACTCATATTACCCATTTAAAAGTGGGCAGTTAAATGGATAAAATGAGTAAAAAGAGACTCATTTATAAAAGAAAGAGAAATGACATTCATATTTTTTCTTAAGGTGTAGGTGGTCGGGGTAGGGATGGGTGGGATAAGGAGAAAAATGTAATTTTTTTGAAAACAAATTTTTTTTTGGAAAGGGGTTGGGGGGGTGAAGAGTGGGTAAGAGATTTTGCTTTTGAAGCTTTTAAGATGATCCCTATGGGTAACTATGGATACCCATATTATTCATTGAGTAACTCATTTTCACCCATTTAAAATATGAGTCGAGTCGAGTAGAGTATTTTACCCATTTTTATTTAACTTGTTTTCGATCGACTTATTTTTGACTCGACCCGCTCGTTTACCACTCTTTTATATATATATACACACATCCATGAGGGTTAGGCGCTAGGGGCCAAACTTGGTGGATTATGGGTCCGCCCTCTACCTTTCTCCACTTAAATACCAAAATTTTGTTGGCGATAAGGTTCGAACCTGTGGTGTGCGCCTAACCCACTCATATGTGCTCTTACCACTATGTCAAAGCCGCAGAAGCCTTTTTCTTTCCATCTCTATACTTTCTCTTTGAAAAATACCATCCTTTGACAAACTAGTGTTTAGATTTCGTCATAGAACTAGTGTAATAAGGGAAAATGGTTTTGGGTTGCTTGTTAAGTGGGTGCCACTTTTTTTTTTTTCATGTTTTCAGCTGTATATGCAAGCATCCCCCCTCTCTCTCTCTCTCTCTTCAACTTGTAGGTTTTCAGGAAATAGGGAAAGACGGAGTGGAGCAAGTGCATCTCAATTTCTTCTTGAAATGCTTAAATACAAGTTGTTACCTAATGCAGAACGTTTTGTAAAACTACCTGCAACTCATCAATTGTTCATTGAGAACATTTTATAGTTTTTTCAATATGTCCATGTGAAAAAGCTGTTTAGTAATCGGTACCTTTGGGATCCTTTCTCTGTACAAAAGGTCTGCTAAAAAAGGGTTATATAAGAGTTCTACTAAGAAGCCTATAGACACATCAGTCTATACTCTATATATGAATTCAATTTGTGGAGTTGGTTTAATTTTGCTTAGCTCATCATTCTAGATATAATATGCAGTTGATGGTGAAAGAGGGAAACTTGTTCCACAAAAGTAGATAGTAATCTAGCCTCAAGAATTTGTCTTTGTTCAAGGAGGGACCCTCTGATCTATCAATGGGAAAGATCTCCGGGTATCCCATGATAAAGAATCCTAGAAAGATTTATCACAACTCCTGACAGTCTCATGAAGATCTATACGTACTTGACCAGGATAAATGATATTCTTCGAGATGCATTGATTTGGGTACATAGTTGCTTTTAATAAGAACTTCCCTGTTCTCATTTTTTTGGTTAGATCCTGAAATCTAGTGCAAATGCAATTGGAAGTTAAGATCTTTATTTTCTGGAGTACTTAATTACTGTTTTGAGAAAAAAAAATCTTTATTTTCTGGTACATTTGTATCTGACACGATCCATAAATATTTCTCAGTTAGCGAGTCTTTTTTTTTGTTGGGGTTTTGTTATCCTGTTATCTTCAGGAAGGTGCCCCTTGTTACCCGGATTTCCGTTTCTGAACATCCAATTTTCTTGTTACATATTTTGAAGGGAAGTTTAGAATGTTCTTCCACCTCCACCTGATGCTCTACCTTGTACTTTCAACTGAATTTCTGCTTTCAAATAAACACCATGCAATTATTTTGTTGTTGGACGTACAGTCATACACTGACATAAGGTAGAAGAGCCGAGGGGTGGGCTCATTATCTACCGAGTTTCGAATTGTGTGCCATTGGCCCTAGAGGTTTCTCCGTTATTAAAAATAGTCGTACACTGAAATTAGTTTTGGAAACTTGAACAAATCAAATCTAGTAACATTACTTTCATTTGATATGCCGGTAAAGTCAGTACCTCAATATAAGTATTCGGTTGTTTAACCATGGTGATTTCATTGTTAGATTATATATTAAGTGTAGTATTTAATCTTATCGGTTTATTGTCAGTTTAGCTCACAAATCCCTAATATTCGAGTATACAGTGGTGTTTCTGTAGATTTTTCACTTCTTAGTACACGTCTCGTATATTTTCTGCCCCTACAATATAAATAAAACATTATTTTCTTCAAGGAAAAAATGATGTGTTTTTGGCGTTATTGTTTGAACAATTGTTTGTCACATATCTGCAGCTCCGAGAGCTTGAGAGAGGAGTTGATATTCTTGTGGCAACTCCTGGAAGACTGGTCGATTTACTTGAGAGAGCAAAAGTTTCATTACAGATGATTAGATATTTAGCTCTCGATGAGGCAGATCGTATGCTGGACATGGGGTTCGAACCTCAAATCAGAAGGATAGTGGAGCAAATGGATATGCCTCCACCTGGTGAAAGACAGACTATGCTGTTCAGTGCCACATTCCCAAAAGAGATTCAGGTTTTCTTTTATTCAGTAGGGTTGTTTTCAATTCAGTGTTATTATTGTTAGTATTCTGCTACTTACAGACGCTTTCTATTGGAATGCCACATCATCTTAAACTATGGTTTGAGCTTCTACTAAATAATCCAAATATTTCTTCTTGTTACATGACAACACCTGTCTTCTTGCAATGCTGGCAAATTCGCCTTGCAAATTGTTGAGTTGGTTGTGAGTAAAATCTTCTGAGCAGTTGTAGTCTTGTTTTGTGTATGATCTCTAACCCTTTCTTTCTTCATTTGTTTTTTTGGGAATGCAGAGACTGGCATCTGATTTTCTTGCAAACTACATATTTTTGGCAGTTGGACGGGTTGGTTCTAGTACTGATTTGATTGTTCAGCGAGTTGAGTTTGTTCATGATGTTGACAAGAGAAGCCATCTTATGGATCTCCTTCATGCACAGATGGCTAATGGGGTTCATGGCAAGGTAGCATATGACTCTTGTCTCTCTCTTGCTATAGAAATTATTCTCAACTACTTTAGTCCTGTTTAAGGCACTTGGAGCAGCTTGACTGAGTGGGGAAGAAATCTGGACTTCTAATCCCAGGAACATAGCAAAGAATTAAGAATGTTCGCTAGCTACTTGTTTTGGTCTATAAAGTCACCTAGCTTAAGTCTTCTCTTGCCTGATCACTATTAGCTGCTCATTCTGTCCATGATTGGTTTTGTTTGTTTATTTACCTGCTATATATAGATATGAATGCTGAATTTCCTAGATTGGAGTCTACTTAGATTTTCATTCTGCCTGAGTTCTTACTTTAATTGACTGGCTTTCCTCTTAAAATTCTTCAGAACAACATGACTGCATCCTCCTCCCCGTTTGCTGCTTTGTGTAACAATGATTTTGTTGCATTAGGCCTATAAAGTTAATACATGATAGCACAATGCGGTGTCTTAAGTTTTTGTTTAAATCAACTGGCAATCTTATTAACTGCATTATATTGTTTTCTGCAGCATAATCTAACTTTGGTATTTGTCGAAACAAAGAAGGGTGCTGATGCATTGGAGCATTGGCTGTGTATTAATGGATTTCCTGCAACTGCCATTCATGGTGATAGGACTCAGCAGGTATGTGAGACTGGGTATCGATAGAGATAGATCAAATCAATTTGATCTTCAAACATGACCATGTACACTGTTCTGTGCTTCTGTTACAATGTGATTAAATGGCACCACTCCTTTTTTTTTTTTTGTTTGAGACGTGGCAAGTGCATTAATAATATGACACCAAGGAGGTGCTGCCAAAATATTTACGAGATACCATCAGAATATTCCTTCCTATTCTTAAAGTGATTGAACGAGTTCTTTCACTGCTTCAGCATCATTTACGAAAATTCTCTTTACACCAAAAATGAAACAAAAGCAAATGGTTCATCTAGATCTTCTGAATGAAGTTCCCTTTATCTTCAAAGCACCTAGCATTTCACTCCCAAACTGTCCATCATCTTGCTATCAATATTTGCATCACATGCTGAGGAGAAGGGGCATGTGTGCATGTAGCATGTACCTGATACTTGTATATTCAGTCCGGTTTTTGTGTTTCACCAACTATTACTTGCACTATTTTGCAGCTCATCATAGTCAACATTACCTGTGGGTTTATTGTTTACAGGAAAGGGAGCAAGCGCTGAGAACATTCAAGAGAGGAGATACCCCAATTTTAGTTGCGACGGATGTGGCTGCTCGAGGCCTTGATATCCCTCATGTTTCTCATGTTATAAACTTTGACCTTCCTAATGACATTGATGATTATGTGCACCGTATAGGCAGGACAGGTCGTGCAGGCAAGACAGGATTAGCAACTGCTTTCTTTAATGATGGTAACCTTTCCATGGCCAAACCGCTAGCTGACTTGATGCAAGAAGCTAATCAGGATGTACCTGAATGGTTGACTCGTTATGCTAGCCGTTCATCATTCGGAGGAGGCAGAAACAGGCGGGCTGGCGGAGGGCGTTTTGGTGGGCGTGACTTCAGGAGGGATTCGTCATACAATAGAAGTGGAGGTGGAGGTGGTATGAATTACTATGATGGAGGTAATAGTAGTGGTGGTTATGGCAATTATAGTGGGGGATATGGTCCTGGAGTAACTAGTGCTTGGGACTAGCTTCCTCAAAACTTATAATACCTATACTTTCCTGCAGTTGTATATTACTTATCAACAAATTTGGATTATGATATTTTGGCAAGTGGGAAACAGGGTTGAGTTCTTGTTGTTTTGTGGTCCTATAGGGGACAACTGCAAGATTGTTATGGTAGTTAGATTGGCAATTGGAGACCACCAGCAGACAGCTTTTTTCCAACAGTTCAATGATGCCTTTGTTTAATATAATATTATTTCGCGACTTAACCTTTGTTTATTTTTTATTTTTTTTGAAATGCATATGAATAGTAAATATTGCAAACCACAAGGGGAGGTTAGTATTTCAAGGTCTCACCTGCATTGTGCATCCTCTGATTTAGTAATATTGCAAACCATTAGAGTGGTTAATGTTATGAGGTGTCACCTTTGTTGTGGATCCTGATTTAGTAATATTGCAAACCACAGGGGAGGTTAATGGTATGAGACCTTATTTTCACTGTGCATCCTAAATTAGTATTAATGTTATGAGGGCTTCACTTGCATTAATGTTATGAGGCTTCAATTGCATTTTAAAAATGTTACCATAATACACATTGAAGAACACATTAACCTCCCTTTCATAGCTCATGAATCGCTAGCGTCATAGATGGAGATGGTCTTCATCATTCGTGAAGTTTGAAAGTGATGAGAGTTGAATCTGGCAATTATTTTAACTTCAATATCTATTATTCATTGAATCTTCATTCCCAGTTTCTATTATTTTCTACTAATTTTTCTTTAGGCGGGAAGAGGGGAGGAAAAAAAAAAACCTTTAATGAAAGATTAAATTTGTTTTGCTTAACCACAAAGTATAGTTATTTCTTGATTAATGCTCTTTGGAATTTCCTTTCACATATTACCCTTATATATATAAAACAACAATGTTAGGATGAACACAACACAATTTCGTCCTTTCTTGCCTGATTTAATTGGCTATTAAACACATAGAAGCAACATTTATATAGGCGTGTTTGAACATTATAACTTCAAAAGGTGCCAATGCTATTCGAAGGTCTCGCTGGAACCAACCTAAAATTAGTCTCTTTCAACATCAAAACTGATGAGTACTTTATATCTTGAAAAATCATAAAGTACTTTCTGATTTTGCAAGATACAAAGTTGAGAAGTATTACATATTTTGATACATGTAACAAGTGAGATTTTGCTCCTATATTTTTTTCTTGGTACGAATTGGAGTAGGTAGTTGCATCCTATATGTTCTATGAATTTGTAAAGACTTTGTCTTTTCAAGTTCTAATTGATGTTACTGAAGAATAAACTTGGGGGGAGAAAACTATATAATGTTATTTGATGCAAAGATGTATATATAAGTAGATCTTAATTTTGAGTTCTTCATGTATAATTTAACGACTTATGATACTCCATTTTGATAACATTATAGATCATATATATCCCGCAGATTCAAATCAGACATTGTGACAATCAAGAGATTGTTCAAACATTTAAATTAATGAACTCTAAGTTCCTTTCTGATCAACTATAGAAAGAAAGGGGCAAAAATTTTAAAATGTATCTGGTACTTCTTCTATCAAATTAGTACTACAGTTTTTGTTGATTAGTTTTATACTATGTTTTGAGTATGTAGAATATGATGAGCAATATATTCTTTTAATTTATAAATATCCTAACGGGTCCAACAATTTTCAGGAGTTTACTCTACGTTATTGCTGTGACATAGAAGATAAACGAGTCATCAAGTCTCACTTACAGTTCACTTCATATTGTTCAGAAAAATTTTGGTATGATTTATTTATCCTTATATATAAGCTAACAATGTTAGGACGAACACAACATATAATATATTTTTGCCCTTTCTGGCTTGATTTAATTGGTTATTAAATACGTGGAAGCCATATTTATATAGACGCGTTTGAACATCATGACTTCAAAATGTGCCGATGCTACTAGAAGGTCTCATTGGAATCAACCTAAAATTAATCTCTCTCAACATCAAAATTGGTGAGTTCTTTATATCGTGCAAAATCATAAAATACTTTATGATTTTGCAAGATATAAAGTTGAGAAGTACTTCATATTTTGGTACATGTAACAAGTGAGATTTTGCTCCTATATTTTTTTTCTTGGCACGAAACGGAGTAGATAGTTACATCTTACATGTTCTATGAATTTGTAAGGACTTTATTGCTCAATTTTGATGACAATATCTATCATAGATATCGTGCAAATTCACATTAGACATTGTGACCAACAAGAGATTGTTCAAACATTTAAATAAATGAACTTTAAATTCCTTTCTGGTCAACTATAGAAAGAAAGGGGCAAAAGTTTAAAAATGTATTTGGTACTTTTTCTATCAAGTTAGTACTACATTATTTGTTGATTAGTTTATATCTTATATGTGTAGTATGATGTCTAATTTATAAATACATATATATTTCTTTTAATTTATAAATGTTCTAATGTGTCCAACGCATTTTCAAAAGTTTACTCTACGCTATTGCTATGACATAGAGGATAAACGAGTTTCAAACCCCGCAGTTCACTTAAGATTGTTCAGTAAAATTTTGGTATGATTATTTCATTAAGTTTTTGTATTAATACATACTATGTGTAGTCTGAAGAGTTTTGAGTGCTTATGAATTTGTTCATGATATTATGCTATTTTAAATAAGAGACTAGAAGGGTGTTTGGATAGGCTTATTTAAATAACTTTTGATTTTTAAGCTCTTTTTATTTTTGAAGATGTTTGAGAAAGACAAAAAGTACTTTTAAACACCTAATTTTAGACTAAAAAGTACAAAAATAAGTTTAAAATTAGAAGTTGGATATGACCAACTTATGACTTTTAGCTTTTAGCTTATCAATTACTTTTAAAAAATCAATCCAGATCGACACCCTCTTAACAGTTTAAAGAAGCTTTTTGAATGCACAAGTTTTATTATTTTATTTTGATTTATTTGCTACAATATGATTAGATACAACTAGATATTCTTGATATAATGGTCAGGATTAGGAGTTTGGGGATGTATCGGATGAAAGTTTGGCAATATAGTTGATACTAGGAATGTTAACATTGTGTCTGAATGGTTTTAACTCGTGTCTTATAGGTTACATGTAGATAGTCTTACCATTATTGTGCTTGTTTTAGATGAAAATTTAGGCAATATAACGGACACTATGAATGTCAACTTAGTGCTTGAATGATTTTGTTAGAAGACGACATGATTTTCAAGTCATCATTATGCATCATGGTTATTTATAGTGGTAGAGCCAGAAATTTCACGAAGAGGGTCCAAAAATTAAATAACAAGCTCTTTTTTAAAAGGAAGAAAATAATTGTTTCAAGTGAGATTTGAACACGCGAGCATGGACTCATTAAAGATATCTAAAACACATTCAAAACATCTAAAACCACTAGGCTATAAGTACCTATTATGAAAAGGGTGTCCAAAGTATGTTATTTAATCACTTCGTATATCATTTTATTAGTATATACGGTATTTTTTTCCAACGAAGGGTGTCAAATTGGACACCCTGACATACATGTGCCTCCAATCCCAACGATTGGCTATTCAAGATGCATAGATATATATGTATAAATGAGCCCTGATTTTTGTTATTTCGGATTATTCGACATATTATGATCTATTTAATGCATTGCATCTCAAATTCTCAATAGACTATGCAGACCCATTTAGTACTACTCAAGAATTTCTTTCGATAGAGATACAACATTAATTCAAAGAATGCATTGTACATGTACCTTATGTTAGGAGGAATTATTTTAAGTTCCTAACTAGATAAGAGATGGATACTTAATATTTTTTCTTGTAACTCTCGTATTGTTGAGTTTGATTAATATTTTATCTCTTGTGGTATATTGATGTGTAAATTTTTTATTAGTATTATCTCTCATGAATTGAATTATATTAATGTGTCTCATAAGGGGAAATATCTTTTAAATTGAATGACACGTATCTGTACACTAGCGTCTATGTCATT